>JARQOC010000005.1:449130601-449179742 GCA_033576535.1 Allobates femoralis | reverse complement strand
TTTTAAAGGGGAACTCCAGGGAGATAACTTTTTTGTACTGTCCCTGCCATCCTATATGATGACAGGTTTTTCGGACGAAGTACCTTTGTGTCCGCGCTGCTGCCAGGAAGATATAGATACACCAACGACACTAGACGTCTGGGTACTTGTGATATAGGTTTATTTCCAACGTGTTTCGGAGCCACGTACCGAGCTCCTTCCTTCCCTGAGGAAGGAGCTCGGTACGTGGCTCCGAAACGCGTTGGAAATAAACCTATATCACCAGTACCCAGACGTCTAGTGTCGTTGGTGTATCTATATCTTCCTGGCAGCAGCGCGGACACAAAGGTACTTCGTCTGAAAAACCTGTGATTAAAGCACCGCACTTTGTGGAGGTACAGTCCCTGCAGCAGCGGCATTGTTTTGAGCGATTACGCTGGTTGTGTGCTACACAACCGCACACCAGGTGAGCAAGTCTGATATTTCTGCATTACACCTGTCTATAAAGGATAAGACCCTATTTTTGCGCGTTCTCAACCCTCTAGATATCCTATATGATGAAGCAGAGATGGGCACTACAGTTCTATGGATCTATAGATTGCTTTCAAATCAACAAAATCATATCTGTATCTCAGCTCTCACCCCTTCCTTTAAAGGGATCCTGTCACCCCCAAAACACCTGCTAACCTATTAAAACCTGTCCCTAGAGCATATTAACACTTTCCCTACACTATTTCTACCTCCTAAATGCAGTAAGTGACATTGACTAAAAACGTTTTATAAGTACCTGATTAGTGATGATAATGAGTGACTATGCTATTCATAGTCACTCATCAAGACTGCCCCTCTGCTTCATAGCACGCCTCCATAGCGTGATCGTCCTCCTAGATTAAAATTGCAGCCTCCCCGCTGTGCCCTGTGTCGTAGGAGGCTGCAGTGTGGCTTGTGACGCGATCCGCGTCATTCCCGGCGCCCTGTGACGTATTTACAGCGGCGCCGCGCTGTTAGCTTCAAAATGCGCACTGCGCATGCCCAATGCGCATGCGCAGTGCACATTTTGAAGCTAACAGCGCGGCGCCGCTGTAAATACGTCACATGGCGCCGGGAATGACGCGGATCGCGTCACAAGCCACACTGCAGCCTCCTACGACACAGGGCACAGCGGGGAGGCTGCAATTTTAATCTAGGAGGACGATCACGCCTATGGAGGCGTGCTGTGAAGCAGAGGGGCAGTCTTGATGAGTGACTATGAATAGCATAGTCACTCATTATCATCACTAATCAGGTACTTATAAAACGTTTTTAGTCAATGTCATTTACTGCATTTAGGAGGTAGAAATAGTGTAGGGAAAGTGTTAATATGCTCTAGGGACAGGTTTTAATAGGTTTACAAGTGTTTTGGGGGTGACAGGATCCCTTTAAGAACTGAGAAATTCAGCCTCATGCTGCTGTAGAGATCAGGAGGTGTGGTGGGGGCGTGGATGCTGGGGCACCATGCTCATCTTACATTCCTGCCCCCTCATACACTACTATCCTGCCTCTGATATACCATCCTATGTAATGTAAGAACAAGGGAGATCCCCCTTCAAATAGCAATCATGTCACCTAGCAGATATAAATACATGCTGTGATCCTCTGCTGTACAATGATATGATGGTGTGTAATGTGTACTGTCATGTATCAGACTTGGAGCAGAAGCAGAGCACTGTATTGATTGATTCAGCCATGGTCTCCCCTCCCCCAGATCAACTTGGTAGCTTCCTGTTCCCTGAAACTTTAGCACTATGTATGGCTGAATTTCTATGTCCCCAAAGGGAGTGGTGAGTACTGAGGAACAGATATGATTTATTGATTTATAAGCAATCTAAAGATCCTTTAACTGTAGTGGAAATTTCAATGCTACAAACTTTTTGCTACAACTTTTTTTCAATGCATATTGCAATGCTACATCTAAGCTCTTCCACTTGCACAGGGACAAACAAACCAGGAGTGTTGTTAAATACAACTCTCTATGTAGACTAAGAGTACCCTAGTCATGGTCCTATTATCTCTTCCTGCCAACGGAGTTTCAAAGTATCCAGCAGAAATAAAATGAGAATGTTGATCCACTCTCCGGTCCAAATAACAATTGATATTTTCACGATGTATTGTTATAAAAGGATATGTAATGTATCTCTATGTGTTTCAGGGCATGCAAGCCCCTTCTTTAGGAAAATCACAGATCTATATACCTATGCGCATAAAGTAGTTGTGGCTGTACACAACACTTTAAGGTGAGCCTTTTACTTATCATTGATGTGATCACTAACACAGATAAACCCTATGCTGCGCCTTTGTTTCATTTCCAGCATATACTGACCACAGAGGTTGGCATGCTTAAGTAACACAATGGTGCCTTCCACACAATGTTGGCTGACACAGAGTGTCCTTAATTGTGCCCTAAACTATAAACCAAATATAGCACAAAACATCAATAAACATAAAAGAGGTTTTGCACAGGCAGAGGTTGAGACACAGGGCTAAAGACTTGTTCACACAGTTATATAGGGCATATGGAAGAAGCCCCAGAAGACTTATGAGTGGAAACAGAACGGGAAGGCAAGGCAAAGGAGAGCCAAGAGAAACTAGCCCCAGTGTGACTGATACACAACATGCAAAACGGAGAGAGAAAACTGGCCCACACAGCCAGATGTCACCAGATCAAGCACTGAAGTCGAAGTTAAGATAATCAGGTTCTGACTACTCTAAATTGTTTGCAGCAGAATATATCTAAATCCCTAATCCATTTCCATGTGTCATATCAAAAAAACCTTCCGAGAATAGTAGTGTAAAAAAGAGGGATCCCAATTTGTAAGCTTATATTGCAAGTTGCAATTTTGGATGCCCGTATACTTTTGTACTGTAGTGTAATCAACTACAAGTTACAAGTAAGGGCAATAAAATAAAAACTGAAATATATGTTATGTAATTGTTCAGTTCTGGCAAATATGTCTACAAATGAACACCAATTTTTAATGAAAAAAGTTCTTGATAGCATTACAATTTGAAAACTAAAAAAATTTGTTGACCCCTAACTGAGGCCAGATTTTCATGAATTGCGTATTATGCTATTTCTGTATTTTAAACTGTTCTAATAATAATTCTAAAAAAAGTTTTAAAAACAATATATTTCATATTATTTAACTAGCCAGTCAGTAGAAGACATAGAACAAGCACAAGAAGAAACTAATCGATGCAGGATGTAAGTGCTGAGCGACAAGTTAAGAGATTCATATTTACACATAAAAAATCCATAAAAGGTTCAGTGATTAAAAACACTTTCATTACATGTTTAATATTGGTCTTAGTTATTACCCATGAAATCAAGGTAAGTTCTGTAACACATAGAGTGACAAAGACAAAATAATCTTTCGAAATCAATATGGCTGACATTGTGTAGGTCTAATTTCCTATCGACTACAGCCTAGAGAATATTGACCTGGCTTTGAACCTTGTGCTCTGATAACTATATGTATCGTTTACTGTGAGCACTAATTGGTTTATAGACTAATGCAGAGAGCCGTGAAACACTTGGTAATGCTCAGTCACAGAAGGATAAGCCACAAAAGGAATTAGCAGTGACAGAAAATACGCTGAAACAAGGAGGAAGTAACGTTTTCCCCTCTGGGGCTCCAGTGTCACCAATGGCCAAGACTACAGCAGTCTGTTCTCAGAAAATCAGAGGAACTTCAAAGAAGAACACTGAAATCGTTTTAAACCAATATGCGAATGATTGAGCAGCGCCACTTAAGATAAATGAATCATTTACTGAAATCCGTTAAGCTCAATTCATTTTTCCAATAAAGGTGAGATATGAAAGTAAAACAAAACATTTGATACCATCAATGTGAAAGTTTTGTTATTTCTGTCACATTTTTTAATCATTACATGTATTAGATTTATTTTTTTTAATGTTTAGTAATTTTAAATATTTCTAATGTAGTAGTACGTTCAACAATTAAAATAAAAAATAGCAAAAACATTTTAAAAAAGTGACGTTTTGATGATAATAATAAATTTGATTGGTTCCTAATATTATAAAATGTAAATTGCAGAACTATGATATTTTAGAAGGAGACACAGTTCGATATATTAACTTCATATTCTATACTTTTTCCTAAATTATGGTTTAAAAAATGTTTTTTTCAGATGCATTTGCAGACAGGTATAGCTTTATTTTGCGTTTGCCAATAAGCATATTTTAAAGGGTTGTCCAGCACTTTTTAAAGGTGGCCATTGAGCACTGGATACATGAAATATATTAAAATAACTTATACACCTAATTTCCCCTTTGTTCCACTGCTGTGACTTCAGTATTCCCACTATTTTTTGTGAGGTGTGGACATTTTGATATGTTGTCCATGCAAAATTGAGTACTGTAGCTAACAAGTGATTTCAGCAGTAACTAAAGATGTTAAATCCTAAAACTAAAGATGTTAAAATGTTGAAATTCAAATTCACTATATCGCACACATTTTATTGAGAAGTTTGATTCTTATCAATGTTAATCGCCATTAAATGTTCCTTATTATGCTCTAAAGTCTCTGCCAAGGGTAATGACGGTAAAGCACATAGTGACTTCAAAGCCCGGGCTTTCTCTGCTACCACTGAATTAATAGCAGCTTCAGACTCCGATATCCGGGTGAGCTAAAGGGATCACAGCTAAGTTCCCTTCTTTTGTTCTCCTAGTTCTCTCACTGGCCTCCGTCCCTCTCTCTAGGGTGCTGCACAGCTGGGGTCAGTCTTCCCTGGTTCTGGGCCTGACTTGGTCCCAGCAACCAGCTCTTTCCAGTCCTTCTTCTGTACTGTCTAGCTGGAACTAACTAACTCCTCCCCTCAGGCCTGGATCTTTGTAGGGGATCTGGCTTAAGAGCAAGCCAGTGGAGCTCCCCTTCAGGCCTGGGGTGAAAGGTGTTGGGTGCCGTGTGTACCAAGGTGTACATCCCTCCATGCATAGGTGGGTCCTGTGGCAATCCCCTGCAGGGGTGCCACATTCCCCCCTAATTAATTTCAGTCCTCCGGGACTGAAACATTTTTCAACGAACATAACATAAGATTAACTAGCTACATTTGAAATTTGAGCATAGTCTCAAAATAAAATTTACAAAAACCAGGGAAAAATTTGAAAAAGAGGTAACCAGTCCATACAGCGCTAGTCCATCAGCTGCAGGCTTCTTAAAGTATTTTTGCCACCACCAGTCCTGTGGCTATGGTCCATTTATGAAATTATAAAAAGCAAATTCAAAACGTCCAACATGTAAAGTCTCTGTAGGCTTAGAAGTTCAAAGTTACACAACAAACACTTACTACGGGTGCCTCGACGTAGGAGTCCTAGGTACTGCAGGAACCTCTGTTGGTCATAAGCGCTGTAGGCCTCCTGGCCCTGGGGTCACCTATTGGCCAAGATTTTGCTCACCCTAGACAGCGCCTTACGCCAACTCCAGTCACCCCTCTTCCTAATGTTGTGTACCTGGTGTGAGCTATTTTTGCCTACCCTTCACCCTTCTGTATACTAACATTAGCAACATATTTACATTTTTATATACAAGTCATTATTTACACTTTTGCATTTTGACACTTTACACCTTATTCTCTGTATCTGAGTGATGGTTGACCAAAGTTACTACAGGTTGATCTGCTTAGTACTGGTGTGTCACTATTGTCTGTACCTGGTGCAATGTGTGCACTATCCCTCAGTCTGTTAGATCTACGTGCTTTTGGAATACTGTTAGTATTGGTGTAGTCTCTCTAGCGGACTGGCAGGTTCACCGATTGCAGGAATCTCTGGTTCCTGTACAACAGGCTGTACTTCTTGTACTTGGGCGGGTTCTTTTACATTGGTATTTGGTATGCACCTTATATTTGGGGCCCATCTGCAGGTAGTTCTCCTAAGATTGTCTGGACTGTCTTTGGCTCCTCTTCTTCGGGTTCTGGACAAGGGGCATATTCCTTTGGTATTGGTGGTTGAGGGTACTTCTTTATATGATCTATGGACACTGTTGCTGTTGTTTCTCCATTGTCTTTGCTGATCAAACAGGTCTTTTGGTTGTCAAAGTTTGATGGCAATACAGTGTATGGTTCTGCTCCCCATTGATCATCTAACTTGTGGAGTCTCCTTTTTCCTTTCAAAACCAATTCACTGGTGTTAAGGGTATTCCTTGTGCGCTTTTGTTAAAGTTTGTTTCTTGCTTTTCTCTTGATTTTGCCAGACTTCTCTCAACACATTCCTGTATATTCTTGTACTGCTCTTTTCTTCTGGTATCCAATCTGCATCTGAGGTGTCTTCTTCAGGAACTACAATGCCCATTTCAAAGTCTACTGGCAATTTTCCTGGTCTTGCTCTCCATGACGTATGCAGGGGTACAATTTATTGAGCTTACTGGGATGTTGTTATAGATTTCAACAAGGTCTGGTAACTTCTCTGGCCATCTATTTCGCTCTTCTAAGGGCAGAGTTTTCAACAATTCTATTACCACATGATTCATCTTTTTGCACATTCCGTTGGTTTGGTGATGGTAAGGCGTGGTACGAATTTTCTTGCATCCGTACAAGTTACAGAACTCTTGAAATACTTCAGCTTCATAGGCAGGGCCTTGGTCTGTCAATACCTGTTCTGGATACCCGTGTGGTCTGCAGAAATAGGCTTGAAAGGTTCTTGCGGGTGTCTGAGCTGTTAAGTCGTTCACTGGAGCTACCACTAGGAATCTGGAATAGTGGTCCACCATGGTAAGAGCATAGGTATAGCCCGATCTGCTGGGTATGAGTTTAACGTGATCTATGGCTATCAGTTCTAATGGCTGTTTAGTAATGATATGCTGTAGTGGTGCTTTCTGGCATTTACAGTCTTTTCTTCTTAATGAGCATGGTCCACAATTTTTACACCATTTCTCTGTAGTAGACCTCATACCAATCCAATAGAATCTCTCACGTAACAATATTTGAAATTTTCTCCATCCTGCTCCATTATGGTATGCTTCTAACACCATTTGGATGTGTCTCTTTGGAACCACAATTTGCCATACCATTTCATGTGTTCTGGGATTGATATACCATCTGCACAATTGATCTTGATAGATGAATAACCTGCTTCTTTCTTTCCACAGGTATTGGGCCTCTGGTGGAGCATTCTTTTCAAGTTGGGAATCCGGTTGGGTTATCAGCCTCTTCACTAGGCTCACTGGCCGGATCACTGTCTTGTGTCTCTTTCCATGCATAATGAGGTTATGGGTTTAGTGCAATATTCTGACGGTTCTGGTAGATATAGATTTCTGTCATTTTCCATTTTCTATTTTTATGGAAAGCTGTGAGTTTTACTTCCTCCAAGTCATCCGCCTCTTCTTCAAATCCTTGCAAATGTACTTGAGGGTTTCTGGAGAGGGCATCAACATTCGCATTTTTACGGCCTGCCCAGTCTTGATGGTAAAGTCATAGTTTGATAGTCGGGCCATCCAGCATTGCTCCAATGCACTAAGCTTCGCAGTATCCAAGTGAGTTGATGGATTGTTGCCCGTGAAGACGGTAAATTTTGAAGCTGTCAAGTAATGTTAACCGCTTGTTTAGCCCCCCCGCCAGGAATCCAACAAAGGGAAACTTGTTTTTCCGGGTTTCCCCTTCGTGGGCGACGTTTTCTGCTGGATGGGGATTCTCTTTCCTTCTTTTTTCTGGGTATAGCCCCGGAGTGTTTGCTCAGTGTAGAGGACGAAGGTGGGTTATTTAGGTAAGCGGATTTCTCCCCGGTCGCCCCGCTTTCTGCTGGAAGGAGTTTTCTTGTTCCCTTCCCCCATTCCAATGGTGGTTTGAAGATTTTTTCTTATTTTTGATACCAGAAGATTTTTGTAGGGGGCTGCCTCTTTTTGTAGAAAATGAATCTTCTGTAGTACCAAACCAAAAAAGAATTGGCGTACGTTGAGGGGGTTGGCCTTGCCAGCCCTGGATAGTGTATTTTTGGGTTTGGTGTATCCATCTGCGTGACCAATCCCCCGAGGATTGGACTTTTGGTTTGCAGGTGGTTTTAGATTTTTGAGTTATTCGACTTTGTGAGAGTGTAAATCCCTGCAGGTTTTCCCAGTGTTTTCATAGGTTTTGGAAATACAAAATGACGTATCCGGTATAAAGAGTTTGAATTTCTGTGTCCCAGGCAACATTAGAGTCTTTGAAATTTTCCCAGTGATTGCATAACCCGAAGGCTGTGTGAATTCGCATGGTCCATTTTGTTGTAAATGCTTTTTTCTCCTGGCTTTTTCTGTAGCGGAGACCTCCCCAATATGTAGTGGATTACGTAGAGAAAAATTGATTTTTTTAAATGCGCAAGAAACCCCTTTTTTGGGGAAACAGGTAAGCTTTTGTGGTGATCGTTTATTTCCCTGTAACCCCAAAATTTTCCCTCTAGTGCCATCCTTCTTTTAACCAGGAAAAGGGGGCTCCCGGGGACTACAGTATCTTTTTTTTCCCCGGCTTCCTTCATGTCTGCGCACTTTTTTGGCACATGGTGTGGTTTGGGGAAGGTTGGGGTTTCCCTTTAAATTGGGGGATGATCCCCTGGGGTATGTGAGGTGTCCCCTTTTAATCCCCCCAAAATGTAACGGTGTTAAAAATAAAATATGAAAAAAAAATGTCAGCAGAAAAGGTTTCCCGGTATTTTTTTTTTATTCAGTTATAACAAAAAAAGTAAAAAAACGAAAACCCCTACTTCCCGTGGGTGAAAAGCCCCCCTAATTTCCAGGGTAATTTAGATAGATGAAAAATAAAAAGGCAGACTTCCTTAAAAGACCCAAAAAGGGGTTTATTAGTAGGACTGCAACGTTTGGCCCCTTGCCTTTTAAAAGTTACAAAGTTTGAAAAGGCAAGGAGCCGAAATTGCATCCCTTGGGTAAAAACCCCCCTTTGGTCTTATAAGGAAGTGCCCGCCCTTTTTATTTTTTATTACCCCGTTATAAAAATAGATAACACCCCAAAGGACGCAGGATCAAGTGTGATAAAGGCCTTTTTCCCCCGCCCCTTTTGGGATCCGCTGTGAGAGCCCGGGTCCGCTAGACCCCGGATGAGTCACTGAGCAGTTGGTTGTGGTTGGGGCGTTCCCCAAAACGGGCCCCCTTTCGAAAATACAGATGATGCGTATTATCTCCCGAAAGGGACAGACTGTGCGAGGTGTTTAAAAGGGATTGAAATAAAATAATAAAAAAAAAAGTTTTTAAAAAAATGAAAAAAAAAAAAATATTTAAAAATTCAAACATTTTCCCCCAATGAATGAAAATATTAAAAAAAAAAAATTTAATTTGGGGGTTTTGGGGTTCAGAATAGATTATGTATTAAATCCCTTAATGGAGTCGAAATCGTAAAGGAAAAAATTTTTTTTTTGTCGCCCCAAATTGAAAAAGTGCAATAGGGAATAAAAAAAGGGACCCAAAAAAAAAGGAAAACTTTGAAACGTTGCTTAAAATGCAAAAAAAAAATCACCGCCCCGACCCGAAAAAAGGGGGAAGGGCGAGCATGGCGAAAAAAAAATTTTTTTTTTTTCCAAAAAATTTGAATTTTTTTTCAACAAATACCTAAAGGTATACTTTTGGGTGTTCGAACTCTACCCAACTGAGGTCCCCCGTAAAATCAGTTTTACCATTTGAAACATGGCGATTTAAAAAAACCCCAAAAAAAAAGGTTTTGCCTTTTTTGTTTCCCCGTTTAAAATTTTTTTTGAATTTCCTGTAATAAGGTAAAAAAAATTTAGATTTTTTTAAAAAAAAACTTTCCCCCCAAAAATAACCAATTCTATTTACGGAAAAAAAAAAAGTTAGGGCTCCTGGAAACAGGGGAGCAAAAAACCAAAGAAAATAAAAAATTAAATATGAAGGGGTTATATGCATATATTTCCCAAAGTCAAATTAAAGTTGGGCCCTTTTTGGTTTTGGTTCCAACCCAAACCCAGTGAGAAAGTTGGGGCCTTCGACCTTTTATTTAAAAATGTTTTTAAACCCAACCCAGAAAATGGATTGTAAAGTGAAATCCGGTTGCAGTGCTTTTTTCCCCATGCGGGGGTTTTAATGTTAATAATAGGTGGGCCTTCGTAGGGAGTGCCCCCCTCCTAGAGAAGCGCCCAAATTTAGGTTTAAGGGTTTTTTTGCGCATTACAGTACAGTAGGGCCCCAAAAAGATTAACTTTAGGTTATGGCGGTGCGTCCCCATAGCCTTTTTTTAAAAAATTTTAGGCCCTGGATAGGGCGATACAGTCGAATTTACTTTGATCTCCCCAAAGTACCCAAAGGGTTTCTTCAGAAAATAGAAATGGGGGACAATAGCGGAATACAGTAATTGCAATTTTAAACCCTTAAAAATCCCAAAATTTTGGAAACTTTGTCTCTGGGGAGGGTGGGCACCCCTACGAATGTTGCCCATCTATTTTACTTTAAAATTTGTTTTCCCCGTGGCAGCGGGATGAAAAGCACCCGGTAGCGGTTTTAAAAGTGCCTTTGCAGTAGCTTGAGGGGCTCCCATGGACCCTTTATGGCCCCTTGTGGGTTTGAAAACCCCGCTGAAAAATGCCCCCTGCATGTTTTCCAATTTTTATCTTTTCATGTCAAAACCATCAGGATCTGCATTGCTCCTAAGTAATATTGAGAATTTCCAGTTCTAAAAAACAGTGATGGGTTAGGACACTAGGAGAATTTCGAAAAACATTTTTGGGGATAAAATTTGTTGACAAAATAAAGATTTTCAAAAACCCCTTGCAAAATTTATGAAAATTTTTTCTTTTCCAAAAAAACTCTACCCCTTTATTGCGTATTTTTTTAACCCTTTAAGAACTTATTGTCTTTGCGCCAAAAGATTTTGAATGGAGGGGGCCAAAAAACCCCCTCTTTAAGACATTTTTCATTACCCTGGCTTCGACTTTAAAAGATAGACAATATCTGATTTTAATTTCCAATTTTTCTTTGTGTCGCGGTGGCAGATATATGAAATGTAAAACGTCAGTAGCATATTTTTTCACGTACTTTAAATTTTCAACACTTTTGGGAATGACCCATGTTTATTAAATATCCCTTTAAATTAAAGAACAAGTAAAACCTGAATATGAATTATGCATTCCCTGTTGGAGTTTGCCCCCATCGAGTGATCTTTTTGAATTGGATTTAAGAGTTTTTTTATGCAACTTTCCTTGTTAGCTTTATTGAAACACCTCTTAGATTTTTTTTTTTTCTTTTTATCGGTTCCCGACAGTTCTTTTGTTTTTCTTAAAAGAAGTAGCTTTAAAGTATTTTGCTAATTTCCAATTTTTTTTAAAATTCCCCTGTTTCGGAACGAAAAGAAAAATGCCAGAAAGAAATAAAAAAAGGAAAAAAAAAAACCAAAAAAAAGAAAAGTGTTCTCCTTCCCCCCATATGCTGTTTCGATTATATACCCCCGGTTTTTATTGGGTGCTCATCAGCTTGTTTCCATTTGTTTCAAACGCGTATGCATTTTGGGCTGGCCGGAAAAAGTAAAAATAGAATTACAAAATACGTAACCCACCCAAAAACCCCGAAAATATGCTTATATGTTGATCAATAAACTGAAATATTTTTGGGTATGTTGTAAACAAATTTTTTAAAACATTCTTTTTTTATCAAAGGGTTTTCCCCTAAGACTGTTTTTAAAAAGTTTTAAAAAATCACCCTCTTTGAAAGAAATATAAAAATAATTAATTTTTAAATCATTTTTAAAATTTGATTCAAACCCTTTTTAAATTTTTTCAGTTTTTTTTTAAAAAGCTGTACTAGAAAAGTGGAAACTTTCTGAATTTGTTAAATTTTTTAGAAAATTTGATAAAAATAAAAAAAAATAATTTTTCTGGTCTGCCTAAAAGTGAACAAATAAGTTTAAAACCATCATTTTTTACATGATTTTAAAAAAGGTGCCCCTCTTAGTGTCCGGATTAAAAGTACCCTTTGGATTTCCTTTTTGGGCCCTTTTTATGTGACCCGGTTTTTCTTGGGTTTATAAATCAACCCGGTTTAAAAAAACTAAAAGGGAAAATAAAAAAAAATTCCTAAAAAACAAATCTAATTAAATCAACCCCGGATGCGGGGGCCTCCATTTGGGGGTGATCTGTAATAAAAAGGGTTTGCTGTGTGTGATTTGTTTTCCATTACGTCATTTTTTAGAGTGCACTTTTGGGGCAAAAACCTACAAGAAGTGCCCCCCAGTTGAATTTTTAGCCCCGATTTAGGAAGACCACGTGACAAATTTTTTCGATGGTTAAACCCTTTTTTTCCCCAAAATTATCAAAAAGAATTGCAAATTTGGAAAAAAAAAATATTTGGGGAAAAAGGGGAAAAAAAAAAAACCAACATAGAAAAAAAGGGTTTAAAATGCAGGGGAAAAAAAAAAAAGGGCACTGGATTCACATTTTCCTGTGTTGCCCCATTTTTCACCCTGGGCCCTTTAGTTTTTAAAAAGGGTTTTGTGTTTCGGGTTTTCCTGCTGAACCCCACAGTAAAAAATTTTTGGGGCCCCAAAATCCGATACGGGGCCATTGCCATTGTCAGGATATTCTTTGTTGCAGATTTAGCCCTTTGCATTCGCCCTGCAAACCCCCTGTGACTATCAGCAATTTAGGTTTTTCCTATATGATTGACCCAACAATTGCATTTTTCCTATGTAATGTGAATTACGCAGTCTCGGGTTTCCCCCTACTTTATATTTTTTTAAAAAACTTTTCAATGTAACCATGTGAAAAAACGCATAATTTTTTTTCCCCCCATGTGTGTTTACCGCAGACTCAGTGTTTCCTATTTTAACATACTATATTTCTAGCAGTTTTTTTTAGTCCTGTTAATTTTTAAAAACGTCTCAATTTTTTCCTTTGAAAGTATATACAGCCTTTTAGTGTACCCTATGTAATTTACCAGCTTTTCTTTTGTAAAAAAAATGTGAAAAAAAAAATTTTTTTTTAAAAAATTATTGTTAATATTTTTTTTTTAATCTTTAACAAAATTAAATTGAACAAATTTAAAAGAGAAATCTAAATAAAAAAAAATTTTGGTGTGCCCCCCTTTGCCTTAAAAAACAAAAACCATTTTTTTAAATTGCACTCAGTTTTTAAAGGGGTTTTGGGAAAAAGATTTTAATCCAAATATATGGGAAAACAACCAGTGTTTTGCTTTGGGGGTAACTTGGAAACCCCCTTTGGGGCTATCATGTAATCTCAACACGGGTTTGATGATGTTGGGGATAAACCCCCCTCCGTTGGGGTTTTATCAACACATAAAGGGTTTTTGTTATTAGTGCTTATTTCCCTTGTCTATATATTTGAGAAATTTTTCCCTTTTTTTAAAAATAGATTGAAGCCAATAAAATCCCCCCCTGATTTTTAATTCTTAGGATAATATTGTTTGTATTTCTCAGTTTGAGGATCCCTTTAAATTTTCCCCCAAAATTTCCCCAAAAATTTCTCCATGTTTTAACTGCTGCCTGCAGACACTTATTATTGTACCTCTTAAACCCCTTTGGGCCCAAACGCTTTCGGGTTACAGACAAATGTTTAAAATTTTTTGTATCATCTTTCAAAAAAAATTCTGCCTTTTTTTTTGCCCCTAGTTTCTTTTTTTTTGGCCCAATTTTATGTCTTTTGGTTTTTTTTTCATGTCGAGGGGGGGGCCCCTTTTTTGTTTCTATAATTTCTGCCCAGACTTCTAAAAAATTTAAAAAGGGGTTAAAACAGTAAAAAAAAGATTTATTTTTGTAATAAATGACAAACAACATTACATTTAGAGTTTTAAAAGGGGGGAAACCCCAAATTACCCCCGGGGAACTCGGGGGGGGTTTTACTCTACCGAGTCGAGCCCGGGACCGCTTTCTCGTGCAAGTTTAGCGAGTCCAATTTTAAAAGAATGGGGGAAGCGAAAAAAACGAGTAATGTGTGTTTTTAAAAAACGCAGTGTGTGTCGGGGGAAAACGCTGCATTGCCGTGGGGGAAACCCCCACTGGCAACTGTATTTTGCGGGTGTCTCCCAGCCAACGTCCCCGTTTGGAGGCGAGGCAAGGAAAATTTCTGCAAAAACCCACATGTTTTTTTGCAAACAGGAAATAAACCCCTTGATTTTTTGGCTGGAACGCGCAAAAAAAAGTCACAGCGGGGGAAGCAGGGGCCCCTTGCACCCTGAAATTTAAAATTTCCTGGGGGAAAGGGACGGCCCCGTTTTGGGGGCCCCCCCGACCCTGCATATGGGGAAAATTTCCCGCGGACTCGGCCTGGGGGGAAACGGGACAGGGGGTTTTTCCCCCAAAAATTCATCGGTTTGGTGGCCATGATGTGCAGAGCAAATTTGGGGGGTTAAATGTGTTTTCCCCGTTTTTTTGCTTTTACCGTATATAGTCGTGTAAAACCCCACCCGTGTATTAAAACCCACCCCCTATTTTTTCCCAAAAAAAATGGGGGAAAACCCCTTTTGACCCCATTCTTTTTACAGCGGCATCACTGTTAGACATCCCCCCAGCCCGGTTTTAAAAAAGCTCCACCTGCCCGAGTATACAGGCCCCCCCCCGTGTGATAAATCCCCCCGAATTAGGGTTTTCAGCCCCCCGTGGGTAAACAGGGTCCCCCAGACTGGGTATAAAAGGCCCCCATGATTATACGGGCCCTCTATAGGGTCTACCCCCCCCCGGGGTTTTAAAGACCCCGCAGGGGGGGATACGGGCCCCCGTGGGCATACGGGGGCCCCCCCATATAGGGTTACGGGGCCCCCCAAGGTTATAATGCCCCCTTGCAGGGGTTTTTTTTTTTGGGGGGTTCACAATAGTAAATTATTTAAAGGGGTGTTCCCCCTGGCTTAAAGGGCCCCGGGGGTTGGGTTTTATATAAATCCACTAATGGGGCGGAGTCTGGTCCCCCCACATTACATTCTCTATGGTTGACATTGCCTGCCCAAATTTTTGTTGTGGCCAAAGTGAGCTCAATTCCGTTTTGCTGTTGTGATTTCCACATTTTCGTTTCCATGGCCTTGGTTCACATTTCACACACAAACAGTTTTAAAAATTTTTTTTTTTGATTTGTACACATACTTTAGTTTTTTCAAAGTTTTTTAAGGGGTTTTAAAAACCCGGGGGTTTTAAATCATTTCACGTTGACCACATTTTTGGGAAACCTGGAGGGCTCCCCCGACCAATTTTTAAACGGGAACAGGGGACCTGGAGGGGGGCTCGGAATGGTCACGGGGATAAAAATTGCCATTGAACGGCGTCATTTCTGGAACCAGGGCCGTAGCCAAGGTATGGTCGGCCCCGCCTTTTTGTTTATTTATTGTTATTATTTTTTTTAATAAGCGCCTTTTGGTTTCCCGGCATTTACATGGGGAAAGGGGTTTTTAAAAAAAAAAAACAGTCCATGAAGAAAATAGGTCATACAGGCAAGAGGAGGGGCCCCTGCCCACAGGGCACACAATGTACGTATAAGCTCTAAAAGGTTGTGGTTTAATACCCACAGGGGGGTTTGTTTTCCATGGTGCAAAAAATTCTATTCCTTTGGAAAATGACCCGGGAAAACCCATTTTTGTCACATTGTGACGTTTGGACAAATAAGAAATGTTCTGAGGGTGGTAGAACAATGTTCCGTAAACCCCCCCAAAATTAGCTTTTATTTTGGCATTTTGGGAAAAAAACCCCCATGTTCTTCCCCCAAGGGCCCTTAAAGGTCGTGGCCCTTCGGTTTGCCTGTCTAAGCCTCAGTTGTTCGTTTTAATGGCCTCGACTTGATAAGGGCCCATACCCCCCTAATTTTATTGGGGGGTTTTTTTTTTGGCAAAATAACGTTGAAAGGATAACCCTTTTGCAAAAAACGTTTGACACCATCCCAGTTGCTGACACATTCAACACATTTCGAACATACCCTGTATCACTCAAATATGGGGTTCAGTTTTCCCATGGGTATATTTGGGGCTGCAAGGTGAGGGTTTTGTAGTATTAGGGCCACATGTGAATTGACTTTTTTTGTCGTTAACTCAGGCCCCTTAGAATCCCGGAAAAAAAGCGTATTAATGTGTTTAAAAATAAAACTAAAGGGGGCCTTTTTTTAAGTGAACACCTTTTATGAAAGGTCCTTAGGAAAAACCCAGGTTTGTCCTTGCTTTTCCCCTTTTTTTTTGTTCCCCCCCGTTAATAACAAAAAAATTTCCCCTTCGGCACCCCCTTTTTTGGCCCAACGGTTGACCTCTCTCAAAAAAAACCCCCATTTCTTGTCCATTACAGTGTTTCAAACCCCCAAAGCCCTGTTTTTGTTTTTTATTTACCAAAACTTCCTGTTAGCTTCAGGCAGCAAAAGGGGTTAGGCCCTAACCAAAGCTATGGTCACTATGCTGCAGGCCCTTTTTTCCTGTCTTGCTCACCTCCCCTAAATTTGGGTTTATGTGCATTGAGCCAAGGCCGCCACACTGTGTGTTTTTGTGTCCATTGATGGCAAAGAACCCCCTGAATAATGTGTTTGCCTCACAGTGTCGGCTATGCTTTGTCCAATAAAGTTTCCACAAAAAGTCAAAACTTAGTTTGGCCCTAAATGTCTTCAATTACACATAGCTGTTGCTAATCGGGGCCCCCGGGTAATAGTGCGATAATTTTAAAAATTTTGATGTAAGGGCAAAAAATCGTGGGCAACGTACCCAACATCAATATTTTTGAGGCATGACCAAAAATTTTTAAATTTTTTTTTGTGCAATTCCTCTTAAGGGCAACAATGAAAAGACACAAATACACAGTAACGGGGAAAAAAAAAGCGGCACAGTTATTTTGGCCCCAGGGTTTTTTTTCCAAAAAGGCAACCCACCCCCCCAAAAATGTTTTTTTTTTTCCACAGAGTGCCCCTTTTTAGGGGGGCTTGGGAAAACCCGCCACCACAGTCTGAGGAGGGGGGGGCCCTCAACCCCCCCCAATGGGGGGGGAGTAGCACCCCCACCCCCCAAAACACCACCACCACCACACCCCACCACCTTTGGGGCCGCAGTACAAAAAGAGGAGGATTTAAGGGGCCAACCAGGCCCCCAGTGCCGACGGCCGCCGTGTGGGGAGGGACTGGAACCCCAGAGCCCGTTGTCCCGGGGGGCCCCCCAAACCGAAGGGGGCGTGTAGTTGATTTGCCCCAGTCTATTTCCTTTTTTGGAGACTTTCCCCTTCGGAGAAGATGGGGCTTTGGGCAGCAATACACTTTCCCCGATGCGTGTGGCCCCAACCCCCGGGCGGTTTTTTGATTTTTTGGAGGAGTGGGGGCTCAGCGATCTAAACCTGGACAGGGCCACACCCCGGGCGGTATTTTGCGACCCCCGGGGGTGTCCAAGAATCGGGGGGCCCCCCCAAAACCAAGGCCAACCCCGGCCCCCTGCCCGCCTACAGGCTTCCCCCACGGGTGGGTACTGAGGGGCCCGGACCTACTCAAAAAAACCAGGGTGTGGTCCCCTTACAGCCCAAGGCCCCGGGGATGCGGCATCCTACCCCAGCTGTAGACCCCTTTTTTTTTTTTTTTTTTTTTTGTTCCCGTGCATTGCAAATTTCTTTGTTTTTTTTTTTTGTTTTTTCAAAGTTTAAACCCCAAAAAAAAAAAAAAAAAAAAAAAAAAAATTTGACATTTTTCCCATTATGGCGAAATAATCCCAGTTGCAAAAATGTTTGTGCTGTTTTTTTTGAGGGAATGGTGTGTAGGTTTTTTTTTGGGGGGGGGGTTAAAAGTCATCTCATTAGCAAGACTTTAGGGGGGCATGGCCATGAAGGAAACCCTTTGGGTTTTATGTGGAAAATTTTACTGCCATACAAATTTGTGACAAATAAATTGGGGCCCGTGTTTGTGGGGGGGTTACTAATGACTTTATGGCAAAAACACGGGAAAAAACAGATGCGATGGCTGGGCGTTACTTGCAAAGAGCGCGTCTAGGTTATCTCCGTAGCTCAGTGGGACCTTCGCCATGCTCCAGCAGGATCTTAGTAAAGCCACGTTTTCGATGCAGGCATAGGCCTGTTCCCACAAAAATTTAGCCCAAGGGGCGAGATCAACTCTTTTTTTGAAGTTGAGGAGGGCGCGTGGCCCTACTATTTGCTTGTCCTGGAGCATAGTAAAAAGCGTATTCGATGAGGTTAGGCTTGTAGCCTCAAAAAATTAGCCCAAGGGGCGAGATCAACTCTATTTGGAAGTTGAGGAGGGCGCGTGGCCCATACTATTTGGGTTGTCCTGAGAGCTTTAGTACAAGCCGTATTCGATGCAGGTATAGGCTTGTAGCCTCAAAAAATTAGCCCCAAGGGGGCGAGATCAACTCTATTTGGAAGTTGAGGAGGGCGCGGGGCCCCATACTATTTGCTTGTCTGAGAGCATATTTACAAGCAACGTATTCGATGCAGGTATAGGCTTGTACCCTCAAAAAATTAGCCCAAGGGGTAGATCAACTCTATTTGGAAGTTGAGGAGAGGCGTGGCCCATACTATTTGCTTGTCCTGAGAGCTTTAGTCAAGAACGTATTCGTGCAGGTTAGGCTTGTAGCCTCAAAAAATTAGCCCAAGGGGCAAAGATCAATCTATTTGGAAGTTGAGGAGGGGCGTGGCCCATACTTTTGCTTGCCCTGAGAGCATAGTACAAGCAACGTATTCGTTTGCAGGTATAGGCTTGTAGCCTCAAAAATTAGCCCAAGGGGCGAGACAACTCTATTTGGAAAGTTGAGGAGGGCGCGTGGCCCAAAACTATTTGTTGCTGAGAGCATAGTACAAGCAAGTATTGATGCAGGTATAGGCTTGTAGCCTCAAAAAATTAGCCCAGGGGCGGGTCAACATTTTTAAAATTTATGCAAGGCACTTGAGCCAAACTATTGTTTTATTTCGTTTGAGAAATGCCCACAATGCAGGCTTTGGCTTGTTGCCTTTAAAAAAATTCAGCCAAGAGACTGTTTGGTTGTTGACATAATTCAAACGGTCAAAAAACATCACAAGGCATGCATTTTCAAAAAGTAAATTACGGGACACTGATTGGTAGTTTTGTTTTTCATGCAGCAAGTGTAGCAGGACATTATTTATCCAATCTTCTTAGCAGAGGGCCCATTGTTTACCCTTTGTGTCAGAAGAGGACATAATGTTTAAACCGCACTGACCCAAACGTAACAAATTTAAAAATGTCCCTCTAGGTTTGGGTACTCTCGTCGAAGGGGTTAAGAACTTTGATGATATCCAGTCCTTGTTAAATTTAATGAGGTGAGTTGTCGGCATTTTCTGTAGTCCCCTTTGACTTCTTCAGTGACAATTCCCCCAGGGCAATAAAAAAACGCTTGATGTAAACCTAGAGCTGGGCAGGCCAGCAACTCCAAGGCATACAAGCAGTCAGTCCAAGCGTGAAGCTTGGAAACCCAGTAATTAAAGGGTACAGAGGGGTGGGTTTTAGAAGCTGGTAGTGTCCACCATACCGTTTCAAATGTTTGACAATGTTTGTCTCCTAGACAAGGGGCCCGTAGGCACAATCCGTTGCAGATTGGAGGTCTGTTGAACATCCCCCAGTTGGTGGCATCTTACCCCCACCTTTCTTGACAATGTGCGTTTGTGTTCGAACCAAAGGTGCTGTGGCAAAGGTGCTTGTTCGTGGTATAGCGGATCAGATGGTGAAATTGACATTAAATTTGTAACCACCACACTTTTGAAAATTTCCCTCGTTAAGCCCCTGGTGACTGCAACAGCAGCGTGGAAACTTGTCTTTTGTGGTGGGTCAGGGAATGTTGACAACCAGTAGGGTCGCTGTCATAGATTTTAATGACGCGGGATCCCGGGCAGACTTTAGACATGAAGTCAGACAAGGTGGGTAGGCTACAAAGACTATGTCTTCTGTGTCACCAGACTGATGAAACAATAGGATTTATGGTCTCAAAACGGTCTCCGCCTCCTGCTCTTCACCCACCCATGCTGTACCGACATAAAACTGGGGTTGGGAGTTCCATCAGGGTGCACCTCAGTACCATGGAGAAAAAAAATCGTCTTCATCTTCCTCATCACTGTTTTGTTCTGCAGCCAATGTTGCCGGCTTTAAAATTGGCTTTGCTGGCTTGATCCTGGATGTTAAAATGTGGATCCATAGCCCTCTGCTGTGCCCTCAATATTCTGTTTTAAGATTCAGGAGAGAATCTTTAAGCAAAACACGCTGGGGATGGTGGACTAATAATGGATCATCACCGCTGACCGTTTTGGCAGTAACGAAGTTCTCAGAACCTCGCAAGGTCAGCGATCCAGACCCACTCCATCGTACCAATGTGTTTGTTTTACTTCCTGGGTGACGGGGCATGTTGCTGTGATATTCCGTTGCCCTCTGCTGCTCATTGAACCTAGCCAACATATGGAATGTGAATTCCCTCGTGTGGGATGTCGCAAATTATTGGTTTGGGCAAATTAAATTGCTGTTGAAGGGGCCCGATGATTTGCAAGTTGCCGTTGATGAATGTCGGAAAGTCCGCAATTTCTACGCACCTTCTCTAGTGATCAGATAACTCTGGGTAATTTTTCAAGAATTTTGAACTACAAGATTCGTACGTGAGCCATGCAAGGCACTGTTTGAAGTTTACCGAGCTTTATTGTGAACAAGGTTTCGTCCCTTATCACTGACAAAAGACCTGCTTGTAGTTGCAGTGGGGCCAGCCACTCATCTGTCTGTTGTTTAACACCCTTTCCACAGCTCGTTTGCGTGTGGGTGTGTCACCTAGAAGATGAGTTAAGAAGACTGTTGTCGCCTGGTGATGCAGTACTGCAAAGCCCAACTTTGATGATGTGGCGGACAAATCAGCCCGTGGTCAAGGAAGTTGAAGCGCACATTGTGTTGTAGAAGTATATGAGGAGCGGACACCCGGAATGATGCTGTGCCCGCTATTCGTGGAGTTGGTAGGAAGCGTATTCCCCTATTTACATTTGGGGCACTCTCGACAAGGTTGATCCAGTGAGCTGTCAGGGATATGTATCTGCCTGTCCAAAGCTTGTCCCGGTATCAGTTGTCAGGTGAACTTTTCCGCTCACGGCATTTGTCAGTGCACGCTTCAAGTTGTTAACCAGTGCAGATGTGCCGGGGTATGGCGTACGTGAAAAAAAATTGCGACTGGGGACAGTGTTCGTGGTGCTGCCACAGCCAACAAACTCCCTAAAAGCCTCAGTATCAACAAGCCTAAATGGCAGCATTTCTACAGCTAACAGCTTAGAAATTTGCGCTGTATTTGTCGAGAAAAAGGGTGTGTGGATGGGTGCTTCCGCTCCTTCAACAGCTGTGAACAGACAACTGGACTTTTTGGCGCAGACTCACAAGTCACTTGACTACTGTCATATTTGGTCAACGCGTTGGGTGGTGAGTCGTTTGAGTGGGAGCTGCTGCATGAACGTAGATGGTGAAGGCATTCTGAAGTGGCATAACGGGGTTGAGGTTGAAGGCCCTGATGTCGAACCCTGATGGGCCAAACCACTGACTTGGGTGCTTAAGGTCATGTGTTTTCGCATACTGTGGTGCTAAGTTTACTTTGCCCTGGCCCCCGCTCAGCTGGCATAGCAGATGTTAATATAACCAATTTGGTACTGATGGGCTATCTTTAAAAAAATTTCCAGACAATGGTGTTCGTCCTTTAGGTTGTGGTGTAGGAACTGAAGGATGGTTGGCCAACAAAAACTGTAGCACATTTTGGCCAACTGTTCTTAAAGTTGGGGGCAACAGTTGGTACAGTTTGTGCAACAGTTGACACAATTTGGGTACTGTTGTCACAGCTTGGATTGGGATAAGGAGTAAGCCTGGGTGCTTTAGGCGGTGGTACATAACAACTTTCCTCTCCTGGTGCTCTTTGGCTCTGCATGTCAAGTGTCCGGTTGGATCAGTGGTCTCATCATCCCCCCCCCTCCTCCTCAAAGTCATCTGGAAACGTGATGGTCGGCTGGCCAGATGAGATGTGTGTCTCATCATATCATCATCCTCCACCTCCTGAGACGGTCTATGGCTTTGTTGAAGGGAGTTTTCGGACGAGGTGAATCCAAACTTTGTCCATAGATGGTGTAGTCTGGTTAAAGTATCTGTTCAGGCAGTGACAAAGAAAGGTCCGGTTGTCTGAATGTCTGATAAAAAACCAAAAAAAATCTTCGAATCCCCAAGTTACGGTCTAAATTTTCCTCCGTCTGGCGATGCTTGAGGAAATGGAAGATTTTGTGGATTAGATGACCCCGCGTTGTCAGAGCGGCACTTGAATAGGTGTAAAGGGGATGATTGTGTGCTGCCAGAACCTGGTTGAGGCCCTTGTCAGCCATCCAAGATGTTATTTGGTCTTGATCTTCCGCCTCAAAAACACGTTTCGGTTGATTTACGGGGAAATTTAGACAGCAGGAAGGTGGATCGATCAATCCTTGTCTGTCTACTTTACCAGTGCCTTGTTGTTCACGATGCTGGGCCCCAAACCTCTCCCCTGTCCCTTTGCAGACTGGTTTTTGGGAATTTGGTGTTTTTGGGACATTGTTGCAAATGCCCAGCCACCGAGATGGGTTAGGTGTTGCTGCAGGCGTCATTACTGGGGGTTAAGTGTGTGTAACACTTGAAGTGAAGCACTACACTATTCACTAAAAAATTAGAAAGTGCGCACAGCCCCGAGATGGAAATTTGGTGTTGCTGCAGGGTCACTTACTGGCGGGGTTTAAGTGTGTGCTAAACTTGACAGTGAAGCATCATATTCCCTGAAAAAAATTTTGAAAGTGCGCACAGCCCCCGAGATGGAGTTTGGGGTTGCTGCAGGCGTCATTAATGGGGGTTAAGTGTGTGCTAGCATTGGCAGTGAAGCCCCTACACTATTCCCTGAAAAAATTAGAAAAGTGCGCACAGCCCGAGATGGGAGTTTGGTGTTGCTGCAGGCGTCACTTACGGCGGGTTAAGTGTGTGCTACCACTTGGCAGTGAAACACTAACTTTTCCCCGAAAAAATTAGAAAGTGCGACAGCCACCGAGATGAGTTTGGTGTTGCTGCAGGGTCACTTTTCTGGGGGTTAAGTGTGTGTAACACTTGAAGTGAAGCCTACAAATTTCCCCGGAAAAAAAAATTAGAAAGTGCGCACAGCCACCGAGATGGAGTTTGGTGTTGTGCAGGCGTCACTTACTGGCGGGTTAAGTGTGTGCTAACACTTGACAGTGAAGCACTACACTATTCCTGAAAAATTAGGAAAGTGCGCACAGCCACCGAGATGGAGTTTGGTGTTGCTGCAGGCGTCACTTACTGGCGGGTTAAGTGTGTGCTAACACTTGACAGTGAAGCACTACACTATTTCCCTGAAAAATTAGAAAGTGCGCACAGCCACCGAGATGGAGTTTGGTGTTGTGCAGGCGTCACTTACTGGCGGGTTAAGTGTGTGCTAGCACTTGGCAGTGAAGCACTACACTATTCCTGAAAAAATTAGAAAGTGCGCACAGCCACCGAGATGGAGTTTGGTGTTGCTGCAGGCGTCACTTACTGGCGGGTTAAGTGTGTGCTAGCATTGGCAGTGAAGCACTACACTATTCCCTGAAAAAAAATTAGAAAGTGCGCACAGCCACCGAGATGGAGTTTGGTGTTGCTGCAGGCGTCACTTATGGCGGGTTAAGTGTGTGCTAACATCTTGGCAGTGAAGCAGCACACTTATTCCCTGAAAAAAATTAGAAAGTGCGCACAGCCACCGAGATGGAGTTTGGTGTTGTGCAGGCGTCACTTACTGGCGGGTTAAGTGTGTGCTAGCACTTGGCAGTGAAGCACTACACTATTCCCTGAAAAAATTAGAAAGTGGCACAGCCACCGAGATGGAGTTTGGTGTTGCTGCAGGCGTCACTTACTGGCGGGTTAAGTGTGTGCTAACACTTGGCAGTGAAGCAGCACTCTATTCCCTGAAAAAATTAGAAAGTGCGCACAGCCACCGAGATGGAGTTTGGTGTTGTGCAGGCGTCACTTACTGGCGGGTTAAGTGTGTGCTACCACTTGGCAGTGAAGCACTACACTATTCCTGAAAAAAATTAGAAAAGTGCGCACAGCCACCGAGATGGAGTTTGGTGTTGCTGCAGGCGTCACTTACTGGCGGGTTAAGTGTGTGCTAACACTTGACAGTGAAGCACTACACTATTCCCTGAAAAAATTAGAAAGTGCGCACAGCCACCGAGATGGAGTTTGGTGTTGCTGCAGGCGTCACTTACTGGCGGGTTAAGTGTGTGCTAACACTTGACAGTGAAGCACTACACTATTCCCTGAAAAAATTAGAAAGTGCGCACAGCCACCGGATGGAGTTTGGTGTTGCTGCAGGCGTCACTTACTGGCGGGTTAAGTGTGTGCTAGCACTTGGCAGTGAAGCACTACACTATTCCCTAAAAAAATTAGAAAGTGCGCACAGCCAACGAGATGGAGTTTGGTGTTGCTGCAGGCTTTCATTTACTGGCGGGTTAAGTGTGTGCTAACACTTGCAGTGAAGCAGCACACTATTCCCTGAAAAAAATTATTAAGTGCGCACAATTAGTCGCAGAAGTAGGTGGCGTACGTGCTATTTGCAGCTAGGAGAGCAGCAACGCACTGTTCTGCCACAGACAAAATAACGCTGAAGGGGTTTTTTAGGACCCAAAATCTATCAGCTGGCAAAAAATTGTAAATAGTACCTCAGCTAAGCCTCTCACTTCAGCTATTAGAACAGCTGAGTGAGTAAGCGAAGCTATGAGGTCGCTCCTGTGAACACTGTAAAGGCTGCAGCTCCCTGCTTCCCTGCCTGCCTACAGTGTCACAGTACACAGTCTCCTCTGTCCTCCTGCTAGCTCTCACAAGAGCTGTTTGGGGTTAATATAAGGAATCTTGAAGTTCCCTACACTCACTGACAATCCCTATGATCTGCTCCAGAATCTACCTCACCCTGTTCTAGCTCAGATCTTCAGAGAAATGTGCTCAAAATGGCGGTGGCAAGGCTTATATACAGCCTTGCCTGTCATCGTGACATAGCCATCACGATGGACAGAAGCCAATCATAGTAATGCCACAAGAAGAGGGCTGTGGCATTTACTGAATAAGATTGGCTAACATCCTTGTCCATCTTCACAAGTTTGTCTGACCTAACACGCTAGGCTGTCTCGGAAGATTTGTCGGAACATAATAGATTCTGTATTCGCGAGTCCCGAATACAGAATACAGGACTCGGATTCGTAGACTCGCTAGGATTCGCTAGGAGTCGCTACGACTCGCTCGGAATCGCTACTTTACAGGGGTATCCGTGAAGCGGTGCCATTCTCTAAACGATTTGGGGGAGATTCAAGCTACATAGCGATGTGATTATAGCGAGTCTCGCTAGTAAAACTAGGATTCCCATTTACTTGCATTGGACTCGCTACTTTGCGAGTCCTCGCTGGGGAAACTCGCCGAGTAGCGGTCATGCGAGTCCCTTACTACTCGCCGAGTAACGAGTCCTAGCGAGTAGATTCGCCCATCACTAATTTAGAGGGTGACTTTCTATCAGTTAGTAAATCCAGATGAAAAAGCAGTCTGAATACTAATAAACCCTGTCTGTTAGACCTTTAAGAAGATGGGGTCAATTATGACTCGCCCCCTGGTGGGGGACCGGGAGTACTTGGAACCGGGCCCTCACGATGTCATCCGGGCTGCGTTTACCCGGTCTGTAATCCTCTCGTCGGGCAATCAGTTAAAAAGGGGAAATTTAAAAAGGAATAAAAGAAAATATAAAAAATAAAATAAAAGAGTTTTTGTCGTGTTGCCACCCGTGGAATGCGGCCTGTATTGCTGCTGCTGCTGCAGTGGGACCTCTGGGGATGATAGGAATAGCAGCTCTGATGGTTTTGCTCTCCATGGGAAAAGGGGTCCCCAGGGCAACTATATAGTTGTGGGGGTGATTTGGGGAATGGGAAGCCAGCAAGGTTGTGCGGGCTGCTGGCAGGGATTAAAGACACCCTTGGGCAGACTCCTGCTACCGGCTCGGCGATTCAGTCTACCTCTCCTCAGGCGCAGAAAATAACAGTCTCACACAGTGCTGAGCTTCAAACCCGGCTTACTTGCTTTCTCGACAGGTGTTCAAGTTACAAGACACTGCAGTGGCGGCTCCGGTAGTCTTTTAGCAGCCGGGGTGGGTTGTCTAGGTTACGCCCTTTTGTGTTCCTTTCCATGGGCCTCTCTTCCTTACTCTTCCGCACGCAAAGCCACAATCCAGCGGCCATGGGCCTTTGTTGGGTGACCTGCCTGGTCCCCTGGCCCTAGTATGGCGGCCTTCTCTTCACTGCGCCGGGTTTTTAGATAGCGGGACATAAAGACCTTGCACCCCCAGTTTCGTGGTTGGAGCGGGGAGCGTCTGGCCTCCTCAGAGCCAGCACCCTGGTTTCAGACTAGTCCTTCAGCTTTCCTGCTAATTCGGGCGCACAGGTGGATTGCTCACTACCTGTGACCCTAGGACTCCTTTTTTCACTCTCTACGGTCTGTTGCCCAGGACCCGGAACAGCCTCACAGTGGTACAGGCTGCTGGGTCCGTGTCCTTTCAGTCTCGTGTAATGATGGTGTTCTTTTCTCTTCTCCGTCTGACTGAACTGAACTCCTGGACTCAACTGACTAACCAACTGTGGTGTTTCCTGGTTTTTGTTTCCTCCCCTGACTTCCTGTCCTAACTTTCCCACCCTCCACTTGTCTCCTCCCACCATCCCGTTGCTGGGCGTAGAGTCCCTTATCTTGGGTTCGGAGTGTGTTGGGTGTGTGTTTGGGGTGAATGGACTTACCAATCCCAGTTGCTGCACTTACTAGTGGTGACCGGTCCGCAGGGGTGCTACAATTATATCCTCCACATCTTTACATCATACTAAGCAAATAAGTGGAATTACTCATGCTTATGAATTAGATATATCACAAAACTATTGCAATGATTAAAGAACCACTACATTGTTTTTTCTTTTATCAGCATTGGGGTTGCGCTTTAATCCAAGTCACTTATCACCTGTTATATTCACCCCTTCCTGTTGCTTCACCTTTTACAGACACTGCTCCAGTCCCATTGGGTCATCTTGTGACTACCTTCTGACTGAGGGTGAGGTTCCCATACAGATGTACTGAGTTGTGACTTTTGGCATGACCCATAAAACACTGGAACTGCAAGCAAGTCACAAATTACAGAAGATTGACTGCAGTGATAGAATATGAATATGGCAGCAGGTGAGTATAAGACAAGGATCGGTGGATTTAGATTTAAAGCACCATTCTAATGGTGCATCAATAAAAAAATAAGCTGGAGTGGTACTTTATTTACAAATATGGAAAAAGAACTTTCATACCCAGTTCTTAGAATGTGAGAAAAAGATTCATATAGTTCCTTCTAGTGGGGTGGAATAGAATTTGCATAAGAAGAGGGAGATTTTCGGGGGGTGGGGGGAAAGCGCGCACCGCTACCCAGGCGCTTTGTTGGTTACGATATATAGACGACGTGTTGATGTTGTGGAGGGGGACATCTGGGGAATTGAAGAAATTCATGGAATTCTTAATTTCCAATGAATATAACATCAAACTTACCCACAAACATCACACGTCGTCTATTGTCTTCCTAGATATCCGACTTATGGTGCATCCGGATGGCTCGGTCCAAACAAATATGTATAGGAAAGAGACTTCAGTTAATGCACTCCTACATGTGACCTCTGCGCATACGCCTTTGACTATTTCAGCCATTCCAACTGGCCAGTATCTGAGGGCTAAGAGAGCTTGCTCAGGGGAGCAATATTTCCAAGAACAGGCACAAGACCTCAGCAAAAGATTTATAGCGAGGGGGTATAGCAGACATTGCATAAAAAATGGATATCGACGTGCATGTGAAGTAGAATGTAATACACTGCTGAAAGGAAGAGGTGGTGGGAGGAACAGAGAGGATGGTGGTTCAGGTGGATCTCTAATACGTTTCATAACCACGTATAATAACAAGTGGGATGATATTAGGAAAGTGCTCAAAAAACATTGGGGAATCTTCCATCTAGTCCCCTCTCTGAAGGACTCTATTGGGGATGGCCCATCTATGACGGCAAGAAGGAGTAGAAGCCTTCGTGATAATTTGGTTCATAGCCATTACGTTGCAGAGGTAAAACCTATAGTGAGTGGAGGGGGACTCCGAACTGGTTTTTATCCCTGTGGAGCTTGTGTAGCATGCCCTAATATGGAAAGCACATTGCGAACAGTGATAAGACTTACACCATACATAAGTATATCATGTATAATACCAAAAACGTAATTTACCATGCAACGTGCCCATGTGGCCTTATTTACATTGGACTCACAAGTCGTGAGTTCAAGGTAAGGGTACGTGAGCACGTGAGAGATATTTTGGGTGCTGCCAAGCTGTAATTTGGGGATCCAGCTCTAAAGACACTCCCCCACCACTTTAAACAGGTGCACAACTGTGACCCGAGAGATTAAGATTCAAAGCTATTGATGTATGCCATCTAGGGTCAAAGGGAGGGGACTACAAGAAAGTGTTAGCCAAAAAGGAATGCCAGTGGATTGTACGTCTGGGGACTTTATCTCCAGACGGTTTAAATGAGAAACTTAGTTTTGTCCCATTCCTGTAGTGGTCTGCAGTCCCTTCGTGTAGGCATTGTGGTATGCTCTGATTCATGAATATTCAGAATATATATACTTTCGCCTTTTGACCTGCTTTTAGTCTTTAAGGGAGCCCCTTTTTGGGATTCCGTTTCATAAATATGTATGTATAGGTTTTAACTGTTTTCTCTTTTCTGCATTTTTTGTTTGCTATTTCTTTTGTTTTTAACCAATTAGTGACTCCCCCTGGAAGTTGCTTCATTATATGAAGATTGAAGAAATGGAAGTGGCCTTTCATTGAAGATTGTGTGAATTTCTATATATATACGATAACTGGATTTTTTGTTGACATCTAAGGGCCCTTTCACATCAGCGTTTTTTGAAATTCGATTACCGCATACCGGCTGCACTTGCGGCGCGGCCGCGGCGCGGTTGCGGTAAACGCCATACTATGTATAGGCGGACTTGCGGCAGGTGCGGCAAGTGCGGTTTTGGCACTTGCGGCAGGTGCGGCCGCGAAAAAAAATACTGTCAGCCGCGTTTTTTTTCACTTGCCGCACCTGCCGCAAGTCCGCCTATACATAGTATGGCGTTTACCGCAACCGCGCCGCAACCGCGTAGCAAGTGCAGCCGGTATGCGGTAATCGCGGTAGATGCATTTTTTTCACTGCATCTGCCACGATTTGAAAAA
Source organism: Allobates femoralis (assembly GCA_033576535.1). NCBI lineage: Eukaryota > Metazoa > Chordata > Amphibia > Anura > Aromobatidae > Allobates > Allobates femoralis. Next base: position 449,150,532 of record JARQOC010000005.1, on the reverse strand, counting down.
AACGCTGATGTGAAAGGGCCCTAAGAGGTGTTTTATCAAACTAATATATGATTGTATTGTTGATATTAGAGGCTCTTCCTGTTATTGCCTTATTTCCAACCATTTTATAATATATGAATGTAAACAACTGTTTGTGGAATTTCACTTCCATTTTTTTGTGGCTATTATCATTTACCTACTGTAACTGATGTCTTACACCGTTAGCTAAGTGGAGGCCCTGAGGAGGTGGGGATTCTCTTTCTACTTAGACTAAATTACTAATAGCGGTTCAATAGTGGCGGTTTATAGACCACTATAGTTGGCACCAATATTTCTTTAAGGAGCGCTCCTATAATAATATACTATTGCTGTAGGTAAGTTCTGCCCTCAACAAAGATGGCACATGGACATCTGCGCATGCGCAGTAGTGCTTTCCCATTGCGCGGGTGAAAGCTCTCCTTACGGCCGGATGTGACATCATTTGACGCACTTCCAGTATTGGAGGGACGGAACTACACGCTGGGACTCAGCGACGCCGCGCCTGTGCCGCAATTGAACCATGACGCCATACACCTGTGCCTGGGGGTTCATAAGGTGGGACATTCATGGAGGAGCATGCCCCCTGAGGAAACTCATTGGGAAACGCGTCGGGGTGTCCCAAACCAGCCTGACTGGGTCCACACACATAATGGGTAAGCATGACTGATTGAGATTTATTACAGCACCTCTCATTCTGGCATAGGGAGAGTAATATTTTTATCTAATGCAGCACTTTAGCCTGATATTTTGGTGATGTTCACTATGAGCTTGAATTGCTATGTATAGCCTTTCTAGTGATTCCTGTTTGGCATTGTTATGGTTGTGTGGATTCTGAAGTCAGTTTTTTGTCTGTATTTATGCAACAGCTAAAGATAGCCACTTTTGGATGTTTTTTGTAAAAATAAAAAACTTTTGCACTTATAGGCTTATCGTGGTTGCTGGTTATGTGGGCTGAAACTCTCCATGTAAACAATTGGGTATTAAGTAAGGGTTTTGGAGAGGCCCTTTTATAATGTTTTACAATCCATATACGTTTCAACTTGGTATTTATAGAATTTGCATAAGGGCAGAATATAGGGACTTTAAGACCTTGATTTATGACAATGGGTACTTTGATCAATTTGTAGTTAGAGAGACCACTGTAGTTACCAGCAACTCTCCTGATTAATCAATAAGAGGAAACACATTGGGAGATAATCTTGACACAGGACCTTCGGTCTGGAATAGGAATGTACATAGACAGTGTGTCGTGCCTTTCTTAGGGCCCTTTCACATCAGCAGTATTTTCAAATCGCGGCGGATGCGGTGAAAAAAACGCATCTGCCGCGATTACCGCATAACCGCGACACTTGCAGCACACTTGCGGCAAGCCCCATGCAATGTCTATGGGGCTTGCGGTAAGGGTGCGGCAGATGCGGCAAGTGCGGTTTCGGCACTTGCGGCAGGTGCGGCCGCAAAAAAAAACGCTGCAAGCAGCGTCCATCCTGGTGTATTGATTCTTCTCTCCCTAGAGTTCAGCTTATCTGCATGTTTCCCTCAACTTAGCACAGTCGGTGAGTTTAATATGCTACTGCCCACCTAAATGTACAATGTAGCTACACTGTTGTTTATCATCTTATTATTCTTCTGCCATTATACATATTGTGTATTCGCCGTATCATGCAATCACATTGTGACCTGTAACAATGTAATGTTTTGCACTTCATATACCGTATATACTCGCGTATAAGCCGAGTTTTTCAGCCCAAAATTTGGGCTGAAAAGTCCCCCCTCGGCTTATATGCGAGTATATAAAAAAAAAAAAAAAAAATACAGCCGCAGCCCCGGAGGTATACAGGCCCCCCATCAAGTTCCAGGGCCCCCCCCCACCTTGCGCGCAGCCTGTAAAGGAAAATCATACTTACCGGTGTCCAGTCGCGCCGTCCGCAGCTGCCGACATGACGATCCCGGGCTCCATTCAGCGTCTTCCGCATTTCCTGTAGTCGCGGGCAATGACGTCATTGCCCGCGCGCACAGGAAGTCGGAAGCCGGAAGACGCTGAATGGAGCCCGGGATCGTCATGTCGGCAGCTGCGGACGGCGCGACTGGACACCGGTAAGTATGATTTTCCTTTACAGGCTGCGCGCAAGGTGGGGGGGGCCCTGGAACTTGATGGGGGGCCTGTATACCTCCGGGGCTGCGGCTGTATACAGCCCTGGGGCTGCGGCTGTATACAGCCCTGGGGCTGCGGCTGTATACAGCCCTGGGGCTGCTGCTGTATACAGCCCTGGGGCTGCGGCTGTATACAGCCCTGGGGCTGCTGCTGTATACAGCCCTGGGGCTGCTGCTGTATATACAGCCCTGGGGCTGCTGCTGCTGTATATACAGCCCTGGGGCTGCTGCTGCTGTATATACAGCCCTGGGGCTGCTGCTGTATATACAGCCCTGGGGCTGCTGCTGCTGTATATACAGCCCTGGGGCTGCTGCTGCTGTATATACAGCCCTGGGGCTGCTGCTGCTGTATATACAGCCCTGGGGCTGCTGCTGCTGTATATACAGCCCTGGGGCTGCTGCTGTATATACAGCCCTGGGGCTGCTGCTGCTGTATATACAGCCCTGGGCTGCTGCTGCTGTATATACAGCCCTGGGGCTGCTGCTGCTGTATATACAGCCCTGGGGCTGCTGCTGCTGTATATACAGCCCTGGGGCTGCTGCTGCTGTATATACAGCCCTGGGGCTGCTGCTGTATATACAGCCCTGGGGCTGCTGCTGCTGTATATACAGCCCTGGGGCTGCTGCTGCTGTATATACAGCCCTGGGGCTGCTGCTGCTGTATATACCTCTGGGGCTGCATCTGGGGCTGCATCTGGGGCTGCATATGGGGCTGTATATGGGGCTGTATATGGGGCTGTATATGGGGCTGTATATGGGGCTGCATATACCTCTGGGGCTGCATATACCTCTGGGGCTGCATATACCTATGGGGCTGCATATACCTCTGGGGCTGCTGTATACTACCACTGGGGCTGCTGAGGTATATACCACTGGGGCTGCTGCTGCTGTATATACCTCTGGGGCTGCATCTGGGGCTGCATCTGGGGCTGCATATACCTCTGGGGCTGCATATGGGGCTGCATATACCTCTGGAGCTGCATATACCTCTGGGGCTGTATATACCTCTGGGGCTGCTGTATACTACCACTGGGGCTGCTGCTGTATACTACCACTGGGGAGGCTGCTGTATACCTCACTGCTGGGGGTTGTATACCTGTGCTGGAGTCCACCCTCGGCTTATACGCGAGTCAATAAGTTTTCCCAGTTTTTGGGGGCAAAAGTAGGGGGGTCGGCTTATACACGGGTCGGCTTATACACGAGTATATACGGTATGCTTATGTTGTACTGAGAATTTCTATTTGTTTTTTCTAGTTTTACACTTAACCCATTAATAAAAGTTGAAAAGGACCCCCAGCGTCCATGTCAATGCATTGATGGGAAAGAGTTTACCTGTCTGTCAACTCGTTCTTCAGGAGTACAGAGCAAGGGTGCCAGAACACAGTGAAGTGTCTATTCCACTCCCCTGGGATGAACTGTATGGTTCTGACTCACCGTACGCCGGGTTCTCAGGTCTCAGGTGCTGGCTGTGGTCACGGTTCTGTGCCTGAGGCTGTGGAGGCCCGGTGGTCAATGAAGGATAAAATAAGCTTTATAGGAATAAAGTTTGTTATTCGTGACGCCATCTGTAGGAGTTCTGGTGATGACACCGGCGCTGCTTGGACCTTTGAGGGATGGGCGGCAGCAAGAATGGATTCGTCCCCTACAGGATGAGCGGGAGTCCCCGGGGTCAGGAGCTGTAGTGATGGAATACGGCAGCTCGGTTGATTCTGTAGATTAATTGGTTAATAACAGTTCTGAAAGAAAGCTCGGACACGATGCTCCTCTGCACGGGTCTTTACTTAGGTTGCACACGGTACACGGGATAACGGTTTCACTTTCAAGTAGCGGACCGGGTGATGAACAGTGTCCCTCCAAGGCTCCACAGTGTCTCTCTTAAACTGACTGTCCCTTGTTACTCTTCACTGCCTTCATGCACCAGGATAGGATACAGTGGAACTTTTATTGGGCACCCAGGCCGTTGGCCGGACGGCTCCCGAAGGATCCCTGGACCTCAGTGGTGGGTACCCCTCCCGGTACAGCTGCGGTGATGGTGGTTTTTGTGATGCACTCCTGTGAAGCCGTCTATCACCCCGGTTCTGTAGAGCAGCGGTGGACGTCTACACTACCTCAGAGCCGGTACTCCGGGTTGGACTGGGCTCAGGTCGTCTTCTTTTACCCGTTACTTGTTTACTTGGCCCCCTTCGTTTCTGGGTCACCACTACTCGGTGCCCTCTGTTAGCTGTACTTGTCACGACAAATACTCTTGATCTTGTCTCTCTCACTTTCTAACTCTTTCTGCTCTTTCCCCACTGCTATGCATCTTACACTCCTCCCACCAGGTCCTAATTGGTCCTCTGCCTCTAGATGTTGCATGTGGTGTATGGAGCCTTGGGATTAACTTGTTCATCACTGAGACGGAGAATACTGCACCTTCAGTCAGGGGTGCAGTACCCTCCTGTGACGCACTCGTTGCGGGACACCACAGTTCTTTTGGGTGTGAGCATTTGTTTTCAATCTTTGTAATTAATAATTGTGATATATCTATGTGCCGATGCTGCTTTTTGGGTGCAGAAATTTTGTGCATCAAAAATGCTGCTAAACTGCACCCTGTGGCTGGAAAACGCACCACAAAATGCGTGAGTTTTTTATGTGTTTTTGGTACTGTTTGTGGTCATGCCTTTTTTTACTATTGTCAATGGCTGGGAGGGTGACAAAAATCAGCAAACAATTGACATGCTCATTCTTTTTTCCTGACCATAAACTGCACCTAAACTGCAAAGGAAAAAAACATCATTGGCACAGCACTTCAGAACTCTCATAGACTTTGCTGGGAAAGAATACACGTGGTGCTCTTCAGAATTAAACATCATAAATATCTGTAAACTCTGCTGGTGTGGAAATCAGCTCTTTGGCCATTATTTTAATACATAAAGATGTGATCATGGAGAGTAAGGGGGCCAGCCAGAGCTTTTGCTATAGTCACTGTTGGGACACAGCAAAATCAGTGCAGCCACATGGGATATAGTGTCAGTGCAGTCCCAGTAGTACCTAATAGCTAGAAAATGACAGTGAAAAATTGAGGCTGTGTGTAGCGAGCTGTCTTGAGGGGATCCTGAGTTGTCAGGAGTGGGAAGAAGCTGAAGTCCAGGCAGAGAGGAAAAGTATAGAGCCATGATCAATGGGAGTGAGGAGAGCTGTGACACACTTCCATAAACTGAGCTGAGTTCCTCACACCATCAGAGGCTGCGAGTCTGTATGTTGAACTGTGGAAAGCTGTAACAATCAACATCATCATCAAAAGCTCCAGTAAACCTGAGTTTTATTGTGTTGCTGATCCTGCATCCCCTTCTACAACTTTAACCACTTATTATTCTGCTGAGTACAGCCTGCCAGCTGGAGACACCACCGTAACAGTTGGCCGCCTCAGTGGAGGCCAACCCAGACACATGCAGTTTTGTGACAAAAGATGGCACAAAACTACAACAAAAGCACAGCTAAAATGTACCATTGGCACAGGGGGTAATTCATGAGCATGAGTAATATTACTTATTTGCTTAGTACTACATAAAGATTTTTAACTCTGGAAAAATGAAAGTATAAGGAGAGGGATTACCCAGTGATGGTCCAGTAAAGGAAGCACCCCTTACGCGTGTTTCGTGTTAGTTTCTTCCTGAGGAAGAAGTGTGGAGCCCACTGGGACGGGGTACTCGGTACCGGACCATCACGGGGGTTATCACTGCAGTCTTCGTCCGGACCGTGTCCCGTGCCCACAAGTAAAGGTGGGTATTTACAGGGGTTAAATTTGTGACGCCACCCGTGGTATGTGGTCAGGGTGCTGCTGCAGAACCTCTGGGGATGATGGAAGGCAGCCTGTGATGTGACGGCTCTCCACGGGCAGAGCCTGGTCCCCGGGCCAGTAGTGATGATGATAGTTTGTGAGGGAGTTGTGACGGAGAACAGGGTTTGCAAGGATTACACAGACTCACGGTTTTGTAGTTTTCCAAGTCTTTACTGAAGCAGATGATATTCAGCTGAGTACTGTCCACGGAGTCTGTACTGGGGCCTGGTTGCTCTCACCCTGCCGGGTCCTTGGCTCCCTTTGTTTGCACTGTGTGTGTGGCCCTGCTGCCACTTTAGCTAAGCTGTCAGCCCTTTATCCCCTCACGGGTACCAATATGCTAGGCAACTTGAGTCTTACTCCGTGTTCCTGATCCCGCCGTGTTGCTTTGCTGTGGTACAGTGAAGATATGTAATCTGCACTAATCCGGTGTTTTCTGTGCTGTTTGTGTCAGGCACAATTTCGGATCCAGTATCCGGTCTTTGCTCTCCTCTGGGACGAGTTTAGGGTAACTCGGTCTCCCAGGTGTGTTCCTCAGATTCTCCTACTCCTTTCCTCAGACCTTGGCCGGCCTGCAAGTGGACAGTGGACCGTGGATTGGGCCTAACGCAGCCCTTTTACACCCAGATCCTTTCTTCCTCAGTGCTGCCCCTCACTGAACTAACTGCCACTTCCTCTCCACCCAGAATATATAGGGAAGCAGCTTTAGCTCCCCCTTCTGGCCTGGAGGTGCTAGTGTAGTGTTGTGAGTTGTGTGGGGAGTTAACCCTTGGTGATGTTACTGTGGCACATGAACCCTGGGATGCCACATTCCCCCTTAGTAAAGAACAGTACTCCGGGACTGTGGAAAAACAAACAAACAACATATCAAAACAATTAATATTTACAGAGTCTTAAAAATAAAAATATACAAAAACCACTGACGCTCAAAAAGAGTCCGAAAAAAGTTCAAAAGCAGTCTTTCAGGGGGTTTAGTCTATTGCCTCCAGGGCTGGTAAATATATACACATAGTCTTCACCACAACCAGTTCCGTGGTAAGTATGGTCCATAGTTAATAAAAGGAAAAAGTTCAAGAATATGTAAGTAGTTCATACAGGATAGTCTTTGTAGGTACCGGGCTTTTAACGTTGCAAAACAAATATAAACAAGTTTCTACGGGTGTCCATGGTTTAAGTGCAGTAGGCTCCCTAGGCCCTCGGGTCACCGCATAAGAGACCAAGTTCTTACTCTTCGTGGCTGCCACCTAACACCATGCTACTCTCACCCTTTTTGTACATTTACACTTTACCGGGTTCTATTAAACTTTATAACAACATATTTACATTTTACATTTGATTCCACACTTTAATCTCTGTACCTAGCCAGTATCTGACCCTGGGTACTACACTCTGATCTGCGTAATGCTGGTCTACTGGGTGTACTTAGCCTAATGGTGTGGGTGGACGTGTACCTACTTGGAGTGTCTGGTACTATTGCGAATGGAGATCTGACAGTAGGACTGACAAGCTCACTGGGACCAGGAATAGGTTCTTCCTCTTCAGGCTCAACTTCCAGTTCTTCATGTCTTGGGATTTCTTGTGGTATGGGTTCCGGCGTTGGTTCTACCATTGAAGGGAAGGCAATCATGGGTACTACAACTCCTCTGTAGTAATTTGGCCATGTTTTGGGGAAATCTCCTAAGACGGTATGGAACACATCCTCTTCTTTCCTGACAGGTTGGACCTGTACGGGTAAGGTTACTTCTGGTGTCTTCAGGGTTTCAGGGTTTGAGATGGTCTCTTGACACAACTGCTGACGTCCTTCCTTCATCTTTGCTGATTGGCCACACTTTGGCATTGTCTAAATTTGTTGGTAAGACTGTATATGGGGTGGTTCCCCACTGATTATCCAATTTGTTGGTGCATCTCTTTCTCTTGAGAACTTGCTCACCAGGTTGTATTGGGGTTGCTAGAGCATGTTGGTTAAAGGTTCTCTCTTGTCTTTCTCTAGCTTGCCGGAGACTTTTCTCTACGCACTCTTGTACTTGGCTGCTGTTGACGTAGGGTATCCCAATTGGAGTCTTCAACTTCTGCATCTGGCTTCAGAATTCCCATATCTAAATCAAATGGCAGCTTACCGGGCCTTGCTCGCATAAGGTAAGCTGGGTTGCAGTTTGTAGAACTCACCGGAACATGGTTGAACAAATCTACCAAATCGGTTAATTTCTCTGGCCATTGATTTCTCTCTGACTCTGGTAAGGTTTTCAACAGGTCAATCACAATATGGTTTATCTTTTCACATAAGCCATTGGTTTGGGGATGATAGGCTGTCATGTGGATCTTTTTACAGCCGTACATGTTGCAGAATTCCTAGAAAAGCTCTGACTTGAAAGCTGGACCTTGATCTGCAAGGACTTGTTCTGGGTAGCCATGAGGTCTACAGAAATGTGTATGAAATGCTTTTGCAGCTGTCTTCGCTGTCAGGTCCTTGACAGGTACCACCACTAAGAAGCGAGAGTAATGGACCATGATGGTTAAGGCATAGACATAGCCTGACCGACTTGGTAACAACTTGACGTGGTCTAACGCAACTAACTCAAGCGATTGCTTGGTTACTATGGACTGGAGTGGAGCTCTCTGTTGATCTTTTCTTCTGAGGTTGCACGGGCCACATTTTCTACACCAATGTTCAATTGATTTCCTCATGCCAACCCAGCAGAATCTCTCTCTTAAGGTATCTTTACACGCGGCAACTTTTCTAGGAATTTCACAGGAAAACTTTCTGGTTGCAGTGAAATCATGGACACATTGTTCTATCTTGTTGCTGTGTACAAATGGAACAATGTCTCCATGAATTCACTGCAACCAGTAAACCAGTAAGTTGCCAGTGAAATTCCTAGAAAAATTCCCGCGTGTAAAGGTACCTTTAAGAGCACTTTCAACTTCTTCCATCCAAAATGACCTGCACCGTTGTGGTAGGCTTCTAAGACCATTTTGACGTCTCTCTTGGGTATGATAATCTACCAGACCAACTCATGTGTTTTAGGGTTGGTGTGCCTTCTGCAGAGCTTCCCTTGATATAGGAACAACTTGCTTCTTTATTTCCAGAGTTGTTGGGTAAGCAATTCTTTCACTAGCTTCACAGCTGGATCGCTATCCTGAGTGTCAGCCAATCTATGGTGTGCTAATGGGTTGAGATTTGCCTCCTATTGTTTTTGGTAGATGCCGGGTTGATACTTTTCTACCTTAAAATGGTGAAAGGCCAGTAGTTCAATTTCTTCCAATTCCTCCGGTTCCTCTTCCATATCTTTCAGGTGTGGCATCCGGGATAAGCATTCCAGTTCTTGCGGCCTGCCCTATATTTGATGACAAAATTGTAGTTAGACAGCCAGGCTATACATCGCTGCTCCAATGCACCTAATTTTGCTGAGTCTAGGTGGGTCAATGGGTTGTTATCAGTGTAGAAAGTAAATTCTGCAGCTGCCAGGTAGTGTTTGAAACGATCGGTTACAGCCCAAACTACTGCCAGTAGTGCTAACTTGAAGGAACTGTAATTCTCAGGGTTTCTTTCCGTAGGCCAGAGTTTCCTGCTTGCAAAGGCAAAAGCTCTCTTTGCCTCCTTGCTTCTGTGACAGTACTGTTCCCAGTCCCACATTGCTGGCATCCGTGTACAGAATGAAGGGTTGATGGTAATCCAGATACGCCAGCATCTCTTCTCCTGTCAGCGCCCACTTTAGCTTTTTGAAGGACTCTTTCCTCTCGTCACTCGACTGGAAAGGCGGATTACGGGTTGAAGATCTTTTTGACTGTCTTACCAGGATGTTTTGTAGGGGAGCTGCTAACTTTGTGAATCCTCTGATAAATCTTCTATAATAGCCCACCAGTCCCAGGAATTGCTTCACCTCTTTCACATTGGTGGGTCTTGGCCAATCCCTTATTACTGTGACTTTATCAGGATCCGATGCTACTCCCTCTGAACTCACGACATGTCCTAGGTACTGCACCTTTGGCTTGAGAAGGTGACACTTGGATGGTTTGATCTTCATGCCGAATCCGGACAAGGCTTCAAACACTTCTGCCAGGTCTTGTAGATGTTGTTCATATGTCTTGGTAGACTATGACGTCATCCAGGTACAGGAGGACAGTTTCAAAGTTCTTATGTCCTTGGCAGCTCTCCATTAGGTGTTGGAAGGTACCAGGTGCGTTGCAGAGTCCAAACGGTATACAATTGAACTCACAGAGGCTCATCGGCATAGTAAACGCTGTCTTCTCCTTTTTAGCCTCTGCCACAGGAACTTGCCAATACCCACTAGTCAGATCTAGGGTAGAAAAGTAGTTAGCAGATTTTAATGTGGCTAATGACTCCTCAATCCTAGGTAACGTGTATGCTTCCTTTTGGTTAATGCGGTTGATCTGCCGGTAGTCTACGCACATTCTCATGGTCCCGTTCTTCTTTTTATCCAACACTAAAGGCGCTGCCCAGGGGCTACCACTGTCTCTCATTACACCTGCAGTTTTCATCTCTTTGAACCATGTCTTTGGTGGTTTGATAGTGAGCGGGTGGTAATGGTCTATACCTCTCTTTTATAGGCTGATGGTTACCTGTGGGTATAGTGTGCTCTACCCCTTTAATTTGTCCAAAGTCTAACAGGTGTTTGCTGAATATCTGCTCATATTCTTTTACTACCCAGTATACTCCATGCTTTTGATGGGGAGGCATAGAACTCGTACCCACGTGTAGCTTTTGCCACCAATCCTCCAGCTTTTCCCCTGAGCCATTGTCATCCCTGTCTGTGATGGCATTGTTATCAACCGTAAATAATTTAGCCATGGTAGCATACTTCGATACGGTGACCTCATCTTCCCCGCAATTTAGAAGGCGTAATGGCACTCTTCCCCAGTGTACCTCAACTACTCTTCTGGCCATCTGTATAGTGGGCATACTGTCTGAGTACACGGGTTCTACCAGGGCTTGATAATCTCGCCCTTTAACGCCTATTGCAGCTCTACACCAGACCAACATTTCAGTTTTGGGAGGTATTACAATGGGTATGGGGTCACTTACCCTTACACTGCCAATTTCACCTCCTGATATTTCTACCTGTTGTCTCAGCATCAAGGCTTTTATTTATTTTTGCAGGAGTCTCTGTTGCCCGGTTATGGCAGTCTCGGTGATCTGCTGTAAAACAGTAATTACCTCGGAAAAACAATTTTCAATTATATTCATTAGTAGCAACATTACTGGTTCACGTTCTCGACAGTCAACATCTACAATAATAATACCCTAATTCTTCAATTCTACCTTCCCAATCTGAATAATCATCTCTCTGAACCCAACTTGTGGTATTAGTTCACCTGTTAGGTCACCTGGCACTGCTTCCCAGCTCACCTCTCCTGGGTCGGCATCCCCTGCTCCTCTGCCGACCGGACATCCGGCGTCCAGGCGTGCTGTGTCTCGGAGCTGTCGCCGGGTTCCCTTTCTGTCAGCTGACCGCCGGGCTCGCACATGAGCACATTACTATGGTCGTATTCATGTGACCAATCAGAGGCGCACCAGGTGCACTCCTCCCCTGTGACTCTAGTGGCCGGCACGGTCCAACCTGACACTCCCCTTGACCAATAGCTGCTCTTCCTATGGTATATCAAGCCACCTCCTCTGATGGGAGGTGCCTGATTATTGTGTTAGTTGAGCTTCTGCTTTGCTAGCTGTTGGTCAGGCCTTCCTTGTACTCTGTGTCCTGGAACCATTGCTGTGCTCTTCCCCGGTAGCACCATTCCTGTTCTTCCAGCCCTGCACTCTGTTTTCTGGAACCCTTTCTGTGCTCTTCCCCAGTAGCACCATTCCCGTTCTCCTAGCTTGGTACCCTGTTATCCCGGAAACCTTAGCTGTGCCTTAGTATACGCTAACCTTATGAGCCACCCTCCTGGTACTAGCTGCTGTGGTACATAGACCCCCTGGGCTTGCCCCTGACAATCCCTGTGAAGGGGTTGGGTAAACTAGGATCAGCTCACCCAGGGGAGTACCACGGCCAAGTGGGTCCATTCTAGGGCGCCTTCCCCCGGAAGCGTGACATCACCATTGCTAGCCCATAAGTTCAATGCAATGTTAGATGGACCACTACTAATGTCTGAATCAGCCCAGTACCTCTTGTAGAGAACATGTGGAATTCATGTTATCTGGGACCCGGTATCCAACAAGGCGTTGAAGGAAATGCCATCCAACATGATAGGGATGACTGGACATCCTCCCACGAACTTGTTATACCAGGACCTTGAGAATTTATTCTTGAGGAGCGGCCCGCCTTCCTAGGGGATCCTCATTTAAAGCACATTCCTGGGCAAAATGACCTGGCTCTTTGCAACGGCGGCAAATGGGCTGTCCATCTGGCTGATAGCGGTCGCTGGGTCATCCTCTTGTCGCTTGGTACTTCCTGGGCCTCATCCACGGGACATCTTTCTTGCTGGTCGCCAACTCGATCTTGGGTGCAGGCTTGGATCCACGCAACTCCTTGATGACTTTAGCCATGGAAACAACAGTGTCCATCAGGGCATATAGCTTTTGGTTGAGTGCCTCATTAGAGATAGGCTCTCTGTGTTCAGCAACAGTCACTAACATTGCAGATGTCGCTGACGCTCCTGGCTGCAGGGGTGCTGCTGTAGGGCCTTGAATAGAGTTTATAGCCTGGAGCTCCTCTATCTGCTGGAGACGGATGGCTCTATCTTTTAGCTGGACAAAAGTTATTCCAGGATCCTGGATGGTCATCATGCTCAACTGTCCTCTGTGAGAAGGAGATAGGAGGCCTTCTATGAACTGATCTATCAGCATTTTGTCAGCTCCCGGGGCTAAGGCACGTTCTGCTAGTTTAAGTGCTTTAAGCGCTTCCTGTAACTTTAAGGTATAGTCTCTTGCGCTCTCCTTAGGCTTTTGTTGGCATCCAAAGAACCTCATTTTAGCCAGTGTGTCAGCACTGGATTCAAATGCTGCTTTCAGTACAGCCACAAGATGCTCTACAGTATCTTTGTCTGTGTCCGGCCAGGACGTAACTTCCCACTGTGCATTGCCGGTTAACTGTCCAATAATCATACCGACACGCTGGGCTTCTGTTAAGAGGTACATAATGTAGTACGCTTTGATTTTGGTAACAAAGTCATTAAGGGTATTGGGCTCACCTGAGTATTGTGGAAGCCACATTGCTCCCAGAGTATACAGCATTAGGAATGGCATGATGGGTGCTGCTCCTTGCGCCACAGCACCGCCGGGTGCTCCTCTATTGTCTAGTGCCGCAGCACCGCCGAGTGCTCCGCTGCTACTTGGTGCCGCAGCATCTCCTTGTTGTGACATCCTGTGCCCCCTTAGTTAATGTCGACCCTCCTGGTCTTCCGGTTGAACAGTTTTTAACCCTTCATCTTCCCTACTTTAATTTTCTGAGATAATGACCTTTGGGTTTTCATTGGCTGAAAGCCATAATCATCAACATTTACAGAAATAAACACTTGAAACAGATCCCTCTGTTTGTAATGACTCGATAAAATATATGCTTTTCACTTTTTGTATTGAATTATTGAAAAAAAAATTACTTTTTGATGATATTCTAATTCATTGGGATGCATCTGTGAGTCTTCTTTAAAGAGTTTAAGTTATTAAAAAATTTAACAAAATCAGCATTGAAAGTTATATTACAAAACAGAATAAAATTGCCTATCTATTTCCTGACAATCCAGGCTGATCTTCCAATAGTGCGCCATGCCTTTGTACATGCTACCTACTTATGACCTATGCAGGCAATGGGGTGCCACTACTGGCATGTCCTACTACTGCATCACGCTCAGCCATGAAGTCAGTAATGTGACACATACAGTAGGTGATTGACTGCACTGGTCATGTGGCGGCTGCATGTATACAAAGACAGGGAGCACACTTTCTGGATTAGCTCTGGGAGGGTTGTCAGGAAAATAATAATTTTTATAATATCTCCAGCTATTTTTGAACAATGACATTTACAAGGTTCCTGTAATAAGAAAAATGCTTTAAGAAATCTCATACAAGGAGCATCTTTGGTGAGTCTGTTTTTTTCTGACAAAATAATTTGTTTAAAATTATTTTTGGTAGTTTTTTGTATTAATCCTTATACATTATTTATGAATTTTCTGAAGTTTGATATATTTTGCTTGAGATTTGCACCTAACAGAAACAGAGCAGTCTCAAGTAACAAGTGAGAGTGGTCAGTGTTCTCGGTAAACGCATTGTCTTGTGTTCCGCATGATGTCTTATACCAGTAAGATGGATATTCAAAATTACTGCTTAATAGAAGAGGAACGTTTTCTTTGGGTAAATCGCTGCTTATGAATAATATGTTGATGTATTCAGTGATTGGGAAGCGATGTATCACCTTTTGATTGGAATTAATGACCCATTCAATACTAATTGTTTTCATTAATAAGGAGCATTGGTCGCATTGTTCACAACGATGGAAGTTTGTGTCACAGCATGATTGCCTTATTCAGTAGAGGAACAAAATCTGCTAAATAGAAAGGAACGTTTTCTGGTAACTGCTGCTTATGAATAATATGTTTGATTCAGTGATTGGAGCGATGTCCCCTGATGAAAACCCTTATTATTGTTTCTTTAAGAGCATTATTTCACAGAGAAGTTTGCACAGATGTGTTAGAAAATTGTGAGAAACAGTTTGCCCGAATATGTGATATACAGTATGTGTTCATGCCATCTCCTTACAATAATTGTCTGTATTTTCCAAATTTTTCCTGTCAATAATAACATTTTTCACTTTTTGTGCAGCTGTTCTTAATATGCAGTAAATTATCATATTGTATGTGCAAAGTGATTACAACAAAAGGTATAAATGATTGCTCTTACAGTATGTTGTGACTTCAATTACATGTTGACATAAGAGGACCAATCATGTAAGGACTGGACACTTATACCCAGGGGTGTGGAACTCCAGGGCCCGAGGGCCACCAACAGTGCAGGTTTTCAGGATTTCCCTACCATTGCACAGGGGTTGGAATCATCACTAGTGCAGGTGATTATATTATCACCTGCAGTGGTGGAACCTGTGCCTGGTGGGCCCTGGTGCAGCAGTAGGTGAGGAGCGGACAGGGGGGCTGTTTGTGCTAGCAGCTGTAGGCGAGGAGGCGGGGGGGTGCTAGCAGCTGTAGGTGAGGAGCGGGGGGGTGCTGGGCTAGCTAGCAGGTGTTTGGAGGGTTTGTGAGCGTCCCCTACCTGCGCCGAGCCGCGCATTGCTGGTCTGGGAGCCGGGGCGGCAAAGGAGGGGCAGGAACAGTCAAGGGAAGCAGGAAGCTTCCCTCAGTTAACCTGCTCTCATCTGACACAGTTCCCCACCCCTGCTTTAACTCCTTCAACACCAAGTGATTTTCAATTTTTTTGTTATAGCATTTTGCTCCCCTTTATTCAAGAGCCATATTTTTTCTATTTTTCTGTCAATATAGACATATGAGGGCTTGATTTTTGTGGGTCAAGTTGTCTTTTGAAGAACATAATTTATTTTACAATACAGTGTACATATAGTACGTTAAGATTGCAAAAAAAAAAGTGAAATTACACAGTGTATTTTTTTAAATTCACCATGGTAAGGCTATGTTCACACATCGCGCATTTTGCTGCCTAATCGCGTTTTCTGCTTTTTCCTGCATTTCTTGCTAAGCTTTTTTACACACAATTTTTGCAGTAAAACGCAATTCTGGATACGCAGTCCAGCAAAACTTATGGGTTTTGCCAAAATCCATTCACACACTTCGAATTTGTGCTTTTTTTTACGGTCGCGCCTTCACTGGAAAAACGCGCGAATAAAAAGAATCACCATGTCAATTCTTTCTGCAGTTTTTCTCTGTGCTTTTCCATCGCCCACATGATAAAATGTACTCTGAAAAAGCGCAGAGAAAAAAGCAGAAAAAGGCGCAGTGTGTGAATGGAGCTGCACTTTTCTCAAAAGCAGCGCCTGAAAAAGAGTAACTGCAGAAAAAGCAGCAATGTGTGAACATAGCCTAAAACTGATGTGTCGGTCTGATGCCTCAGGTCACTACGGTTCATACACACCACACATATATACATTTTTACCTTTATCTAATAAGTGATGAAAAAAAATTCAGACGTTTGTAAAAAAAAAAAGCGCTTTTGATGACATTTCCGGAACCTGTAGTGTTCTTATTTTTCAGACTCTGGGACTGTGTGATGGCTTATTTTTTGCATCTTGAGCTGACATTTTTAATCATACAATTTTTGGGTAGATGCAATGTTTTGATCGCCTGTTATTACAATGTTGCCGCGACTATAAAACAGTAATTACGGCATTTTTACGGTACTTGTTTCTACACTACGCAGTTTACTGATCAGATTAATTTTTTCAATATTTTGATTGATCGGGCATGTCTAAACGTGTCCAATACCAAACGTGTACTTTTTTAAATGAACCAATTCACTTTTCATAAGATTAGCGCTTTAATACCTTATGGTCGCTGCACCTCGCCCTGGCTATCACCCTCTTCAGCCAGAAAAAAGATTATTTTTTGCTATTTAACTAATAAAAATTAGTTCATTGGGGTGTGCTACCTTCAATCACCCCTTGTCAGTATTATTCTATATATTATGATCTGTATTTTTCCAAACTACAGGACAATTCAAATTACTCCCAATCTTTAATTCCTTACCATTTATTTACATTCACTTTCTTATGATGTGTTCAAAACCCTAAGATCACAGCCATAGAGCTGCAGGATTACACACCAAATTACACCACACATAAAACATACATAAAACATACATAAAAAGTCACATAAAAATTATTGCTGTATAGCAAATATTTAGAGGATTCTCCAAAAAATAGAGCTCAGTCCATTACTTCTATTTTAGAGTGATCACAGTTTACTGTGGCACAATGGATATGATACATCATGTTGTAGTTCAATAATCGATATCACTGCACTGTCCTCCAAATGAATCCTATGCAAAGTAACTTCTGCAAAAAGGTGTCTGCTATTACAGTGCACTGTACACAGAGAAAAAGTCAGCAGGTACCTGCGATTCCAAAGTACTGTCAGACCTCCCATCTGTCTCTCACTTACAAGCATCAGGTCATTCTGTTTGTTTGTCCGCTTACAAGTATGTGCCGACCACAGGTCCGTGGGGCTGGATGTTAATTTCGGCTTCAGGCTCCAGCTACCAGGCTCCTCTCTCGCAGACTACGCTTCAGAACTCCAACAAAAGACACATCTGTTTTCCAGACAGTGTGCTCTGGTCTCCTTATGGTTAGTGATACAGACTGCCTCTGCAGCAGCTAGTCAGCTAGTGAGGCGGTCGACAGTGGATGGGGTACTCGGGTACCGGGGCTGATGGCGGCTTCGGTGGGGAATCACGGCTGGTCGATCCCCGATCCCGTACCCTAGACCCTCAATGGCGGGGAAAAGTGGGGATAAGGGGGTTGTTAACGTGACGCCACCCATGGTACCTGGTAATGGGTATACCAGCGCTGCAACTGGCCGCTGAGGTGATGGTGGGTGCAGCAGAGTGCGGTACAGCTTCCCACAGGTGGAGCTTTACCTCACGGCAGCGGGGATGGATGAGGGGAGTAGTAGTTGCGTCTTTGCAGACAAGGCAGTGAATTGCGGCAGTTAGACAGGCACACAGGGATTGTTGTTTCGGTACCTTTTACTGGTGACAGGGTAACAGGTACAGTCCAGAGTAATAACCAGGTCCCCAGGGCAACTTGGGACTTCCACCTTAGAAAGTTATGAGGCCTCCTCTGTGTCTGTGGTTTGGGGTAAGTCCTGCCTGAGCCTGAATCCACCGCTTTTTCTCTCCCTCTCTGGGCTTTGTCCTAAACTGACAATGAGGTCCTTCTGCGGGATCCCTGTTTCTCCTATGGCCCCTGGTCCTATGCTTGGTCAGTTTAGTGTCTCTTACTTTTTTCTCTTCAGGGGTGAACTTCTCCTGAGTCTTCCGGGCTTTTGCTGTCACAGTATATGGTATCAGCATTGGACTCCGGTGTACTAAAGGGCTATAGCAACTGGTTCCCTTTTCTTGATTCCCTGTTTCTTCCGCTTGCCTCTGACCCTTTCCCTGGGGTGCAACACAGCGGTCAGTGGTCCCTGGTCCTGGGCCTGGATCTCTCCCAGCGACCAGCTCCTCGCTCCTCTCTCCTCAGATTCTCTCTTCCTTAGACTCACTAACTGGACTGACTAACTCCTCCCCTCAGGCCTGGATGTTTTAAAGAGGAACTGGCTTAAGGCAGCCAGCAGAGCTCCCCCTTTAGGTCTGGGGTGGAAGGTGTGGTGTGCTGTGCGAACCAAGGTGTAATTCCCTCCTTGCACCAGTGGATCCTGTGGCAATCCCCCACAGGGGTGCCACATTCCCCCCTAGTTAAATACAGTCCTCCGGGACTAAGACATTTTTCAACAAACATGACATAAATAACTATTTACATTTAACAATTGAACAGGGTCTTAAAAATGAAAAATTTACAAAAACCAGGTATAAATAAGAAAACAGGAAAACAGTCCATACAGCGCTAGTCCGTCTGCTGCAGGCTGTTTAAAGGGTGTTTAAACGGGTGTTTGCCACTACCAGCCCTGTGGCTATGGTCCATTTTTGAAATTAAGAAAAGGGAAATTCAAGAAGTCCAACAGGTAAAGTCTCTGCGGCTTAAAGGTCAACAACACAACAACAAACAATACGGGTGCCTCGGCGTAGGAGTCCGAGGTACTGCAGGGACCTCTATCGGTCATAAGCGCTATAGGCCTCCTGGCCCTGGGGTCACCTATTGGCCAAGATTTTGCTCTCCCTATTCAGCTCCTTATGCCAACTCCTCTCACCTCTCTTACTGGTGTTGTGTACCTGGTCTGGGTTGTTTTTTACCTACTCTTCACCCTTTTCTGTACATTAGCACTAATAACATATTTACATTTCGCTTTTGACAGATTTACCTGTTGTTTGTGGATGAGGGCTCGGATCTTTCTTTGGATGACTCTTGTTCGCCCATAACCAGCAGTCTCAGCAATCTGTCAGAGCAAAAACAACACTTCTCCAAAGCCGTATTCAATGACATTTGTACCAATTACCATGTAGAGATGTTTTTCATTAGGATAGTCTTCTACCACAAATAACACTTGGCCTTTTAATTCCTCCCTTCTCAACTTTATTGTAGCTTCTCTGTACCCCACCTGTTTTTGTTGTTGTCCATTAGCTGCAATAATATAAACATTGGGGTTTGGGGGTTCAAGATCGGATCAGGCCAAAATTGTTTGTAAAGGATATGTGGGATTGTAGTGACCTGCGACCCGGTGTCCAGTAGGGCCGACATGGGGATTCCTTCTAGCGTAATGTTGAGGTACGGATGACCTCCCACGTACCGGTTACGCCAGTCATTTGGGCCCAGCTGCTCTACTCCTGGGGGCTGGCCCTCAGACCCAGGAATCTTGTGTTTAAAGGACATCCTCTTGCAAAGTGGCCCGGTTTGTTGCATCGCAGGCAGATGGGTTGTCCTGAAGAGTCGGTTTAGTCCCTAGCTCTGCGTTGGAATGGTGCGTCGGTCCCCTGAACGGGCGACTTGTTGATCCCCTCCACGGGCGACATGGGTCTACGTTGGAATGGTGCGTGGTCCCTTGAACGGATGACTTGTTCTTCCTCCGCATCCATTGGACATCCTCAGGGCTATCAGCTAGTTGGATTTTGCTTGATGGTGGTGCTCCCAGGCACAGTTTGCAACAGCTTTAATACATAGTATATGGTTTTGGTTAACTGCAGCACCTAGTTATGCAAGTTATCATCTGTTTTATCTGCTACAGCTTGTCTTTCTACTTTTGCAGGTTCTGTAGAAACGGGTTTAAAGTCTATGGGAGAGGTGGTAACTTGCCAGGATGGTATTGCAGGCTCTGCAGACACTGGATCCCTTAACACAGTTATAGCACGATCTTTTAAGTCATTAAAGTT
>JARQOC010000005.1:448997787-449130501 GCA_033576535.1 Allobates femoralis | reverse complement strand
TTCCAATCCCTTTTGTAGTACAACGCCATGCTGATGGTCATCTCCTGTTACTGGCCCTTAGGTGGCAATCACAGGAAGTATGTCATGTCAGCAACAAGGGGTCATCATCTGATGCCTCACTGTGATGGCAACACATCAGCACCCTGTGATCTCGTCACAGAGTCACTGCCAGAGAATAACTAACTCCCCACTGCAGCGTTTTAGATTGCACTGTCAAAGTTTGACAGAACCATCTAATGGGTTAACAGGGTCTGCCAACCTCTCAAAGTCAGTCAGCAAAGCCTCAACATCATCCTCCAGGCTCATTTTCTGCAAAGCCTTCTGTACGATTAGATAAAAACTAATGAACCATGCACACAGTGAAAACGTCTGTAGGACAGTGTTCACACCACCAAAAGACTGAATCACAAAAAACAGTCAAACTAATGTGTAAAAATACTGTTGTAAAAAAGCACAGTAAAAAGCAAGTGCTGCTGAAAAAGGTATACAGGGTATTTAGTTGATACGTTTTTTGCAAAAAATGTATACTAAGCTGCTCTACCAACTTCAAAGTAACCCGTATCAGAGCAGTCCCTATCTGATGTATTTAAAACCTGACCATGTGTATTGGTACCTAAAATGAGCAGGATCCAGACAGGTCCAATGTCTGACTTGGACTGACTGCAGAAGACATCTTTTTATGTGCAGGGTTCAAAGGGGAGGGGTGGGAGATTCCCCAATCTTGCAGAAACAAAGAATCATTTAGACAAAAACTAATGAACCATGCACACAGTGAACACGTCTGTAGGACAGTGTTCACACCACCAAAAGACTGAATCTCCAAAAAACAGTCAAACAAACGTGTAAAAATACTCTGTTGTAAAAAAAAAACACAGTAAAAAGCAAGTGCTGCTAAAAAAGTAAAATACAGGGTATTTAGTTGATACATTTTTTGGAAAAAATATATACTAAGCTGCTCTACCAACTTCAAGGTAACCCGTATCAGAGCAGTCCCTTTTAGAGATGGGCCACCACCCCGGTGTTTGGATTCGATTCGTCGAATTTGGTGTGTGTTCGTCGAATGTTCGTCAAACAGCGTCGAGACCCATTGAAAACAATGGCAGGCAAACACAAAGACATACAAACACATAGAAAACACCTTCTAAGGTGTCCAAAAGGTGACAAACTACTCAGAAGACACAACAGACACATGGAAAAGTGAGAAGTACATATAAAAGTGCGAAAAGAAAAGAGATGGACGAGTAAAAGGAGGAGGAGACACAGACATAGGCATGTCATGCCCCTCTAAAATCCGTTTTTACTCCAGTATTTGTAAGGCATCATGCACACGATGAGTATATGGTGAGTATTACTTCAGTGTTTGTAAGGCCTCATGCAGACGATGAGTATTTGGAGAGTTTTACTTCAGTATCTGTAAGGCCTCGGGCAGACGATGAGTATTTGGTGAGTTTTACTTCAGTATCTGTAAGGCCACGTTCAGAAGATGAGTATTTGGTGAGTTTTACTTCAATATCTGTAAGGCCACGTTCAGACGATGAGTATTTGGTGACTTTGACTTCAGTATCTGTAAGGCCACGTTCAGACGATGAGTATTTGGTGAGTTTTACTTCAGTATCAGTAAGGCCACATTCAGACGATGTGTATTTGGAGAGTTTTACTTCAGTATCTGTAAGGCCTCGTGCAGACGATGAGTGTTTGGTGAGTTTTACTTCAGTATCAGTAAGGCCACGTTCAGACGATGAGTATTTGGTGACTTTTACTTCAATATCTGTAAGGCCACATTCAGACGATGAGTATTTGGTGAGTTTTACTTCAGTATCAGTAAGGCCTCGTGCAGACGATGAGTATTTGGTGAGGTTTTTCCTCACTATCTGTAAGGCCTCGTGCAAACGATGAGTATTTGGTGTTGTTATTCCTCAGTATCTGGAAGGCCTTGTGCAGGCGAGGAGTATTTGGTGAGGTTTTACCTCAATATTTGTAAGTCCTCGTGCACACGATGAGTATTATGTCACATTTAGGGGACTACAAGAAGAGTCTCCTTTTTTTCCAAAAATTTGGGTACAGACACCACTTAAGTGGCATCAATTGCCCCACAGTTGCAAACTTTAAATGGTTACTTTTAGGCAAAAATCCACAAGGCTTTAGTCTCCCCAGGATGACACAGGGGTAGAAAAGTCCCTGCGGGTCCATGCCTTGTTCATCTTTATGAACGTTAGTCTGTCCACAATCTCGTTGGACAGACGCGTGCGCTTGTCTGTCAGCACACCACCAGCAGCGCTGAAGACACGTTCCGAGATCTCCAAGGCATGAGTGGCGAGCTCAGGTCATTTTTCTAGTTTGGAAGCCCAAAATGAGCAAGGCTCCAGTTCCCCAGTCATGGCATCGATGTTAAGTTGGAGATACTCGTGTACCATCCGCTCCAGGCGTTGACTATATGTCAGACTTCTCGTGTCTTCAGGCCTTGCAAACGATGGTCTAAAAAAATCGTGAAACGAGGCCACGAAATTGGTGTTACCACCACCAGATACGGTGTTACTGGTGCGGTGTGAGTGATGATGACTCGACAGTCCCATGGTTGAGTTAGAGCTACGAGATTCACTCTGTCTACCACTGGTGGTTTGTGGAAAAGCTGATCTGAGATTATGTATCAGCTTCTGCTGATACTCCTGCATGCGTGCGTCCCTTTGAATGGCAGGAATTATTTAGGCAAATTTGGTCTTGTACCGGGGATCTAGAAGTGTGGTAACCCAGTAGTTGGCATTGCTAATTCAGACAATCCGAGGGTCATGTTGCAGGAAGTGCAGCAAGAAGGCGCTCATGTGTCTTGCGCATACAGGAGGACCAAGTCCTTGTTATGTTGCTGATGGGGAGATGAGAATCATGCTTCCATCCTCTGCCCTCTGCCCCCACCTCGCACAACAGAAATGTCATCAAGGTTTTCCTCATCTGCTGACTCTTCCATGCCCATCACCAGTTCACCTTCCATTTCTTCTTGGGCTCCTGCACCTTCCTCAGCAGTTTGGCTGCTACCATGCGCCCTCATTAATCCCTCTCAACCACCCTCTCATGCCTGCTGTCTTGGTGCTGCCGACCATGAGTACTTGGAGATGTTGTCATCCCTTCTGCATAGCACTCCTCCTGTACTTCCCCCACCTCCTCTTGTGCCACCACCTGACTCCGAATATTGTTTAGAGTGTGCTCCAGCATGTAGATCACCGGAATAGTCATGCTGATAATGCCATCGTCAGCACTAAACATCTTAGTCGCCAGCTCAAAACTGTGCAGAAGGGTGCATAGGTCCTTGATCTGATACCACTCCTGCAGCGTGATCTGCCCTACCTCTGGATCTCGTTGGCCCAGGCTATATGTCATAACGTATTGCACCAGGGCTCGGCGGTGCTGCCACAGTCGCTGCAACATGTGCAGAGTAGAATTCCAGTGTGTCGGCACATCGCATTTCAGCCGGTGAACGGGCAAGCCGAAAGACTTCTGGAACAAAGCAAGTCATTGAGCTGCGGGATGCGAATGCCGGAAGTGAGCACACAGTGACCGTACCCTCTGCAGAAGCCCATGTAAAAAATTGCTGGACAACCAGATTCAACACGTGAGTCATACAAGGCACGTGTGTGATATTGCCCCAGTGAAGGGCCACACCCAGGTTTGCAGCATTGTCACACACGGCCTTCCCTGGCTGCAGGTTGAGTGGAGACAACCATTGCTGAAACTCGGTTGCCAGAGCTGACCACAACTCCTCAGCTGTGTGACTCACATTTTCCAGGCATTTCAAGGTAAAGACCGCCTGATAGCGTTGAGCCCTGCTGCCAGCATAGTTGGGAGGTGTGCAGGATTCCTTCTCTGCAGTTACAACGGTGGTGGCATTACCAGACAGGCTTTGGGCGGAGGTGGAGGACCGAGACGAGGTTGAGGAGGCAGAAGCAGTGGAGGAACTTCTACCTACAGAGGATTGACGTACAACCCGTGGGGAAGGCAAGACTTGGACAGCAGACCCTTCTTCAGCTCTCACCATAGTTACCCAGTGCCCAGTTAGCGACATGTAACGCCCCTGTCAATGCTTACTGGTCCAAGTGTCTGTGGTGAAATGCACCCTGTCACACACAGAGTTTCTCAAGGAAACGGTGATGTTGTCTGCGACATCCTGGTGTAGCGCAGGTACACCTTTCTTGGAGAAGTGGTGGTGACTGGGCATCTGGTACTGGGGCACTGCGACGGACATAAGGTCTCGAAAATCCTCTGTGTCCACCAGGCAGAAAGGCAGCATTTGTGAAGCCAACAGATTGCAGATGGTGAAATTCAAGCACTTAGCTTTCTCATGGCAAGGAGGATATGGCCTTTTACTTGTCCACATTTGAGGGACGGAGGGCTGGCTGCTGTGCTGAGACACAGTTGAGTAGGGTGTCCCCGGCAAACTGATGGTCTGGGAGGGAGGTGCAGGCAAAGATGTAATGTTGCCTTCATCCAAAGGTGGTGCTCTCGATGTCTGAGAGAGCTCAACACCACCAGCATTGTCCAGTTGAAAACCAAGTGACGACCTGCCAATCACACTGCTTGTTGCGCGTAAAGAGGTGGAAGGTCTACGTCCAAAAGCATGTGTGACAGCTGTCCCCACAGTCATAGACGATGAAGAGCACACGGATGCACATGATAGGGCAGATGGTGGTAGGCCCGCCCCGCTAGCCCGCATTCTAGCACGGTGAGCTTACCACTGCGACATGTGCTTCATATCCATGTGGCGGTTTATACTTGAAGTACTCATGCTAGTGAATTTTTGGCCTCTACTCAGAGATTGGTGACAAATCTTGCAGATGACATGAGTTGGGAGATCCTTGGCGCTGTCAAAAAAGGCCCAGGCTAAGCAAGGCTTAGAGCCCATGCGAGCTGCAGAGCCAGCACGACTTCCGCTCAGAGGCAGAGTTGTGGCTGCGGATGCAGTTGTTGATGTCCTTCCAGTACTCTGTCTATGTCCAGGAAGGCGCAACCTAACCTCATCGTCAGTAGCATCCTCCTCCACCTCCTGTGCTCACCTCATCGACTGGCTTACTGTGGTTTGACAGTAAGTCGGATCTCCAACCTCATCATCTTCCTCTGTGTTCTCACACCCCTCGTTCTCCTCAGAGACAACCTCTTCCTGCCTTGACCGAAAACTTAATTTGTCAATCCAATCCGGTATCTGAGTCTCATCAGCATCATCCTCCTTGTGTCCACCAAGACAACTATGTCTGTTACACCAGACTCAGTAGGACGGCTGTAGACATGGGAGCTTTGAGGAATCAAGTGCGATTTGGGCTGACACCTCAGATGACTGGAGTATTTGTGATGTAGAAGTTGAGGTGTAGGAGAGACCACTTGATGGAGCAGTTGCGATCCATTCAAGCACCTGCTGTTTTTGTGCCTCATTTACAAGAAGTACCTATGCTCGTGTCCATAAGAGAGGGATCATATCCGATTGGCCACGTAAAGAAGTTGACATCTTACTTTGGCTGGAAGATTGTCTTTCTTCAGCAGATGTTAATGTAGATTTAGCATCTACCCCACAGACACAAACTTTTTTCCCTTTCCACCATGCCTAATCCCAAAAATTGGCAACTGTACAGTTGTTGGACAAAAAAAAAGCTGGATGTAAATCGAGCAGAGGTGACTGCACCAACACTGTTACTTGACCCGAAGTGAGACCTGGTCAAGGTGCAGTTAAAAATTAGTAGGAACCGCATAGGCGGTGTAGTTGGTTCTATTAGAAGTGGCCACCACTACTGTTTTTTGTGGCACTGCTACTTGACCCGAAGTCAGACCTGGGCAAGGTGCAGTTAGAAATTAGTAGGAACCACACAGGCGGTTTAGTTGGTTCTATTAGAAGTGGCCTACACTACAGATTTTTGTGGCACTGCTACTTGACCCGAAGTCAGACCTGAGCAAGGTGCAGGTAAAAATTAGTAGGAACCGCACAGGCAGTGTAGTGGGTTCTATTTGAAGTGACCTACACTGCAGGTTTTTGTGGCACTGTTTCTTGACCCGAAGTCAGACCTGGGCAAGATGCAGTTAAAAATTAGTAGGAACCGCACAAGCTGTGTAATTGGTTCTATTAGAAGTGGCCTACACTACAGGTTTTTGTGGCACTGCTACTTGACCTGAAGACAGACCTGGGCAAGGTGCAGGTAAAAATTAGTACCAACTGCACAGGCGGTGTAGCTTCTTTCACAAGTGACACTGCTACAGTACTAGCCCAAAAAAATTGCCTGGACTAGCTGCAGCCAAAAAATGCCTACTTAAGACAGGTGGTAGACAGGTGCTACACTACCTGCCCTAAAGGATTCACAGAGGTAGATGTGGCCAGATGCTGTGATAAACACTTGCACAGCACTGGCACACACCTGCCTGGCAAAAACTAATAGAGACTGCTCTAACCTAGCCCTAAATAGGGCTGCAATTTAAACTAGTCCATGCTTCTATGAAGTAGACCTGAAAAAGGGCTGCTAGACTACTAGTCCCTAGTCCCTAATCCCTACTCCTATGAAGCAGCCCTCAAAAGGTCTGATACTCCTAAAATTCGCACCCTCCATCCAGTCCCTACTCCCTAAACCTATCTATCTACCTTTGTATTCGCTCAGTAGCTGAATGAGAACACAATTGCTTAATTTCACTGTATAGCGCCCACAGCAGCAGTAGTGGTGCCGTCTGACACAGAGCTACAGCAATGAGCAAATGGTGGCGATGTGGAAAATGGCTGGGTCTTATAGGGCTAGGACATGTGACTAGGGATGAGCGAGTCTACTCGCTAGGACTCGTTACTCGGCGATTCTTAAGGGACTCGCTGGACTCGGGAATCGGCGAGTCTTTTAGCGAAGACTCGCCTAGTAACGAGTCCAAAGCGGGCGAGTCGGTGTGCGGCAGGCGGGCTGTTTCGCGGCTGGAGGAGGTAAGGTTTGGCCCTGACAGCACCCCCCCCCCCCCCCCCCCCGGTTCTCAAGGCTGTCCGGAGCTGACAGCACCCCCCCCCCGTTCTCAAGGCTGTCCGGACAAGACATACCTAACTGCCAGCCAGGGGAAGAGGCTCCAGCCCAGCCCCTGAGCCAATGCTCCGAATCCTAGCGAGTCTGCGATTCCGAGTCCTGAATTATCTATTCGGGACTCGCGAATCCATATTCCCTATTCTTTAACATTGGACTCGCTAGACTCGCCACGAGTCCCGAGTCCTGGGCTCGGACTCGTGCGGGTCTAGCGATTCCGAGTAATTTAGGACTCGCTCATCCCTACATGTGACGTACACAGCCAATGATGCCTGACCTTGCTTGTGTGCAAAAAATGCACTTTGCTGTGTGTGTGTGTGTGTGTATGATTGGTTGACAGCCTGTATCTGCAGTTTGGAGAAAAAAAAATGGAAATCGCAATTATTTCTGCATCACTGATGTGTTAACCCCCTCCCGCACACTATACACAGGAAATGGATATTAACATTAACAGGGTTAGGGTTAGGCTAAAGGTTTTGGTGATCGAAGCGCTATCGAACATAACCTCGAACTACCGAATTTGAAGCAAATTGTTCTAATTCGTCGAATGACTCGAACACCTCCCAAAACAGCTCAAATTTGAGATTGGTGAACAATTCGAATCAAACACCACTCATCTCTAGTCCCTTTTTTTTACAACAGAGTATTTTTACAGATTTGTTTGACTGTTTTTTGTGATTCAGTCTTTTGGTGGTGTGAACACTGTCCTACAGACATGTTCATTGTGTGCATGGTTCATCAGTTTTTGTCTAAATTATTCCTTGTTTCTGCAAGATTAGGGAGTCTCCCACCCCTCCCCTTTGAACCCTGCAATAAAAAGCTGTCCTCTGCAGTAAGTCCAAGTCAGAAATTGGACCTGTCTGGATCCTGCTCATTTTAGGTACCAATACACATGGTCAGGTTTTAAATACATCAGATAGGGACTGCTCTGATACGGGTTACCTTGAAGTTGGTAGAGCAGCGCTTAGGTTTTTTGCAAAAAATGTATACTATCAACTAAATACCCTGTATTTTACTTTTTCAGCAGCACTTGCTTTTTACTGTGTTTTTTAACAACAGAGTATTTTTACATGTTTGAATCCAAGTACAAGGAATGGGGGCACCACCTAAAGGGGAACTCCTTGCCAGGAGGCGACAACGGACCGGAGGCACAGTATTCACCCGGGGTGCCAGTCGATGAACAATATCCAAGCAAAGAAAGGAAAACGGCACTCACCGGGACTGCGTGTAGCGGTGTCCTTTATTGATGGGGTTGCGGATACAGGGTGCAGGGAGGGGGTACCGGGGTAACCCCGGTACCCCCTCCCTGCACCCTGTATCAGCAACCCCATCAATAAAGAACACCGCTACACGCAGTCCCGGTGAGTGACGTTTTCCTTTCTTTGCTTTTTACATGTTTGTTTGACTGTTTTTTGTGATTCAGTCTTCTGTACGATTAGCATCACAAGGGTACTTACACTTTGACTGGCAGGAGGTACCATTTCCCTAGCCCACAGTTTTTGCCAAGAAATCCATCTCCTGCTGGCGCTGTTGATGTAACTGCTGCTGATACTGCTGCAGTGAACCTTTTGAATTTTGGGTTCGGCTCTGTTTGCCGAATGGTCATATGTTCACTGAATAGTTTGGTGACCAGGTTGCCAAATTACTGAACTATGTTCAGATCAATGGGAGGCAAAATCAAAGGCCTAGAAAACTTCTTCAAAGTTGCCAAAGACAGCTCAAACTGTTTTACAGTGGATCCCTGCTCTTTTGGCACAGACAATAGCTTGCTAAACTATTATTTACCAAGCTTCAGTGCTGCTGTCATGCTGCTTCTGGGGCCACTCATGAACCTCAGACATATTAAGTGCTTCCCCCCCTTGATTGCTAGTCAAACTTAGCCCCGCCCACCCTCTCTGCCAGCATATGTAATTGGTTGCCCGTATAGCAACCAAACTGACGTCAGATTACTGTAAAACAAAATAAATAATTATAAAAATGAGTGGGCGCTTCACTGTATTTTTGATTGCAAGACAAGGAAACCCAGGCAGCTGGGGGCTGAAACTCCAAGCATTCTGGGCCCCCCACGCTAAAAATTGCAGTCTGCAGCCACCCCAGAATTGGTGCTTCAATGAGGGACATTAAAACTGGCAGTTACCATGATCTTTCAGTTGCTCTAGTGCCAGTGGCAGACTGGGTAATAAGAGGTTAATGTCAGCCTACAGCAAGGCCAGTGGATAGTAATGTCGAGGTGTCGATCAAATACCTGATATTACTAACGAAGTCAGTAAATAAAGAAATAACCACACCAATAAATATTTTATGTGTAGTGGTGGATGATCCCGAACTGTAAAATTCGGGGTCTGTACCGAACACTTAGTGTACGTGCACAGATCCCAAACATAGGTTTCCCTTGGAAATCTGTGGTACAGTTCAGATCTGAGGGCTGTAAAACCAAGTACATTATTGATAAATATTTTTGTTATACTTTACGGGTCTTGTGGAGTGCATCCTGCCGTCCCGCTGTCCCGGCCCCATCTGTTTCCAGGGCTGCTCATTAACGTCCGTGGATATTCGCTGCACATACAAGAACCACTTCAGTTTTCGGCAGTGTTCGCAGTGACGACATGGGTAATTCAAGGTCATTGCTCAACCATGAACTCAATTGGCCTCTGACTGTCACTGTCAGCCTCTGCCTGCTGGTTGCTCTGGACAGACGCTTGTCTGTTCAGACCGATGAAGCAGGTCTGAACCTGCTCTGCCTATGAACTACATAGGAGAGACTTTTTTTGTAATTAAAGATGGAGTCTTTAAATGTTTTTTGTGTTTTAGTTCTAATAAATAATTTTTTTCTCTGTGATTCTTTTATTGTTTACTAGAAATTCATGGTGGCCAAGTCTAATTTGACCTGACACC
This sequence comes from Allobates femoralis, assembly GCA_033576535.1. Taxonomy (NCBI): domain Eukaryota; kingdom Metazoa; phylum Chordata; class Amphibia; order Anura; family Aromobatidae; genus Allobates; species Allobates femoralis. The sequence continues at coordinate 449,120,584 of JARQOC010000005.1, read as the reverse complement.
ATGAATTGTGGCCTTAGTACCAGCTGATAATAAAAAACTGGTATTAAATCCATTATTACCCATTATTACTCAGCCTACCCTCCCCCCCCCACCAGGGCCACTGGAAGAGTTGGGTAAAGCACCTGGAAATGGCACTATGATGAATGCACAATTTTCACTGGTGGCTGTGAGGTGCAGTTTTCAGTGTGAGAGGCCCAGAATGCTTGGGCCTTTACACACTGAGAATCCCAGCCCCCAGTTGCCTGGTTTTACTTGGCTGGCAATCAAAATATGGTAGGAGCCCACATTATTTTCTAATTATTTATTTAAATGATTAAAAAAAATATTGGGCTTTCCTGTATTTTGATTGTCAGCCAAGGTAAAGCAAGGCATCTGGGAGTGGCAGCCCGTAGCTGTCTGCTTTATCTTTGCTGAGAATCACAAATACCATGAAGCACTGTCATTTTTTAAAATTCTTTATTTATTTTTACATTACTATGATGTCAGTCAATCTGTGAAGGGCCTAACAGCCAATCACAGATTTTGTTACAGACAGATTGTGATTGTGACTGTGATTGGCTGCTGGTGTAACCTGAAACCAGTACATAGATTATAGATTTTAAAATGTATGGGCAGATTCCAGGCTACTCCAACAGCCAATGACAGATGCCCATTCTCTGTCACAGCATCTGTGATTGGTTGTTGGATCTGTTACACAGATAGTAATGTAAAAATAAATAATTTTTAAAAATGACATAGTGATCTGCAGTGTTTTTGATTCTCAGTGCAGATAAAGCAAACAGCTACAGACTGCCACCCCAGGCTGACTTTACCTTGGCTGGCAATCAAAATACAGGGAAGAGCCCCATGCTGAAAACCGCAGCCACCCCTGAAAATGGTGCATTCATCGCAGTGCCATTCTCAGTCACTTTTCTCGGCCCTCCCAGTGGCCCTGGTGAAGTTGGCATGCTGGATATTAATAGGGTTAATACCAGCTTTGTATTCTCACCTGGTACTAAGCCCAAAATTCATGGTGTCAAGCCAAATTACACCTGGCCACCATGAATTTCTAGTAATCATTAAAAAAAACACAGAGACAATTTTTTTTATTAGAAATAAAACAAAAATCACATTTAGGGGCTCCATCTTTAATTACAAAAAAACATTCCCTCTGACGTAGTCCACAGGCAGAGCAGGTTCAGCTCTGCTTCATCACTCTGAACAAAAATGCATCTGTCCAGAGCGACAAGCAGACTGAGACTGACAGTGACAGTCAGAGGTCAATCAAGTTCATAGCTGAGCCATGTGAATGTTAATGAGCAGCCCAGGAAGTAGATGCGGTAAGTATCATGATAATGTTTATTAACTATATGCTTTCTTTTACAGCCCCCCTGCCCCATCCCGCAATTGTAAAGTCCAAGCTCGGAGTTTGGACGCAAGTTTGAGTTGTGTCTGGCCCCAATCTCGGACTTTACAAAAAGGTCTGGGCGAATCCACCAGTCCTGAGTATTGGCGGGTACGCTCATCACTATTTATGTGAAATAAATAAGCCCAGTGCAATGTGACAAGGATTGACTTCACTGAGTTAGAGAGTGGGTATCACGCAGCAGGGAATCCCATTCTGTGACCTGAGATAATCTCAGTGGACTCAGCACTGTCTCACGAGAGCCGCGATATTGCATGAGATGTAGTTGGTATTTCTCATGAGACAGTGCGTATGAGGAGTGGTTATGTCAGGGAGTGCAGTGCAGTTCAAACTTGTGGGATAGCCCCTGTGTAACACCTTGAGTCTGAACTGCAGTAATGTTTGTGATGCCACTGCTTCTCACACTGTCACTAGTGCCTGCGTGCCTATGCTCACAGCATATGGGGGATCCTTTCTTTGAATGTGACCACCTCATATGTAAGGCCCTGTGCCCATGGTGCATGGCTTGATGCCATTTTTAAGATGATTTTAAGAAACCTGCATCAAAATCTGCATGTCTATCTGGAAGCCAGCAAAGTGTAGGAGAGTTCAGAAGTGCTGTGCCAATGTTGTTTTTTTTTTCATTTCAGATTTGGTGCAGATGTAGGGGCAGAAAAAAAAATTAGTACTACATCTGCATGGAAAAAAGCAGCTTTGGCACAGCACTTCTGACCTGTCAAAGACCTTGCTGGCCTCAGGATACTCAAAATCTGCATAAAAAAGCATCAAACAACGCACTGTGGGCACAAGGCCTAAGAAGGTACAGGGACTGCTGCAGTTCTGGTGAAAGGGCTTTAGGATTCCTCTTGTTCCCTGTCTACCTCCACAGAGACTTCTAGGGCAGGAGTGGTCAAGTACAGTCCTCAAGAGCTACACACAGTACATGACTTTAGGATTTCCTGAGCATGGCACAAGGTGTTGGATTCATCACCTCTGCAGATGATGAAATTACCACTTGTCCAATGCTAAGGAAATGCTGACATAGTCCAAGATGAATGATATACATAATACACTTGTGCATGTATTCCAAATGTATGGAATGAAATGAAATAAAGGGATTGCACATTTTCAAGAAGCAGTATCCATAGTATGCTGTTTCATGACTGTAAATAGACAAATAAAACCATGCTTGTTCACCATATATAATAGACATATGCTATTTTTTACCTGAATTGCTTTTAGATAAGTGTAGAAGAGGTGGCCTCGCATACTGCTGACCCTCTGTATTAATAAAGGGTTGTGGTAATGTGACCAATCAGCTGATCAGGTTGTCCTGCCCCGCCCTGTCAGCTGATCTAGGTCCTTAAGCCCTCAGAGCTGGATGCTGCACATCGCGGAACACTCGCCTGAGAGGTGAGTTTTTTTTGTTCTAATTTTTAACACTTGCTTTGTTTTATTTCACTTCCGCAATGTATGTATATACATTGCAAAAGTGAAATTACACAGTAAAGAGCAATTTTAGTTTACTGAGCATGCTCGGTACACTAAAATTGGGTCCAGGAAACAATCTGTTTTTTACCGGTCCAGCCCTCCATAGGCACCATATGTTATTTGCCGCAGACCGTGCCGGATTCGATTGTGTCCGATTTGGTCTGCTATGCCAAAATCAAAGCAGTCTCTGATTATGGGTACAGCAAAAAATCAGACACAATTGGATCTGTTACAACTTGGACACAATCGGGTGGCCATACAGGACTAATCCGTGCTCATAGGGATACATGGGGGCCAAATCGGATCCGTGGCTATCCTTTTACAATGGATAGCCACGGATCCACCAAAATCGTGATATGAAAGCAGCCTTAGGCATTAGGTAATGGTCAAACAAGCATTGCAGGTTGCTCAAAACGTGCAGTTTTATTGCTTTCATAAAACTTCAAGCCTACTGTAATGCTGACCACTAACATCAGGTGCTTCCTATGAACGCTGCTCCATAGTAACCCGCAGTTTACTATGGATGCAGCTTCACAGGAAGCCCCAGGCAGTGAGCATATCCAGGACGCACAGGAAAACGTTGCTGACAAGGTTTCCCTGTGCGCTCTGCAAAAGCGCACCGCCTAAGGCTTTCTGTGTGGCTGTATCCATAGTAGGGTATGTGCCCACATAGTGGTTTAACGTCGGTTTAGCAGCGAAAACCGCCGGCGGTTTAGTATAGGTTTTATTTAAATTTATGTAAATCCTAAGCAGCGTTAGGACTTACAAGTAACCCTATGTAATTTAGAAAACGCTGTGCACACATAGTGAGTTTATGTGAGCGGATCTGCCAGAGGTTGAGCGGTTTCCTAGCAGTTTAGGAGCATACAACATGTCAATTCTTCTCAGTGGTTTTTGGTCGTTTTCATGAACAAAATCCTCCATAGAAAACCGCCGGGAAAACCGCCGGAAAAACCGACTGAAAAACGCTGTGCACACGCTGAAAAAACCGCTGGGAAACAGCTGGAGACTTCAGAGCTCAGAACTCTAGGCTCCTGCAAATTTCCACCGGTTTACTGACGGTTTGAACGTCACTAAACCACTATGTGGGCACATACCCGTAAACAGCGGGTTACTATGGAGCGGCATTCATAGGAAGCACCTGATGTTAGCAGTCAGCGTTACAGCAGGCTGGGCTCCGGCTAATGTAGCTGACCTGTTAAGTGTGGCCCTAGCCTAAGACTACTGATGTGGGGATCCTCCACAATGCAGTTGTTTATCTGCTTAACATATAGATATATTTAGATTTTTAATGTATTTGATAGTGTGACATGTATATGTATACAAATCCAGTGTATATATATATGTATTTATACATATATTTTGTGCACAGATATTGCAGACAGAATTCTTCATGAAATGTCTACCATATGTCTTACTTCTGTTGTCATACTGCAAAATTGCAAGCTCTTTATTAAAAATACATTTGTCAAGGGTATAGAACATCTGTGGTCCTTTTATTGGAAGGACCAATACTCGCAGAAGAAGACACACCAGTTCACTAATATGATTATCACTGGCACATTGTGATTTGATGCATTATAATGTATATTGATTGGCCTAGTCTAAAGGAAGCTGCAATTGTTGTGTATGCATCTGTGGTATACTAAAATGGAGCATAACTTCTATTACTTATGATCTACCACAAAGATATGAGGTCAGAAAAAAAGGTAATCTAAAAAATAAATTTGAATGATATATTATAACATCAAATTCAGGACTCAAACATGCAATTTACATGGATAAATCTTGAAAATTCTTAACACAAGGCAATCTACCATTGAATCTTACCAGACTTATACATCACATCATTTCCAAACCTAGTGTGATATGGAGCACTGTGTCCAGTCTTATCATGCTGATAATATATCAGAGAACATCACAATATTTTAGTATTTAAAAATCTTTCTAAGCCAATCCTGCGTACCTCTTACATAAAAGAATACATGGTAATACACACTCTACATGTATTAAAAAGTGTATATTCCTAATGATATCACTAGATAAGGTAGTTGCAACCTACAAACATGTATAACTCATCCTGAAATACCTTAAATAGTGGGTTTAAAGCATAACCGTCATTGACATTTTTGTTTAATAACAATGTAGAGCAAGTGATTATAATCAATTTTTAAATATACTTCATCAATTAAATCTGGAAGGAAACCTTTCAAAAAACTTCCACAAGATGTCCTCACTGGGCTGATTCTAAACTTGACATATGCTCGTTGTTAGGGAGATCCATCTTTAGGGGGGATACCTTCACAGTGTTCACACTACAGTTAATAAGACTCTCAAGTTACCTCATGCAGACACTGTGCCCAGCTCAAGCAGCTGCTGTGAGATCTTATCTGACTCCTCCATTCATATGGCCCTGCTCAGTGTTATCACAAAGCACAGAGCAGATCCATGTGAATGGAGAGGAGTCAGATAAGATCTCATGGTGGGTTTACACGTTTCAATATTGTTGCGATATCGCAACTCAATGGCGCGGGAGCGCGCATTTAGTGCACGTTTCTCCCGCATCGCATCGGAGGTTTACACGCTGCGATATCGGAATACAACGTCCGTGCGATGTCTACGGCCCCCAACCCAGGAACGACCATTTAACATGGGAGTGAATGGGTGACGTTGAACATCGCATCATAGTTGGGCTGTCACACAGCACGATCCGGCTTCAATCTCTATTCAATATCGGAGCATTGAATAGCACGCGCATTCAATCCCCGATATCGCATTGACATCGTTCCTGCATCGTATTGGACGTTCACACCATACAACACTGGAATGATATCGGCTCCAACGATCGAACCACGTGACTTTTCATTGAAATCGGACTCCGATATCGCAACGTGTAAACCCGCCATCACAGGAGCAGTTTGAGCTCAACACGGTGCATGCATGAGGTAACTTGAGAGTCTTATCAACTGTATTGTGAACACTGTGAAGGCCCCGCTGCCCTGAAGACAAATCTCGCTAACAATCAGCTTATATAAGGTTTAGAATCAGCCCAGCCAGGACATCTTGTGGAGGTTTTTTAAAGGTTTCCTTCCAGATTTCATTAGTAAAGTATATTTGAAGTTGATTATAATCACTTGCTCTACATTATTATTAAATAAATATTTAAATGGTGGTTATGCTTTAAAGCTAAGGCTGGGTTTACATGACTGTTTTTGGCTGTCTGTGTGGATTCTGTTTTTTGCAGGACCACCCAGACAGGAACAGATAGAAACGGATGTCTGCAAGAGTAAATGTGAAGAGGGAGGGCACCACCAATATGAGTATATAAATAATTGGGGATCGCTGGGACAATACAGGATTAGAAGAAGAAAGAAGGTCCCTAGGAAGCGATACAACCTCCACTATACATTTGTCAATATTATTAAGTTTATTTAATGAAAGATTCACACCAGAGAAAAACACACATATGATAAAACCATTTAAAAAGCTACATACAGCATGTTACAATTCATATGAAAAAGGTTTTCCATAGAAACCTTCAGCACCCTTTGCCAAGAATGGTAACAGAGAAAATGTACACTTCAAGTAGTATATAGTGACACAAATATTGCACAGAGACCGGCTCCTCATAACCCCCTGTTCATATTGATTTAAGATGTACAGCAAACAGACATAATATATGCAGTCAATTGCCCCAAGTGGGAAATTTCATAACCAACAGTAAGGCACATAACAATTCAGTGTACCAAAGAGGTATGCCAGCATGATAACCACAAAGTTAATGATATTTAGTAAGCAAAACAGTTTAACCCCTACAGAGGTGGAATGAATCAATACCGGGGTAGTTATTATGAGAACAATGCAAGCACATGAACCAGGAGAGGGATGTCTGCAAGAGGATGGCAAATAAGTTCCTGGATCCTGTTTTTTGCAGGATTTGTTTCTCTTCGTTTCTCCATAGAAATGTATTGTGAACTATTACTCCATAGGAAATAATGGTATGGTGACTCCGGAGAGAGAGAGAGAGAAAGAGAGAGAGAGAATCCAGAACTGCAAAAAAGGCTGGGAGGAGCTCTGGATGTCTTCTGAGCATGCCTAGTAATAAAAACCGAATCCGGGAAACGATCATGTTTTTGTCCTTGATCTGGCTCCATAGATCCTCATGTTACCAGCATAGACCGTACCGCATTCGTTTCTGTCTGGTTTTCTCACTGGAGCCCAAAAATGGTACATTCTCCGATTTTGGGGCCAGTAAAAACAAGACAAAAATGAATCCTTTACTGAACAGATTGCCATATATGACACATCCGGCACCATAGGGATGCATGGGAGGCAAAAAACGATTCTGTTCTGTCCTTTTCAAAACAGACAAAAAAGGATGCCAAAAAACGTGGTGTGAAGCCAGCCAAACAGTGCTTTCAAGTAACTTTTCAGAATAGCCTGTCCTGTGTATACATAAGTAATAATACCATCCTTGGCTATTATATGGCTATTACCGTATATACTGGTGTATAAGCCGACCCGTGTATAAGCCGACCCCCCTACTTTTGCCCCCAAAACCTGGGAAAATCTATTGACTCGTGTATAAGCCGAGGGTGGACCCCAGCACAGGTATACAGCCCCCAGCAGTGTGGTATACAGCAGCCTCCCCAGTGGTATATACAGGCCCCAGCAATGTTACAGCAGCAGCCCCAGTGGTATATACAGCAGCAGCCCCAGTGGTAGTATACAGCAGCCCCAGAGGTATATACAGCAGCCCCAGTGGTAGTATACAGCAGCAGCCCCAGTGGTAGTATACACGCAGCCCCAGTAGTATATACAGCCCCAGTGGTAGTATACACGCAGCCCCAGTAGTATATACAGCCCCAGTGGTAGTATACAGCCCCAGTGGTAGTATACAGCAGCCCCAGTGGTATATTCAGCCCCAGTGGTAGTATACAGCAGCCCCAGTGGTAAATACAGCCCCAGTGGTAGTATACAGCCCCAGTGGTAGTATACAGCAGCCCCAGTGGTATATACAGTCCCAGTGGTAGTATACATACAGCCCCAGTAGTAGTATACAGCCCCAGTGGTAGTATACAGCCCCAGTGGTAGTATACAGCCCCAGTGGTAGTATATAGCCCCAGTGGTAGTATACATACAGCCCCAGTAGTAGTATACAGCCCCAGTGGTAGTATACAGCCCCAGTGGTAGTATATAGCCCCAGTGGTAGTATACATACAGCCCCAGTGGTGGTATACAGCCCCAGTGGTAGTATACAGCCCCAGTGGTAGTATACAGCCCCAGTGGTAGTATATAGCCCCAGTGGTAGTATACATACAGCCCCAGTAGTAGTATACAGCCCCAGTGGTAGTATATAGCCCCAGTGGTAGTATACATACAGCCCCAGTAGTAGTATACAGCCCCAGTGGTAGTATACAGCCCCAGTGGTAGTATACAGCCCCAGTGGTAGTATACAGCCCCAGTGGTAGTATACAGCAGCCCCAGTGGTATATTCAGCCCCAGTGGTAGTATACAGCCCCAGTGGTAGTATATAGCCCCAGTGGTAGTATACATACAGCCCCAGTGGTAGTATACAGCCCCAGTGGTAGTATACAGCCCCAGTGGTAGTATATAGCCCCAGTGGTAGTATTCATACAGCCCCAGTAATAGTATACAGCCCCAGTGGTAGTATATAGCCCCAGTGGTAGTATACATGGCCCCAGCAGGGCCCCCCTCATAATTTGGCGCCCCCACCTCCCTTTCTGGGCCCCCCCGCATGCAGCGCTGCGCATATACATTACCGGTCTAGCAGCTGTCACCCTCCGATGGCGGATCGCGGCTCCCGGCTCCGGGCTCCATCTTCCTCGCTGTCTTCCTGCCTTGTGACCGGGGCTCATCGCGCATCGCGATGACGTCATCGCGACGCCGGCCGGTCACCTGACAAGCAGGAAGACAGCAAGGAAGATGGAGCCCGGAGCCGGGAGCCGCGATCCGCCATCGGAGGGTGACAGCTGCTAGACCGGTAATGTATATGCGCAGCGCTGCATGCGGGGGGGGCCCAGAAAGGGAGGTGGGGGCGCCAAACTTTGAGGGGGCCGTATTGACTCGCGTATAAGCCGAGGGGGGCACTTTTCAGCCCAATTTTTGGGCTGAAAAACTCGGCTTATACGCGAGTATATACGGTATATTATATATTGTATCCTTCACCTTCACCACTTTTGTGGTCTCTGTATCTAAATTTGTAGCTGACTGTGAGCTGGTGGGAAAAAGCTAGCTGCTGAGATCTCTCCTATAGATCACACACAGAGGGATGGATTACTGCTTTTTATTCTTTAGTGATGTCACTGAGTGTAGCTACAGCAGCATGGAAGAAATTATTTAGCAGTGTAGCTGTGAATCAACAACTGATAGAAAGTCTCCAGCATGATCTTTCTGTGTCTGTGTATGCATGTTTTCTCACTCTGCTCCTATTTCTTCCTCTCCTCTATAAAGTATAAGTATAATCTGACACTTCATTGTCCTGGCTTGTCTTGAGCAAGATGGAGGTTAGCTGATTTTTTCAAATTCTATACCAATTCAGGAGGGTGGGGAAGAATTGGCTCATAAGTGGAGAAGGAAGCAGATTTTTATAATAAGATATATTACAAATATTTTTATTTGCTCCTCTAGTATTGATTTATGCAAAGTTTGGTGAATGTACAGATCCATGTGCATGTATAGGGTCAACAACCTGGAGTATCTCATCCAAATGCAAAAAAAGCAGTTTGGGCCAATTGTCAATGCTTCTCATTCAGTTAATTGAATACCTTAACGGTACATGGGTGTACCCAGGATCAAAACTAGGGGGGGGCAAGCCATGGTCGTTCCGATTGTGCCCGCTTCTTGTACCATCACTGCGCAGCAGCACACGGGCCGCTAAGGGTCCCATGTGTTTCACTGAGCCTCCTGCGCCGCCCCCTGCGCTTCCTCTTACCACAGGGGTGATGCCATGCATTGCACAGTGGAACGCATAAAAAGCAGGAAGCACTACCTTCTCCTAGTGTGGACTAGGTGTCACTTCCTGCTTTTATGCGTTCCACTGTGCAACGCTCAGCGTCACGACCTCCTCCTGTATCTTCAATTTTGGGAAGCTGTGGTGGAACCAGGAGATGTAAGTACAGGATTTTTTTTTAAGGAGTACACGCTGGCCAGAGGAGTATGGGGGGGGGGGAAGGGGGTGGCTCACCGTGGCTGCATTATACTGTATGGAGAATTATGAGGCTGTACTGTGCTATATGGAAGGCTGTACTATGCTAAACACAGGACTGTGAGGGTGCATTAGACTGTATGGAGGGCTATATGGAGAACTATGGGGGTGCATTATACTACATGGAGGACTATTGATGGTGCATTATACTGTATAGAAGACTATGGGTGAATTATACTATATGGAGAATTATGGGGGTGAATTATACTATATGGAGAACTATAGGAGTGCATTATACTGTATGGAGGTGCATTATAATGTATGGAGGCATATGAGGCTACATTATACTATATAGAGGATAGTGGGGTTGCATTATGATAATTGGATGACTATGGGGGTACCTTATGAATGAGGGACTATGGGGTGCATTATAATACTTAGAGGACTATGGGAATACATTGTAATGTATGGAGGAATGTGGGGATGCATTATAATAATTGGAGGACTATGGTGGCTGAGGAGGAGGACCATATAAACCATGATGGGGGACATATATACCACGATAAAGGCCATATTCCAGGAGGAGGACCATATACAGCAAGATAAGGGACATTAATACATAATGAAGGGGGAGAGGGGTCAATTTGTGAGTATAGGATTTAGAATGTTACACGGGGCCCATACATCTGACCAACGTGCACGCGGAAGGTGGGGGGCCTACATTGCGCACCTGTGCCCATCAGACTTATTGCGCCACTGGGGAGCCCTATGGGGGCCGGGGGCTGTATATGACATGGGCGGGCTGCTGTCAGGGGCCGGGTGAGATTAATATATTTAATATATTAATATATTTGCTCCGAACGTTGCACCCGGTCTTATTTTCAGGGGGGAGGCATACACACACAGGGGCATACACTCGCAGGGGCATACACTCGCAGTACGGTGGCTCAGTGGTTAGCACTGTAAATGGTGGCTCAGTGATTAGTACTGTATACGGTGGCTCAGTGGTTAGCACTGTATACAGTGGCTCAGTGGTTAGCACAGTATATGGTGGCTCAGTATTTAGCACTGTATACGGTGGCTCAGTGGTTAGCACTGTATACGGTGGCTCAGTGGTTAGCACTGTATATGGTGGCTCAGTGGTTAGCACTGTATACGGTGGCTCAGTGGTTAGCACTGTATACGGTGGCTCAGTGGTTAGCACTGTATATGGTGGCTCAGTGGTTAGCACTGTATATGGTGGCTCAGTGATTAGCACTGTAAATGGTGGCTCAGTGGTTAGCACTGTATACGGTGGCTCAGTGGTTAGCACTGTATATGGTGGCTCAGTGGTTAGCACTGTATATGGTGGCTCAGTGATTAGCACTGTAAATGGTGGCTCAGTGGTTAGCACTGTATACGGTGGCTCAGTGGTTAGCACTGTATATGGTGGCTCAGTGGTTAGCTCTGTATATGGTGGCTCAGTGGTTAGCATTGTACGGTGGCTCAGTGGTTAGCACTGCGCGATGTCTCTGTGGTTAGCATAGTATGATGGCTCAGTGGTTAGCAGCACAGTATATGGTGGGCAGGCGGTTAGACCAGGATGAAGGCTGGGGGGTGAGCGCAGGAGGACGGAGGCTGAAGGGGTGAGCGCAGGATGACGAAGGCTGGTGGGGTGAGGGCAGGAGGACAGAGGCTGGTGGGATGAGGGCAGGAGGACAGAGGCTGGAGGGGTGAGCGCAGGAGGACAGAGGCTGGAGGGGTGAGCGCAGGAGGACAGAGGCTGGAGGGGTGAGCGCAGGAGGACAGAGGCTGGAGGGGTGAGCGCAGGAGGACAGAGGCTGGAGGGGTGAGCGCAGGAGGACAGAGGCTGGAGGGGTGAGCGCAGGAGGACAGAGGCTGGAGGGGTGAGCGCAGGAGGACAGAGGCTGGAGGGGTGAGCGCAGGAGGACAGAGGCTGGAGGGGTGAGCGCAGGAGGACAGAGGCTGGAGGGGTGAGCGCAGGAGGACAGAGGCTGGAGGGGTGAGGGCAGGAGGACGGAGGCTGGAGGGGTGAGGGCAGGAGGACGGAGGCTGGAGGGGTGAGGGCAGGAGGACGGAGGCTGGAGGGGTGAGGGCAGGAGGACGGAGGCTGGAGGGGTGAGGGCAGGAGGACAGAGGCTGGAGGGGTGAGCGCAGGAGGACAGAGGCTGGAGGGGTGAGCGCAGGAGGACAGAGGCTGGAGGGGTGAGGGCAGGAGGACGGAGGCTGGAGGGGTGAGGGCAGGAGGACGGAGGCTGGAGGGGTGAGGGCAGGAGGACGGAGGCTGGAGGGGTGAGGGCAGGAGGACGGAGGCTGGAGGGGTGAGGGCAGGAGGACGGAGGCTGGAGGGGTGAGCGCAGGAGGACGGAGGCTGGAGGCCCCCATCACAAGCACAGTGCAGCCAACTTTATCTTTATTTACTTTACATTTATTTTCACTCACTGTGATCCTCCGGCTGCTCTGTCTCTGCCTCCAGCCCCCCACAGTCCACAGGGCAGCTGCACAGGCTCTTCTGCTCCCGGGGCCGGCACTGCAGCATGTAGCATTGCACACACACACATTGCACACACACATTGCACACACACACAAACATTGCACACACACATTGCACACACACACAAAACATTGCACACACACATTGCACACACACATTGCACACACATTGCACACACACACACACACACACACTGTCACTCTGCACACAAAACCTGGCTGCACAGCACACTGCACCTTCTTTCCTTGGGGCCACTCACCACCTGCTCTCTTCTGCCGTCCTCTCTGCATCTCCTCTGCCGTCCGTTCACATGACAGTGCTGTGCCGCCGGCTCCCGCCCGCTCCTCTGGAGTCTGACCCCTCACTCAGCACTCGGCCGGGAGACAGTGCTGCTCCTTTCACTCCCAAAGAGGAGGGGGGGCGGGGGCGGCGGCCGCTCCGGAGCAAAAAAAGCCCTGGTCACAGTACTGTAGGTGCCATGTGGGGTACGCAGTGCCACGCTCACCCGGGGCAGCCTCTTGGGGGGGGCACCTGCCCCCCCCAGCCCCACGCTGGGTACGCCCATGTAACGGTACCTTAACTCTTATGCTTTTATGTGTAAAATACAGCTTAAAAAGAAAGTTGTGATGACAGTTTTTGCACTGATCATTTTCTTCTTGTGCTTTAAATGCACTACTATAAGTGACATATCTCACACAATGAGATGGCACTATGATATGCTGAAATGAAGGGGTTACAATGCAGCTTGTAGACTTTCCCTCAGTTTTCTCCTACACAGTGGCACTTGTGAACTCCTGCTATACAGGAAACTATAGATAGAGACTGCATACAATGGTGAAAAAACAATGCCGCTGATGGTATTCCTGAGAAAGAAGTGAAGAACACACTTTGAAACGCCTAGAATAAAGCCTCCTGCATTAACAATACGACTGAGTCCTTCATTTATCCTACAGCAGCGCAGATTTATTTTACCATTGTATCCAGTGTCTATATATCGGCCATTGGCAGATGGATCCTGCAACAGATGTTTGATGCTTTTTTCACTGGTTGTGTCACACCACCACATAAGGTGAGCAAGCCTCCCTGATTTTACCTAATCCTACTATAAACGTTTTATATCCACAGCATTTCTTCTGAATTTACATTGATTTTGATACAGCTGTTTTTCAGCTTACTGAACATTGGCACATCACATTACTGAGCCACAGTACTGGCCCTATCATTCTCAGGACATCAGACAGTCAATAATCATAACACCAATTTCTATGATGGGAATACCTCTTTAAAGGGATCCTGTCACCTCCAGAACGCCTCCTAAGCTAGCAAAACATGTCCCTGCAGCATATTATCACTAATCTCACACTTCTTTTGTTTCCTAAAAGCATCCTGTGAAAGTGTATAAAAACGTTTTAATACTTACTCATTAGTGATTATAATTAACAGGGGCTATATCCTTTAGCCCCTAGGGCGGGCTGTTTTGCAGCCTGAATGATCCACCCTCTCTCTGTCTGTGCTGCTCTGATGTGCAGCTGAAGGCAGGACTAATGATTTGCATTCTGTGAGTGATAGAGAGGGGGGAGGGCAAAGCCTGCACAAGCAGAACACACAGACAGAGAGAGGGTGGATGCTGGAGCCTGCAAAACAGCCCGTCCTGGTGACTAAAGAATATAGCCCCTGCTAATTATAATCACTAATGAGTAAGTATTAAAACGTTTTTATGCACTTTCACAGGATGCTTTTAGGAGACAAAAGGAGTGTGAGATTAGTGATGGGATGCTGCAGGGACTTGTTTTGCTAGCTCAGGAGGCGTTCTGGAGGTGACCGGATCCCTTTAAAAGATGCTCAAAGGTTAATATAATCATATGTTCTATTGTTATTTTATTTAATGAATCAAAACACAAATTAAAACTGGCAAAATGAAATTGTGATTATAAAATAAAAGTGTCTGCTTAACCCTACACAGTTGTTTGTTTTTTTTCAAATCTAGATGTAAGGATCCTCAATTGGACTGGACACTTACTGAAATTAAATTTTCACACCTGCGCCTCTCATATACAGCACCATAGACAGAATGCAGAGCCATTGCAAATATTATATACTGCACTGGAGAACTGTGCATGTCCATATATTCAATATATCAGACTCTGATCTACTGTGGAAGCCTTTAAAACCTGAAGACCCACCTCTTCCGACAAGCCTACTACCTGCAGTGATCCTCAGTCTACTAAACTGCTGCACAACCAGCTCTACTCTCTCCTAGTCTATCTTCACCCACCCTCTGTAGACTGTGAGCGCTCATGGGCAGGGTCATCTCTCCATCTGTAGTTAAGTGTGCCTGTATTACTCATGTTTGTTGTACCGGTCTATATATGCCCCTTTTTCACATGCAAAGCACCATGGAATAAATTACACTATAATAATACTAATAATAATAATTACTGATGAAGATTCACAAAAGTAGAAATGAAAGTACAGCATAAAAGTTTATTTTCTTTACAGTTACTGGCAGGAACAGGATTGCTACCAGAAGCATTCTGCTGTTTCACATCGCTTTGAACCCTTCCTCAGTAGATTATCATTTTCTTAGAAGATAGTTGTGGAGAATAGCTTTGATGACATTCAGGGGCGGGCTGGTGCACCTGGCTCAGGGAGGCATTGATCACACGTCAGCTCAAGGTGAGGACCGGGGGGAAGGTGCTAGTGGAGTCGAGTGAGGTGAGGAGCGGGGTGGGCCTGTGCTAGTGGAGTAGGGCGAGGTGGGGAGTGGGGGGGGGGTTTGCTAGTGGAGTCGGGTGAGGTGAGGAGCGGGGGGGGGGGTTTGCTGGTGGCACGCTCACCATGCTGCTATGAAACGAGCGGCTGCGGCTGCAAAGCAGAGCCGGCCCATTAGAGTAGGGGGCGGCCCTGGCCATTATAGCCAGCCTGGGGGGCCAGTCCACCCCTGATGACATTTATATGATGTGGGGTTTGGACCTCCTTCGCATGTCACCACAAATTATACCCTTTTAACCTTTTAGACTGAAAGGGGTGAAGTATATCGTGAAAATCCACAACAGAAATTGACAAGCAGCAGATTTAAAAATCAGCGCCTGATGTCAATTATTAACTATTAGTACATTTTCCATTGAATGTGCGTGATATTTGTTAAAATTTCATCTGGTTGTTCTATAATTCAGAAGAGATATATAGTCCATGAATAGGAATAACAAATTTGCAGTAATTCTACACCAATGTGAATTTACCCTGAATGTTTAAAATAACATCTGTACACTACATTGGGGAAAATAAGTATTTGATTCAATGCCGATTTTTCATGTTTTTCCACCTACAAAGAATGGAAAGGTCTGTAATGTTATTGTAGGTACACTTCAAGTGTGAGAGATTGAATCTAAAATATATTCCAGAAAATAATTTCTGATTTTTCAGAATTAATTAGCATTTTATTGCATGAAAAAAATATTTGATACAATAGGAAAAATAACTTAATATTTGGAACAGAAACCTTTGTTTGCAATTACAGAGGTCAGATGTTTCCTGTAGCTCTTGACCAAATTTAAATACACTGCAGCCCACTCCTCCATACAGATCTTCTCCAGATCTTTTAGGTTTTGGGGCAGTCGCTGGGCAACATTGAGTTTCAGCTCTCTCCAAAGATTTTCTATTAGGTTTAGGTCTGGACACTGGCTAGAACACTCCAGGACCTTAAAATGTTTCTTATTCTTAGTTGCCCTGGATGTGTGTTTTAAGTCTTTGTCATGCTGGAAGACTCAGCCATGACCCATCTTCAATGCTCTTATTGAGTCAAGAAGGTTGTTGGCCAAAATCTTGCAATATGTAACCTCATCCATCCTCTCTTCAAGGTGCAGGGTAGTTGTCCTGTCCCCTTGCAGAAAACCACTTTCAAAGTATGATGTTTCCACCCGCATGTTTCATGGTTGGGACTATGCTATTAGGGTTGTACTCATCCTTCTTCTTACTCAAAATACACTGAGTGGAGTGGATACAAAATGTTCTATTTTGGGCTAAATTGACCACATGACCTTCTTCCATCCTCCTCTGGATCATCAAGATGGTCACTGGTGAACTTCAAATAAGCCTGGAAATGTGTTGGCATGAGCAGGTGTACCTTGCATGCCCTGCAGGATTTTTACCTTTGACAGTGTTACTATTGATAATCTTTGAGACTGTACTTCCAAATCTTTTTAGATTATTGACCAGGTCCTAAAGTGTAGTTCTAGGTTCATTCCTGATCTTTCTTACTTTCCTTTCCCCATGGGGCGAGCTCTTGCATGAAGCTTCAGAACTAGGAAGATTGACAGTCATCTTGTGTTTCTTCCATTTCCTAATAATTGTGCTCACAGTTACTTGACACCTTCTCACCAAGCTGCTTGTATATTGTCCTGTAGCCCATCCCAGCTTTGTGCAGGTCTTTAATTTTGTCCCTGGTGTCCTTAGACAGCTCTTTGGTCTTGGCCATGGTGGAGTGGTTAGAGTGTGATTCATTGAGCATGTAGACAGATGTCTTTTACACAGTTAACGAGTTTAAACAGGTGCAATAAATACAATGAATAATAATAATAATAATAATGAATACAGAGTAGAAGAGCTTCTTACAGTAAAAATAACAGGTCTGTGAGAGACAGAATTCTTTCTGGTTGGTGGTTATCAAATACTTATTCATGAAATAAAATGCAATTTAATATTGTAAAATTATACAACGTGATTTTCTGGATTTTTTTTAGAATCTGTCTCTCACAGTTGAACTGTACCTACAATAAAAATTATAGACCTCTGTACTTTTTGTAGATGGGAAAACCTTCAAAATTGGCAGTTACTTATTCTCCCCACTGTATGCATAAATTAACTTTGAAGGCCCCGTCACACGAGGCGATATCGCCATCAACATCGCCAGCAACTCAGAGGCGTGGCTATATTGCGGCAACCATGACAGTGACAGGGTGATATCAGGGCGATAAGTTGCCTGAGCAACATCGCTAGGTTTCCGAACAGTGTTGGGAAACCTGGCGATGTTGCTCTGGCGATCTGTGACGTGGCAACCGCAATGTTGTTGGCGTTCCCGCCTATTAGCAACATTGCGGTTTATCACTCGCTGGGTTGCTGACAACCCACTGAGCGATAGCCGCGGCAAGTTGCCGGCAACATTGCTTTGTGTGACACCTCGCTGATGATGTTACCCCATGTGACGGGGCCTTTAGACATTTCTGACTTTTCAGTGACTTTTTTAATGGTTAGTAGTTTATTGTATGGAATTTTCTTCCTAGGTTTTTCACTGTAACGTCATAGATGCTTGAAAAAACAATTGCCAAAAATACAATAGATGTGACACACAAGTTACAATACTAATGTGTTTGGAAATTGCCAATCTAAGTTGATAATTTTGTAACTTGATAAGATTCCTCTATGAGAGGATTGAGAGAAGTAGAAGAGAAAACCATCAGCACTTGGCCACAAGTACATTTTCTTCTTGACACAGAAATTATGATTAAGAATGCATCACCTCGGCCTCCCACAGTCAATCAGAACAAGAGTACTATAGGTTTCAAGCAATACCTAATACAAAACTGTGGTAGAATGTAACATTTTTATAGAAAGGGACCATATTTTACTAAATACAAAAACAGTATCCATGTGCTAATATGTACAAAAAGTACATTTTAGTTCTTAATCTAAGAATTATTTTACTTTATTATTTGCTTGTTTTCAGTCTTTCTTTAAACTATTCAGAATCTTTCCCCTTCTTACTGAGTGGTGAGTGGGTGTGCAAGCTGCTTCCTCTTTGTCAGAATTTCAATATGATGCCTTTTTAATTGGCAGGTTTATATGCAATGTTAACTACCTGCAAGTGCTAAGGTAACCTTACATAGGCAATATAGTCCAACTTTCCTTCTTAAAACCACAAGCTATTGTTAATAAACCACATCTGATGAAATAAACAATATTCTCATAAGATCAAACTCCATGATAGCCAATGAAACGGGTACCTCTATTTAACACAACTACACCCACCTATGTTCACAGTCACCACAAACCTCAAAAATACCTGCATTCAACCCTGCCTAGCTGAGTGGGCCAATAGTAAGAAAGATTCACCGGAAATCAGTGTGTGGCTACAATTCTCAAGATATAGTTTACTAAATACTTGAAATATTATGGTGGGTATACTATTCTAAATTATCTCTTAAATTGTGACACATGAACTTTTCCCATGACACTGACTTCTTTTTAAACCTTTTTTTTCATGTCACTGAACAGGGCATATATTGACATTATAAAAACTGATATTTCACTTTTTGACCACTCTACATGAGCGAAAGCAAAAACTCAGTTAGATGGCCTCCTATTATACTGTGCATCAGGTCAGAAATCCACAGTGATAATCCGTGGTTCCAAGTTTTACTTATGCCATGGCTTCTAAGACTGAAGCCTGTAAATTGTATTTGTGAGTTTTTTTCCTATTTTAGCTGTATAAGACCCCTTCCACATCGTCATTTTTCGCTGAATTGCAGCAGATTCAGCAGATTTAGTGTATCTGCCGCCTAACGGCAGACTTGCGGTACAAACGCGGCAAGCCCCCATTCATTCTCTGTGGGGCTTGCGTCAGGTATTGCCGCGATCCGGCAAATCCAGCAATTGCGGACGGTAAAAAATGCAATTAGCTGTGGTTTTTTGCGCGGTCACAAGTGCTGCAAGTTCTGGTTCACGGTGAAACCGCACTTGCTACATCTACCGCAAGCCCCATAGAGAATGTATGGGGGCTTGCCGCAGGTGTACCACAAGTCAGCAGTTAGGCGTCAGATGCGGTAAATCTGCCGGATCTACCACAATTTAGCGACTATGCTGATGTGAAAGGGGTCTTACAAAGCTTTTTTTTAATATCAGATGCTAAAGCCATTAGCTACATACCTATGCAAAAAGTAATGTTTAAACGGCTACAACCTTTACTATATCACTCAAAGGTCACCAACAGATCACCAGTAAAGCGCTAATAGATGCAAAATGTGAATGCTCTTTTCAATATGTAGTGCCAATTGCAACTCAGATAATAATCTAAAGAATAGAAGTAAAACTGCAGCCTGAACAATTGATTTAAGACATACTTATGCGCCAAATAGTCATACACTGTCAATTGACTGCTGAGAAATTTGTTGTATGTTTTAATTGCCCCAGAACTTGTTTGTTTGGTACCCAACTCACAAGTGAAACCTGTCAGTATCTGTTGCCTCATGACTCACTACCCTTACCAAAAAAAAAAATCGTTATTCACGCAGACAGAAAATAGAAAGAACACCTAAAGTGCTGGTGCCAATGTTTGATTGGTCTCTTCTTCTAAGCAAAACTTCATGTAACTTATACTTTTCACCACTCCTTCCACCTTCCACCATCCCATGGACTCTTCTCAGTATAGGTTAAGTGAAGTTTTTATTTTATTTAAAGGGAATCTGTCAGCAGGATTATGCTATGTAATCTGAGGACAGCATGATTTAAGAGTTAAAAAATAGAAGCAACTGTGCTTCTCTAATCAGTGTGCATGCTATTGTTTACTTAAACTAATGGTTTTCTTATGCTGTGATTAACATTGCAGGACTAGAAAGTCACATGCATTGCAGTCTGACACATCCCCTTCTGCGATGACACCTCACAGTGAATACACAATCTTTATTGAGAGCCTGGCATGGGCGGGGTCAGCCATCTCAACTCTTCTGTGTTCCGATAATAAATTATTAATTATTTAATTGTGTAAGAATGGCCAGTAATCTATGTGATACCTCATTGGATTAATGTTTTTTTTGCCTATATTATGAAGTTGTCAGATGAAGTAGTGAAAACCTGCTTACGGATTACCTATAATACATGAATTTATTAATTTAGGGTTATTTCTCATGTACTATACTATATATACTTTCTCATGTACTATATACTATGCCATAGTATATAGTACATATTTTTACATATTTCTATAATAATATGCTTTGTATATCATCTAGGAACACAAATTTATTTACATTATTCCTTTTGGGAAAATTTTGTTTAGTTCTCAATGCAATTGCCGTAAGGGCCTAGGGTACTGCGAAGCCGGGCTGGCAGTCTTTCAGGGAGGTCACGGTGGCAGTGGCCCAGCTTTGTAGCCGTGGCCGAGCAGATGAGGGGGCATTTACAGGGGGAATTGTAGTCTTTACCTGACGCCACCTGTGATGCCTGGTCAGGGATAACCAGTGCTGCTGTGTGAGCCCTGAAGGGTAGGTGGTGTAGCAGCTGAGAAGAAACACTTCCCACAGATGAAGTGGGCCCCCAGTGATTGAAGAGGTTTATATGGAGGATGGTAGTGGGGAATGCAGGATGCAGACAGAGCAGGGCTGTAGCAGTGATGGTTGTTGTGGTTGTAGTACAGCTGCAGGGGGGCGCAAAGGAAGCAGACAGACACGGGGAATGCAGTTCTGTTACCTTTACTCACAGTTTACAGTGGTTCCAGCCCAGCCGGGGCACCATGCAACAGGATCCCAAACAGGAGGCAGCGAGCCTTGTTGAGGGACAGCCAGCGCGTCCTCTTGGCTCTAGGTCTAGCCTCTGTACAGTCCCTGACAAAGGTTATTTCACTTATCCATGTTATGTAAATAAAAGCTTATAACCTGATGTTAAATTCATCCATTGGTTGTATAAATTACTCTTTTGAAAGCTGAAACCCTTCCAAATGTGGTTTAGGTTAAGAAAATTAATTGGTATCAATGCTGAAATATTGATCATTCAATGAACACAGAATGGTCAGATTTTGGCAAGACAAAAGTCTTGTCGCCTGGTCATATAATGCACCCGTCCTAGTTTACATCCTAACCTGTGCTCCATAAATGATCGGTTAATTAGTGGGTGTGTATAAAAAGAAACCCAGCACCTCAGACCTTCACTTGAACTGCAACTTGAGCTCTGACAACATGACAAAAATCCACCCTGCCACCAAAGCCTTGAATATCAAGAGGCTGAAGACCAGATCCACTGCAGAGGTGGCTGGCACCTTTAATGTGTCTCAGTGTCAAGTACAAAGAATTAGAAAAGATTTGAAGAGACTGTAGATGTGTTTGACAAGCCCAGTTTCGGCAGACCACGCAAGACAACTGCTCAGGAGGAACATTTGTTGGTTAGAAAATCCAAAGCAAGCCCCTCTTTCAATGCAGCAGAGCTCCAACAGGCCTGGTCACCTCAAGTCCCTGTGTGAATTAGAACAGGTTGTAGGATTCTATCTCGAAATGGCCTCCATGGTCGAATCAGTGCCCAGAAGCAAGCACTAAACAAAAGGCAAATAAAAAATCGTGTGTCATTTGCAAAGTCCCACAGCTTGCTAAACAGACGGACGCTGGGAAAGTGGCAGAAGGTGGATTTTTCTGATGAATCTTCAGTAGAATTACACCACAGCTGCTGCAAATACTGCAGGAGACCTGGTGGAGCCCGTATGGATTCAAATTTGGTGGTGAAAAGATCATGGTCTGGGGTTACATTCAGTATGGGTGTGTGTGAAACATTTGCAAGGTGGAAGGCAATATCAATAGCCTAAAATATCAAGAAGAATTAGCTACCTCTTAGATTCCAAATCATAAAAGGGGTCAAATTCTGCAGCAGGATGATGCTCCATCTCATACATCCATCTCTAAAACAAAGTTCCTCTAGGCAATAAAGATCAAGGTGCTCAAGGACTGGCCTGCCCAGTCACCAGACATAAACATCATTGAGCATGTTTGGGGTAGGATGAAAGAGGAAGCTTGGAAGACAAAACCAAATGATCTAGATGAACTCTGGGAGGCAAGTAAGACTGCATTCTTTGCTATTCCTGATGACTCCATTAATAAATTGCATGAATCATTGTTGAACCACATGGATGCAGTCCTTCAAGCTCATGAAAGTCATACAAAATATTAACTATGACTCTAAAGGTACCTTCACATTTGTACCCAGCAACAAAATAGAACAATGTGTCCATGATTTCACTGCAACCAGCAAATTGCCAGTGAAATTGCCTAGCAAAATTGCTGTGTGTGAAGGTACCTTAATAGCACCACAACTTCATTCACCAATGTTATGCAACATAAATTTGTATTTTAAATTAATTATGTGTTTGAATATCACATTACTTTCTGTGGGCGACAAAACTTTAGTCTTGCCAAAATATGACCATGCTGTGTTCATTAAATGATCAATATTTCAGCATTGATGTCAATTTATTTTCTTAACCTAAACCACATTTGGGAGGGTTTCAGCTTTCAATAGAGTAATTTATAAAACCAATGGATGAATTTAACGTCAAGTTATAAGCTTTTATTTACATAACATGGATAAGCGATATAACTTTTGTCAGGGAGTGTACTTGGAATTGTCCATGGATGATGGCCACTGCACATGAAGTTTGTGACTCCCGGTTTCCTGGCTCAAACTTGCAGTGTTGTTTCCAGATTGGTGTCGGTCCCCTCTTGCAACCAGTTTCTCCACCATGACTCAAAGCCAGGGGGAATTCGGGGATCACGCCTGGGTTCCATGGGTGACCTTCCCACTGGTCCCCACTCCTCCCCAGCACCAGAGTTCCCCTAGAACTCCATATTTCTTCTTCTGGTGTCTAGCTCCTTCTTATTCTCGAGTACAGCTTCGTCTAACTCTCACCTCCCACCCCTTTTAACCTGGTCCCTCCTCTAGCCAGTGATGGTGCCTGCTCAGATAGAGTTTCTTCCACCCTTCATCCCCTGGCCTGGAGTTAGGATGATTGTTGGGTGCAAGGTGTGTGTGTCTCGATATTGTGTCCCCATCCTACCTGGGAGTGGGATACCACACCAGTGGATTAGGTGCAGTACTCTGTGGTGAGCAGACCGCGGGGGCACCACATCCACATTTTGGGTAATCACCTCCTTAATTTAATTAATAATGAGTATCAAGGTACCACTAATATTCTATCTTAGGTACTTTATATAAAAGCACAACTAATGTGATTTCGGTGGGTTAGTGTAATTTAATGAAGTTAAAAGTTACCTTAAAATATGAACACAACAGGAGTATATGTTATTTATAATTCCCAATAAATGAAATAGAGAAAGCTTTATAAACTATGTTTCTTATACTGTAGTTGTTATTTACCTCCAGGTATTTGTATTTTGCCATTGAATCTAGTTACTAGAACGATTGTAACCATTTACAGCAGTATTGTCACTAGTTGAACAGTTTAAAACAGTTGTGCATCCCGAATAATTATTTTAGAAACCCTCCACCATGGTGTTAGATAAACTAAAAAGCATATCTTCCTTAATGATTCTTTGCTACTCTACTTTCACGCTGTTGGGGTCTATGTTGGTCTCTGTAAATCCTGCTCCAGTAATAAGGGCATGTGATGCAGCCAATCAGAAGTTCAATAGTTCTGCACAACCAATTCTGGTCAAATGGAAAGGTGGCCACTGCAGCCATTGATTGGCCATGACAGTGACATGGCTGCAGCCTGTGATAAGGGGACCCAGCCATGGTTTTTAGGCTACATCACGACTGTGCATTTTTTATATCTGTTTTTGCTGGTCACTGCATAAAACGGATCACACAAATGAAATCCCAGCTAAGTCAATGGGTTTTCATTTTTTGCCACTCAGACTGCACTTTTAAAGTGATCGTTTTTTCACTTTAGGAGTGCTCCATTTTAGAAAAGAGCATGTCAATATCTGTGCCATTTTTCTCCTGCATTTTTCTCATAGGAGCCATTCTAAATGGAAAAAAATGTAGCACCCAAAAACGCAGCAAAAAATGGATCAAAAAAGGGTCATACGTGTTTTTCTGTTTTTTGGAGAACAGCTCATGTTTGTAACTAAAAAACGCTGCATATGAACATAAAAAAACAGACAGTCTATAGGTAGCCTTATTTTCAAGCTTGTTGTATTTGTTTTACACTAACTTTAGGGTGTGAACAATATCTCTATTAGGGATGGGCGAATCTACTCGCTAGGACTCGTTACTCGGCGAGTAGTAAGGGACTCGCAGGACTCGGTACTCTGCGAGTTTCCCAGTGATTACTCGCACGAGTCCAATGCAAATCAATATCAATCCTAGTTTTGTCAGAAATGCTGACAAAACTAGGATTGCCATTGTTTGCATTAGACTCAGCTACTGTGCCAGTGATAGCAGGGAAACTCGCAAAGTAACTGCTGTTACATTGCGAGCCGAGTCCAGCTGTCTTCTCTGTGTGCAGGCTGCCAGCTCCAGGGTCCTAGAGCCCGCCTGCTCACAGAGATGATGTAGCAGTGCTGAGATTGTTCTCAGTCTGCTCATTCCCTGTGCATAGACATCTATCTATGCACAGGGGATGTAGCAGAGAGGACATCGCGTTTTGGACTACGTCGGACGGAAGAGGATTTTTTTAATTAAAGATGGAGTCCCTAATGGCTTTTTTTTTATTTCAAATAAAAAATTTTCTCTGTGTTGTATTTTTTTAACCCTTTATTGGAGATTCTTAGTGGTTGGGTCAAACGTGGCCTGACATTAAGAATCTCGGGCTTAATACCAGCTTGTATAACAAAGCTGGTATTAACCCCTTTATTACCCAGCGTGCTACCGCCACCAGGGCCGCTGGAAGAGCGGGGTTCAGCGCCAGAGGATGGCGCTTCAATGAACGCGCCATCTTCTGGGGCGGCTGCGGGCTGCAATTTGCAACGGGGGGTGCCCAGAAAGCTTGGGCATCCCTGCGCTGCGGATTCCAGCCCCCAGCTGCTTAGCTGTACCTGGCTAGACAAAGAAATTGCGCGGAGCCCCACGCATTTTTTTTTTATTATTTCATGAATTTCAGAGTCAGAGTCTCAGAATTTCATGAAATAATTTTAAAAAAATGCGTGGGGCTCCGCGCAATTTCTATGTCTAGCCAGGTACAGCTAAGCAGCTGGGGGCTGGAATCCGCAGCGCAGGGATGCCCAAGCTTTCTGGGCACCCCCCGCTGCAAATTGCAGCCCGCAGCCGCCCCAGAAGATGGCGCGTTCATTGAAGCGCCATCCTCTGGCGCTGAACCCCGCTCTTCCAGCGGCCCTGGTAGCGGTGGCACGCTGGGTAATAAAGAGGTTAGGGCCAGCTTTGTATTATCAGCTGGCCCTAAGCCCGAAATTTATGGCGGTCACGCCAATATTAGACATGACCGCCATGAATTTCTATTAAATTGTTTTAAAAAAAACACAACACAAAGAAAATTTTTTATTAGAAATAAAAAAAAAAGCCATTAGGGACTCCATCTTTAATTAAAAAAATCCTCTTCCGTCCGACGCAGTCCAAAACGCGATGTCCTCTCTGCTACATCCCCTGTGCATATAGATGTCTATGCACAGGGAATGAGCAGACTGAGAACAATCTCAGCTCTGCTACATCATCTCTGTGCACAGACATTCATGTCTGTACACAGGGAATGAGCAGACTGAGAACAATCTCAGCTCTGCTACATCAGGCAGCAGGTGGGCTCTAGGACCCTGGAGCTGGCAGCCAGCACACTGAGCTGACAGGACTCTTATCTGTGCGAGTTTCCCAGCGATTACTTACAAAGTAAACGAGTCCAATGCAAATAAATGACAAAACTAGGATTGCTTCAGGCTGAAGCTTCCGAGACACATCTGCGATTTGTAAATCTCACACTACTCGCTATTACTCGCTTCCCCATTCATTAACATTGGACTCGCTAGACTCGCAACGAGTAGCGAGTCCTGTGCTCGGACTCGCTAGAGTCAAGCGATTCCGAGTAATTTAGGATTCGCCCATCACTAATCTCTATCTCACACAAAGGTAATTTATACTTTGTGGAATATGGGAGTTAAACAACAAAGAAATTGCAAATTCTAGTGTAGCACCTGCTGTGGAAGATATGTATAGAGTGCCACTGATATTCATTTCTGCTGGTATGAATGACTATTTTGCTGCACTGCCTGAAACTTCAATTCCCAAGGTGCCTTCTCATCTTAGCAACTAGGGGGAGGAGAAGCAGCAAGAGAAAACAGGACGGATTGGCTAAATGTGCTGAAGAAGGAAAAGGGAGGGAAGAAATGGATTTTACTAAAGGGTTGGAGGGTATTTAGCCATCTTGGAGCAGTGATAAGCAGGTTCTGATAAATGAAGCTGCCACTATGTGTGATCAGAGACTGATTCCTAAAGATACAGGACAAACTGTTCTGCTGTTCCCATCCTTCCCACACAACTGGACCCTGAGGCTCCAGTCTGGAACTCTGGGAGAATAAAGGTCTGCTGCAAAAAGGAGTGAGTACCTACTGTTGGGACTTGTAGTACTTTTGCTGGAGAAGAATGCTGGAGTTAGCTGTAAGAGAGCCTTTCTGGGACCTGTAGTTCTACTGCTGGAGAAGTGTACTGAGGGGGGCATGGCTTGACTGCTGATTTCGCCGGCCGTTTGAGCGAGCAGCTCCCATAGACTCAGACTTCCATGTTCGCTCACCACAGATCACACAGGCCTAAACAACAAATTTACTCCCCGGAGCAACTGGAGATCTTCTGGAATGCTGCGGGAACCCCCGAAACAGCCAGATTCCCCAGCAAAAATTACAGACTTCTTCAGCAGGGACGGACCGTAGAGTTCCAAGATGGCACCGGCCTCCTGCTCCCGCTCTGCATCCTCCCACTCCTCCAAAGCCACCAGATAGATGATCCATGCGGCGGAGGAGGGCATCCCTCTCACAGAGACCACGATGGAGCAGCTGCTGTTCTCTCTGAGGAAGGCTCTTCATGAGGACATAAAAGTTATGCTGGGGGAGCTGAAGAAAAAGGTTAACTCACTGGGAGACTGCACTGATCACTTAAAACATAAGATGGCGTAATATGCAACTGTACACAACGAGCTAGCTGACAGCTTTGTAGCTATGGAAGAGTATATGACGTCCCATCAGCTTAAACTGTGGGATCTGGAGGATAGATCCCGCAGATGTAATGTGCGGCTCAGAGGGATCCCAGAGACTGTGAAGGACTCTGACTTATCATCTTTTTTTTACTGGTTTTCTGTCAGCAGTCCTTCCAGATTCTCAGGCCACTTCCCTTGAAATTGCCCGAATTCATAGGGTTCCTAAGCCGACCCTCGTTAACCAAGCTCTTTCAAAAGATGTCCTTGCATGCCTACACAATGAAAGACAACTTCATGCTAGCCATGAAATGGCTCCCATCCCTGCCTGAGCCCTATACTTAGATTGCTGTATTTCCTGATCTATCTGTGGGCACCCTTGCCAGGAGACTGGAGTTTGCCCCTATGTGTAATGTTTTGAGAGAGAATGATATCCCCTACATTTGGGGTTTTCCCGTGAAGGCCTGGTTTACATATGAAGACACCCGCTATGTGTTTCCAAAAAACTGGACCTAGCTCTATGTGAATGGCAGCTCATAGCCCCATCTAAGAAAGACAGCACTCAGCCCAGACAAGAACCCCCAAAAAGGAAGTTGTCCCCGACTGGAGATCTTCCAGATGACTCTGTCTGATTCCCTTTCCTTATGTTGCCCACTGTTTGGTCAAGTAGTTTCGGTGGCCCCTGACTGTGGGAAGCGTCCCGCTGAACGTTTCATCTTGTTGCACTCTCCCGCAAATTGTCCCTCTTTGAGGACTGGTGGGATTTCAGTGCTGTTTGTGCCCCCTCTGCAGAGATGTCTCTGCCTCTCTGGTTTACATGCATGTTGAATAGAGATGAGCGAGTACCTTAATATTCGTGCTCGCTATACTCGCAACGAGTAGGTACCGATGCTCGCTACTCGTTGCGAGTATAGCGAGTACGAATACTTTCGCAGTGTATCTATACATCCACTGCGAAAGTAGCCTAAAAGTGAATAAAAGTTGTTAAAAAATGATAAAATTACATACTCACCTGTCTGACGCCTGCATCGGGACCGGCAGATAAGACATCCGATCGCTGGACAAGGACCTGTCACTACCAGCCAATCAGATGGCCGGTAGCGATCTGGCCAATCAGATGGCGCCACGTCACAACTACGTCATCGCTAGTGGCCACCTGATTGGCCAGTTTGCAAGGTCCTGACAGTACATCTAGGACCTTGCAAATTGGCCAATCAGGTGGCCACTAGCGATCACGTGGTTGTGACGTGGCACCATCTGATTGGCCAGATCGCTACCGGCCATCTGATTGGCTGGTAGTGACAGGTCCTTGCCCAGCGATCGGATGTCTTATCTGCCGGTCCGGGTGCAGGCGTCGGAAGGTGAGTATGTAATTTTATTATTTTTTAACAACTTTTAATTACTTTTAGGCTACTTTCGCATTGTATCTATAGATACACTGCGAAAGTATCAGGACTACTCGCTACTCCCGAGTACACATAAGTACTCGGAGAGTAGCGAGTAGCCCGAATACCGGTACCATTCGGCGAATACCGAATAGTAGCGAGTATACTCGCTCATCCCTAATGTTGGACTTTGTTTGTTTTTTCTGTGGATTTTCCACCATGTTTCCCCCATGACTGTAAAAATTGTTTCTTTAAATGTGAATGGGCTTAACTCGCCATTTAAGCGTTCTTTAATGTGGAGGGGGGCTCAAGCTTGTGGTGCAGACATATTCTGTGTACAAGACTCAGATCTACTTAAAGAGGATAATTTCTGTGTGCGTCACCGTTTATTCCAAACTGCATTTTTTTCAAATAGACCCTCCAAATCAGCTGGTGTCTGTGTTTTTGTTAAAAGCTCTTTTGCATTTTCCCTGATTAGAGAATATCTCGACCCAGGTGGGAGGTTCATTATTTTGACTTGCCTACTTGAAGGGACCAGATACAATATTGTAAACCTGTATGCCCCAAACCTTTCTCCTGTGAAATTCATTCGGTCAGTCTTGAAGCAGCTGGGAGTTGGGCTGGAAGGTGGGCTTATTATCTGTGGAGACTTTAATGTTATACCCTCTCAGGATTTAGATTGTTCAACTAAGTCGGTGGGGAGGCGGAGGGACATAGGTCAGTTATGTAGAGAGAACCACCTCCATGATGTCTGGAGGTACCTGCATGCCACGGAGAGAGATTATTCTTATTATTCTAATAGACACAGGTCTTACTCCAGGATTGGCTTCTTCATAGTCGACAGTACGCAATTGCCTAACTGTGTGTCGGCAGAAATAGGCCCATTTTTGTGGTCTGACCATGCTCCAGTGAGTCTGGAGATCTCCGTGGGGTGCAGGCCTCGCACTCCGTGGCAGTGGAAGCTAAACCTGGGTCTCCTGGTGAATCGGGAAGTTGGTATGCAGATGGAGAAGAACTTGGTAGACTGCTTCACTTTTAATGATAATAAGGAGGTCTCTGACGAGTCACTTTGGGAAGCTCAAAAGGCGTACGCCAAAGGCCTACTTATCCAAAAAGCGTCCCAAATTAAAAAAGATAAAGATCGCACTAGGTCATCACTCCTGGTTTCCTTACAACAATTAGAACAAATTAATAAATCCGCTTCGTCTAGTTCCATTTCTAAAAAATTGTTCCAAGTACGTACGCATCTGAGATCATTTTTGCTAGAACAACATGAGAAAAATCTGAGGAAAGTTAAAACATCATTCTACGCAAAAGGTGATACAGCGGGATTACTTCTTGCCAGACTGGTTAAATGGAGGGAGGCTTTAGCCTGTATTGACTCTTTGTGAGTCCATTCTGGAGCCATATTTCGTAACCCGATTTTGATTGCAGACGCCTTTGCAAAATATTATGCCAGACTGTACAATTTGAAAGATGATGGAAATACCCCTTTCCCAAAACCCGAACTTATTTAATCGTTTTTAGATTCTATTTCTTTGCCAGAGTTAACACAGGACCAACTTGACTCTCTTAATGTACCTTTTTCGGTGTCCGAAATAGCGCGAACTATAAAGTCAACTAAATTACACTCTGCCCCTGGGCTCGATGGGTTCCCTACTGATTATTATAGGAAATTCTCCCACATTCTTGCCCCATATTTGCTGCAAACATTCTCCTCCTGGCAGAGCTCTGGCTCCATATCCCCCTCTGCTCTTCAGGTCACTATAGTTACCATCCCGAAACCAGGTACACCTAAAGATGACCGAGGTAGCTACCATCCAATCTCCCTTTTAAACTGTGACGTGAAAATCTTTTCTAAACTTTTAGTAGCTAGATTAAATTGCATCATTCCCTCCTTGGTCCACCCAGACCAAGTGGGATTTGTCTTGGGCAGGCAGGCTGGCGACGGCACCAGGCGCATGTTAGATAATATTGGAGCGATGGAGGGGGCTGGTGTCTCTGGTGCATTCCTGTTATTGGATGCAGAAAAAGCGTTCAACAGGGTGCACTGGGGATACCTCTCCTCCGTCCTGGAAAAATTCGGGTTTACAGGCCCAATATTGCCGTGCTGTCATTGTACTCAAACCCTAATGCGCGGGTGGTCTCGTCTGGCTTCCTGTCCTCTCCCTTTCAGATAACTAATGGCACACACCAAGGATGCCTCTTCTCCCTGATTATATTTTCTTTAGTGATAGAGGCTCTCGCTGAATCCATCCAGTCTAACAAAAATATCACTGGCTTCCATGTGGGCTCCCAACACCATCTCATTGGGTTATACGCAGATGACATTGTACTTACCTGCACAAATTTAGATACTTCACTGAAAGAGATCATGTCTGTCCTTTATAAGTTCTCACTGGTCTCTATGTTCAAATTAAATGCAAGAAAATGACTAATTTTGCCCATTGCGGTCCCAGTGATAGTTCAAGAACAGTTGGAGAGGGAGTTCCCCTTTACCTGGAGACCTGAGGGGATTCCCTATTTGGGAATAACCCTCTCCAGTACACACCGTTTAGTCACTACCAACGTAGAGAACTTGTATTCGGTGCTTTCTTCTGAAATCTTAAAACACCCTCTCTCAAACATGTCTTGGATAGCTCGAATCTATGTTTTTAAGATGTTCATACTCCCTAAAATTTGATATCTGTTTAGAGCTCTCCCAGTCTCCATTCTGCCTAAATTCCTTTCCAAACTTCAAACATTGACCAATAGGTACATATGGGCAAACAAGAAATCGAGGGTCGCAGGTAGAATCATGTTCCTTCCTTTTTCGGAGGGAGGTATGGGAATTCCTAATATTGCCAATTATTACAAAGCAGCAACATTGGAGCCAGCTAAAAAAACTGCTTGGGTAATCCATGATTAAGACTTTGTAATCGAGACACTTGGGATTTCCTCTCCTTCCCCACTTGGGTACCCACTACCCACATTATGTCTTTTTAACTGAAGAAAATAAAAAGCAGTGGTTTTACAAATTCGAATCATTTTCTGTTTTCGCTGGAGACTCTTGCCTTTATTGCTGGACTTCTAGCTGCCAGGACCAGGGCAGCTCCAGGTGAAGGTGTGGATCTCGTATATTTGGGACATCTAAAGGTGAGCTAAACTTTTCTTTCACTGTATAGTAAGCGAGCCAACATTTGTGGCAACCCCAATTTCGGACTGTGTTATTTGAAAAACTGCAGTAATTTTTAGGTTAATTGTCTTTAGTTAGCAGTGTGTGTTGTAAGTTAAAAGGGAAGCATTACCCCTAACATTCTGGTGTATTGCAAAGCGCTTCATGTACTTGTGTAGAATACTGCATAACATTACCTGCTCACTGTTACTTGCTATTCTTCCTGCAATTGCCACTTCTCATCCTCCGTCCAATAAACCTGTTAAGATTTCTAATTTCATCTCTTGTTAGTGTGTACGGAGCATGGAAAGGGGTTTCCAGAGTTGACCCCTAGCAGAAGACAAAGACCTTACTGCATTCTCCTAGAGCTCCTAGCAGGATTTGGGTGGAGGCACTGTGCCATATCAAGGTGAAAACTACTGAACACCCTGCCCACGGCAGCAGATTAAAGGGGTGTTACACTAGAAAGACATGTCCTTTGCCTTGTTAAAACAGTTAAATGGGTTGAAAACAATTGGGAAAAATGATTTTTAGGCTGGTTTCACACTACGATTTTGTGCCTGTCCGTGGGATCCGACTTTGAAGGGGGATCCCACGGACGGTCACGGATCCATACGGATCCCTGCAATCGGATGGCAAATAGCCATCCGATCTGCAGGATCCGTGTGGATCCTGCGGTCCCCTGTCTCTCCCTACTCCTGCCTCCTCCATCTTCTGCCCTCTCCTATTCTATATGCTGTGCCCCCGCTATTCTTTGCTGTGCCCCCTCTTCTCTATCCTCCTCTATCCCTATCCTGTCCCCTGTCCTCTCCCTGTGTGTAAAAAAATAAAAAAACTCCTCCCGGAGGATACATCACCTCTCACCGGCTCCAACGGTGCACACGATCAGGACTGAAGGACCTGTGATGATGTCAGAGTCACATGACCCTGTCAGCTGATCGGGTCTCTTACATCATCATAGGCTGTTCTGCCCTGATCGTGCTGCAGCGTTGGAGCCGGTGAGAGGTGATGTATCCTCCCGTAGGAGTTTTTTTATTTTTTTACATACAGGGAGAGGACAGGGGACAGGATAGGGATAGATGAGGATAGAGAAGAGGGGGCACAGCAAAGAATAGCAGGGGCACAGCATATAGAATAGGAGCGGGAAGAAGATGGAGGAGGCAGGAGTAGGGAGAGACAGGGGATACGGAGCCGACATCGGATCCGAGGTGAACTCAGATCCGATGTCCATAGGCTCCTATGCTGTGGGCACTAGGATCAGCCTCGGATCAGCAGTGATCCGAGGCTGTCCGATATGAGTCACGGACACAAAATCGTAGCAGGCTACGATTTTGTGCCCGTGATTACCTCGGATGGGATCGGATGGTGCCAAAATCGGATGCCAATAGTGGCACATCCGATCCCATCCGATTCCCATAGGGGAACATGGGGTCCGATTTCGGATCCGATTGTATCCGTTTTGAAACGGATACAATCGGATGACCGAAAATCGTGATGTGAAAGCAGCCTTAGAGTTTCCCAAAATAAACTTTCCCAAATGTTTTCAGTAGCATATTGTCCTGTAACAACAATGACTTGCCAATGGCAATGGCAGCTTATGTCTACTGAGCGATCTTACAGGGTGGGTTGACAACGTGGTCTAACTGTAACCAGAGCAGAAAACCATGAAATGATGCAATGTCTTGGCTCCAAATGCTGACAGTATTTGACACAGGTCTTGACATAGGTCAAGAGGTGGACTGAAAGATATGCTAATGGCACTATGGAACCTTACCTCATGATGATTTCCCAACTTAGGCTGGTTTCACACTACGAATTTTTTATTTCCGATGCTGTCCGATAAACATCGGATAGCATTGGACCGATTTTGGCCCCCATGCATCCCTATGGGTATCAGACCGAATCGCATGTTCACTAAATGGCATCCGATTTTGTCCGATCTGATTTTGTCCGATTTTTTTATCAGTGCATAAATCGGAGCATGCTCCGATTTTTGCACCGAAAATAAAATCGGACAAAATTGGATCGGGCCAAATCGGATGCCATTTAGTGCACATCCGATTCGGTCCGATGTTTTTAACATGGGGCCCTATGGAGCAGGGTCCGAGGAAACATCTGATGTGTCCTTGGACCCGATTTTACTGTACTGAGCATGCTCAGTACAGTAAAACTGCTCTTAACTGGGAAAGCAGTGGTTAAAAAAAACAAAACAATGTATGCTCACCTGTCCCCGAGGCCCCCGCCGTCTCCCGCACGGTCCCGCAGGCTCCCGGTGTCTCCAGAGGTCTTTTTCTTCTAAACAGGACCTGCCGTGATGTCACAATCATGTGACCGCCTTTTACGATGGTGTAACTGACGGTCACGTGACTATGACTTCACGGCAGGTCCTGTTCAGAAGAAGAAGACCTCTGGAAACACAGGGAGGACACCGGGAGCCTGCGGGACCGTGCGGGAGACGGCGGGGGCCTTGGGGACAGGTGAGCATACATTGTTTTGTTTTTTTTAAACAGCCCGGAGGGAGCGATTTTATCCCGGAATCGGATGCCTATTTGGCATCCGATTCCAGGCATCAGAAGGGAGCCGATGCTGTCCGATTTTATCGGACAGCATTGGCTCCCTTAAAAATCGTAGTGTGAAGGTAGCCTTACTTTGTATTATTTCTGAGTACAGTAAATCTCTGTTTTGCAGTAAATCTCTGCAAGCAACTAACTGACTGGCAGCAGTTTAGTGGTCCCAGTTGCTTTGTGTAATCAAACCTTTCAAATGGCTGTTACAAATTATTATAAAGGAAGAATAGATTAAAAAGAGACTACGGGAAGATGATGAAGTCACTGGTACAATGTACAATGTGTCAAATATTAATTATTTAAATCTTGAATTTTTGGGGGAATCTATAGATTCACTATTGGAATTTTTCAAAATGTCTATTGAATCAACCTGATTTTCAGGTTATGATCCTGAAAATGGTGTTTCATAACTGCATTATTTTTCCACTTGAAGATCTTAAATTCTCTTAAGGTCTCTGGCACCTCATTGTTAAATCCTGAATCTACTCTTCACACATTCCTCTGCATTGTGTGTTAGTCAGTGTGACATCTATCATAATCATTTTCTTAATTAATCAGACATCTGATATTCAGTCAACATTAAGGGAACCCAATGCTCAACAACATGGAGATAACACCGGGCTGCTACATGTACCCAGTATATTTTACAAAGTGTAACAGACAATTGTTTTGATACTGCGCAGATTAGTTCTTCATTGCATACTAACAACGTGCTAATTGCTTCTTTTGACCAACGGCCCATTTTAGGAGGCTCATGCACAAATGTGCTTTCTACTCTAGATTACAAAACTAACACTGCATTATTTCACGCCGCAGCTTGCAAATTCTTGTAGGGCAGTATGTATTAGCATTAATTAGAAATGCAAAAGCAAAATAAAGACTAAACTGGAATGCAAGTGACATGTAGGGAACAAACTGTGTTAATTATCTAAACTACAGATATTTCCTTGCGTGTACAAAAGATCTGAAATGTAAATTGATACATAAGAAGTATTTTTTTTTTTAAATGTAGAGGCTAGATATAGGGAAAACCCTTCTGGAGTACAATCTGCTAGCGGTATACCAGCAATGGGTGGCAATACATGATGTGGAAGTTCATTGGAAAATTGGAACCCTTATGAATGATACATAGAATACAAAAGTAAGATAATTCAAGGGGAAAGTCAGGGATACTAATATTTTAAAATCTATAAAACAATACTTGGGTTCTGTTCAGTGCTAAAATACACAAGGATGTTAGATACCAAATAGTGTATAGACACAGCCACAGGCTGGTTTACCAGGTATCTAAAGCTTTTATAACAATGGAAGGTTTTTCTGAATGGTTCTCATGCATTGGCACTGCTGTCTTTTAAAGTAGTTGAAAAAGGAGACCATCAGGGTTCCTTTGTTTTAGCCTCTGGAGATTTGCTAGGGAGTGTTATATGCATTATATTAATATTCTACCTTTAATTGCATGTGCAGTGGTATAGCTGGAGACCATGCTGTTCACATATGTCTTCCATATAAGATACACATTTTAGAATATATTACCAGTGGTTGCAGTATCCTCCTACTAAATGTATGATTAAAAAAACTCAATTGTATTATTCCTATTTATGGAACAACTCACTCTGTCATTTCTTAGGACAAATCTTTCAACTTGAACTGTAATATAGGTTTGCAATGTTTAGAGATAACTGCAACCAAATATTGAACATCCCAGGCCACTCATTGATCTTAGAAGATGAAGATGAGTAGCTGTGGAACATTGTCTGACGCAAGGCAGTAGTAGGGTGGAAGCATATTACGTAGACGCACAAGATATTCAACCATCATATATATAGGTCAGCAGAGATCATCACTGAGTAAGTGTCGTCTACTCAATTAAATTAAACTTGACATAAGTGTGACTTTGTTGGTTACATATATGGTTTCTAATGGGAGCTAGTGTAGATTTTATTTTGTAGGCTACTTCATAATATGTGGGCTGAATGGCACGTATTTAAGATGCACGATTCTGACTTAAGCCCACTATGGAAACACAAGAAAAGAAGGATGATACATAATATATACACTTATATATAATTAGAAAAACGTAACAGCACAAAAATACTAATAGATGTGAGTGCAAAGCCCTCCTACCATAAATCCGTAGGCTTAATAATAAAAGTAAAAAAAGGATGGAGGCACACCAGTGTAGAAGCAAAAAATGTGGACTTATTTATACCCCAAGGACCACAACATTTTGATTATTTTCTAGCCTTTCTCAAGAATGAGAAAAGATAGTGAATAGCTGAAATGTTTCGGTCCTGGGGGAATAAGTACCGGTACGTCAATTTTTTTGCTTTTAGAATTATACGTATGCTACATAATGTATATATTTGTCCAAGAATTAAATGTGAAATATACCTATGGATACATATAAACCATAGAAATATGGAGTACAAAGGACTCACTATGGAATAAAAGCAGATTCGATCTTTATTTATTAATTTAAACAAACACATAAGACATATGTAATAAAAAAAGAGGATATAATGTAAAAAGAACAAAAAAGGATCCCTTATAATACATTTATGTCTATAAATAGTGAATTTGTAGATGCCATATCATAAATAGGGATGAGCAAGTAGCGAAATATTTGTTATCCCTATACTTGTAATGAGTACTTTGTAATACTCGCGTATTCGTCCAAATCGGGATTTCAATGTTAGTCAATTAGTGATAGGCTCCGCCCACAAAAAGCCAGCCAAAAAAGGAGCAATTCCAGGACAGGGCAGGAGGGTGGGCTATTTTGAGTTTTCACTGCTTACAACACCCTGCTGTTCCCCCAGAGAGAGCTCTCACTGGGGTGCCAACTCCCTTTGTGTTTACTGAAAGCAGCTACCAATATGTGTCAGATCGCTCAAGATCGACACTTCACTCACGAGCACCAGTGTTACTCGCCAAAAACAAGTAATGTAGTAATGAGTATTGAGTATATTTGCTCATCAGTAATCTTAAACCAAAAATAAATGGATAGGACAAATATATCAACAACAAGATCCAAATGAAAGTGACAAGTGTGTAATAAAATGATCTTGACAGGGATAGGTGAATTCAACCATCAACCACTATCACAGTATCATATGAGTAGATCATATCTATTGACTGGGCAAAGTAAATATTTATGTCCAACTCTACAATGTATGTGGATATCCCTGTAAGGCTGGTTTCACATTGCGATTTTGGAGCATCAGTGGCTGTTCGTTGTAAAACGGATAGCCACGGATCCGATTTGGCCCCTATATTATCCTATGGGGATCGGATCGGATTTGGCCTAATTACCATCTGATATTGTGGGATCCGATTTGTGTCCGATTTTTTGCTGTACCCAAAATCGGACACTGCTCCGATTTTGGACACAAAAAAATAGAACACAAATCAGATCTGACAAAATTGGATGGCAATAAGGCCAAATCCGATCCGATCCTGGGCCTTAAACATGGGGGCCAATGGAGCACGGGTCCGAGAAAAGACAGGATCGTTTCTCTGACCCGATTTTAGTGTACTGAGCATGCTCAGTACACTAAAACTGCTCCTAACCATCTACTTTCACTTCTGCAATGTATATATATACATTGCGGATGTGAAATTAAGTAAAAGAAATGATTAAAAATAAAAAAAATCTCTATGCTTACCCGTCCGGGATCCACCGATGGCTTCAGCAAGCTGTGGTGTGACTACAGGACCTGTCGTGCCGTCACATCCCGATCAGCTGATCAGGTCACATGACCGGTTACCGCGGTAACTGCGGTCATGTGACCCGATGAGGCTGCCGGGTTGTGACGTCACGGCAGGTCCTGTAGTCACACCGCAGCTTGCTGGAGCCATTGGTGGATCCCGGACAGGTGAGCATAGAGATTTTTTTTATTTTTAACCCTTCTTTTACTACATTTCACTTCCGCAATGTATATATATACATTGCGGAAGTGAAAGGGCCCCGTACAGTGCTTTCTGTGTCTGGACCCGTGATAATCACGGACCCTGAAACAGAAAAGGTCACCTCCTGTGGTGTCCATTCCTGTCCATGGGGTCCTACAAAAAAGTAGGATCCCATGGACAGGAAAAAATATGCAATGTGAACCCAGCCTAAACCCACATAAAAGTTGGATCCTCTCATCATGTCCTATCTCTCCTCTCTAGAGCAAGAATCATTTAAAATCTAATAATATTTATTCATTTATATAGCACTATTAATTCCATAGCACTTTACATACATGAGTAATGCTGCCTCTCTTGGAGCTCACAATCTAAACATCCTATCAGTATGTCTTTACAATGTGGGAGGAAACCGGAGTGCCCGGAGGAAACCCACGCAAACATGGGGAGAACATACAAACTCCTTGCAGATGTTGTCCTTAGTGTTGGTGCGAATTGAACCCAGGACCTCAAGACCCCAGTCATCATAACTACAGGAATACATCACTGGAACCACCAGCAGTATAGAAAAACATCACCAGAACTACTATCAGTGAAAGAATACATCACCAGAACCACCATCAGTACAGAAATACTTAACCAGAACAAACATCAGTGCAGGAATTCATCACCAGAAGCAGCATCGAAGCATAATTACAGTACGAAGCCTCCTACACTAATCAACTGTAATGTCAGCACAGCTCAATACACAATTGTATTGCATGAACCTACAATTCTCAGTATGTCCTTAACAATAGTAAGCATAGTGAAAGTTGTTGTTCCCAGCCATAATTGGACTGCAGACCATAGAGGAACCACAGTACTGATGAGGCATTTTCGGTATCACAAGCAAACATTTACATCCAGGTAATTTATAGGTGACGTCTTCTCTGTTTGGAGTTGTTCTTCTTTTCTTCTGCAAGTGGTCCAGATGCCATATTGACTTTACTCTGGTCTTCTGTAGCACAATAATGCTCCTGACTAAAAGTATCTGCCTACGCTGTGCCCCTGAAAAATTAATTGCTCTCTACACAGAATATCACCTCCTATGGTACAAGTTTACACCTTGCCACAAATTCTACTCCAGTTCGGGCTAGAGATAAGCGAACCTTTTGAAAACTGGGTCTCGTTTGGTTTGCCATACGGGCATATCTTTGTCGAACAGTTAATCAATGGGAGGCAAAATCAGGCACCTAGAAAACACCTTAAAAGGGTCAAAAAAGCTCCCAAACAGCTCAAATTAATAATGGATACCAGGAAAAGTGCCATCTATCCCCAAGATTTAAAATTGTCATCTCTGTACATGGATGCATAGGACAAGGCCTGGCCCAGATGTCACCAAACTGGCATTAATTAACCCAGAATAAAAATTGTATAACGGTGCAGCCTGGGTCTAGAAGAGGGCCTGGCTAGCATTTGACAGATAAACATTGATCAGGAACAGGAAGATGCGGAACATGTGTAGGCCTATTTGGCAGAGGGCCTTCATACCTCAGTTTTATTGAATTTTTTTTTCTCAGTGATGTAGTATTTAGATAGGGGCTTGGAATCGTGAGGACCCAAGATGACTCGGTTGCAAGCTTCCATATTTTGGCCAAAATACAAACTCACATTGTTCATGCACATTTTATAAAATTTTTTGCAGAGTGCAGTGGAGCATTCAGAGGTGGGTTGGTAAACTGGTGAGTCTGTCATGTAAGATGTACTCATATAGTGTAAACTAGCCCACCAAACTAGGCGTCACTAATAGGCTATTGTTTAGACACGGTGCATATATTCATGCAGTGTTAACTAGCCCACCGCGACTGGTGTAACTAATAGGTTCCTGTTCAGATACTCAGTGTATCTAATTTATCAATATGACAGATTCCCTGTTGCAGTAACATTAGCATGTATTTTGCAAGCAGCTGCTCCTGTTAATTAAAAGGCTGTGAGTGGCTTGTCCATCTGCATGATGCAACATCGCTGCCCTCTTCTCCATCTTGGGAAGTTCTCTACTCCCAGCTTGTGCATAGTATTAGATAGCCTAAGGTGAGTTTTATTTAATTTTTTTTCTTTTCCTCAGTGGTGTAATACCCTCATACCTCATGCAACCGCTCCAATAAATTTTATGCACTCCCATCCTCAGGTGGCACAAGTATAACTTTAACAGAATACTACTGGAAGAAATAATGAGCTAGGTCAGTCACATGTATAGGCCTATTGGGCAGGGGGCCCTCATAAGTAATGCAACCACTCCAGTAAATTTTAAGGTCTGCCACCCTCAGGTGGCACAAATATTAGTTTCACTGAATTAGTTGGGTAGGTAAGTCACATGTATATGTCTATTGTGCAGGGGGCCCTCATAAGTAATGCAACTGGTCCCGTAAATGTTATGCTTGGTCACCCTAAAGTGGCACAATTATCAGTTTCACTGAATACTACCAGAATAATTAGTCAGCTAAGTAAGTCACATCTATAGGCTTATTGGGCAGGGGGCCTTAATAAGTAATGCAACTGCTCCAGTAAATGTTATACTCCACCACTTTGAGGTGGCACACATACATGTTTAACTGAATAGTACCAGAAGAATTCGCCAGCTGAGTCAATCACATGTATAGGCCTATTGAGCAGGAGGCCCTCATAACTAATGCAACTGTTCCAATAAATGTTATGCTCCACCACCCTCAGGTGGCACAAGTATTAGTTTTACAGAGTACTGCCTGAAGAATTAATAAGCTGAGAAAGTCACATGTATAGACCTATTGGGCAAGGGGCCCTCAAAAGTAATGCAACCGCCCCAGTACAGTTTATGCACTGCCACCCTCAGGTGGCATAAATATCAGTTACACTGAATACTAGTGGAAGAATTAGTCAGCTGGGTCAATCACATGTATAGACCTACTGGGCAGGGGTCCCTTAAAAATAATGCAAATGCTCCAATAAATGTTATCACCCACGATTTTGTAGAACTATGTCACCAGCACCACTCTTTTTCTGGTGTCGTTGGAGAGTTTGCAGCCGCCTCTCGGCTTCAGGGCGCCCCTTCTGCATTCCCTGCGCTTCAGCGATCAGCTTGCTGGGCGCTCAGCTCACCCGGTGCACGCTTCCGGTTCAGCGATGCATAATTTCCGATTCAGCGTTTAGAAAAGAAGCCACAACACGGGTTACTGTGGGCACAAGCGGTGTTTATTCACACATTATGGGGTCTTACATGGTGCAGGGTGCGGGTGGAAGGACGGGGGGGATCTTCAAGGCGATATGCCCGTGGAAGCGCCACTTGCATCGTGAAATGGCCATCTCCTTGAAGATCTCCGGGTCCTCCCACCCGCATCCTGCACCATGTAAGACCCGGTGATGTGTGAATAAACACACTTGTGCCCAGAGTAACCCATGTTGCAGCTTTTTTTCTAAACACTGAATCCAATAAATGTTATGCTCTGCGAAGGTGGCCCAAATATCAGTTTCATGAAGTACTACTGGAAGAATTAGCCAGCTGGGTGAGTCATGTATAGGCTTATTCGGCACAGGACCCTCATACCTCATGTAACCACTGCAATAAATCCTATGTTAAACCACACTCAACTGGCACAAATATCAATTTCATGGATTGCTACTAGAAGAATTAGTCAGCTAGGTTAGTAACATGTATATATCTATTGGGCAGGGGGCCTTCATAAGTAATGCAACCG
Source organism: Allobates femoralis (assembly GCA_033576535.1). NCBI lineage: Eukaryota > Metazoa > Chordata > Amphibia > Anura > Aromobatidae > Allobates > Allobates femoralis. The sequence goes on along the minus strand of JARQOC010000005.1, from coordinate 449,078,480 downwards.
CTCCAGTAAATTTTATGATCTGCCATCCTTAGGTGGTATTAGTTTTACAGAGTACTACAGGAAGAACTAGTCAGGTGGGTCAGTCACATGTTTAGGCATGGTGCTCAGAAAGCCATGCTAAATTCACAAAACACACAACAAAGACACGCCAAGAAACGTCTCCACATTTCCAAACAACTGGAGGTCCTGTGGCCTGACAACTATTGGACACAACTTGACATGGTAATGAAGGAGGAAGAAGCAGCAGATGCAGTTGATTTGTTGGACGGTATTTGGTGAGGTACGCTGTGCACAGTTTTCATGCAGTAGTTTTTACCACACTCTGCTGCACCCATCATCACCTCAGCGCCGGTACCTACATTACCGGGAACTACAGGTGGCATCACGTACCTTGGTAAATATTCCCTCCCCACCATGTAACAAATGATAACCAGGGCACAGAACCGGGAACCCGACCACCCGTGATTCCCCTATCCATAAAGCCATCATCCCAGTGTCCGAGTACCCCTAACCCTGGGCTCATCACAAACACGTTCTTTTTATGGTAAACTGAAGAATTTTGTAATCACTGGTTGGAGGCCAAAGACAGACTTTTTAGGCCAAACTGAACGATTTGGCCACAACTGCTTCAAGGCAAAAAATGGCGTTTTAGGGAATACTGAAGGATTTGGCAATCACTGGTTTAAGGCAAAAAATGCCTTTTTAGTACAAACTGAAGGCTATGACAATCACTGGTTAGAGGTAAAACACAGACTTTTTAAGGGAAACTGAAGGATTTGGCAGTCATTGGTAAGAGGCCGAAAACAGCCTTTTTTATGGGAAACTGAAGAATTCCACAATAACTGCTTTGAGACAAAAAATGCCTTTTTAGTACAAACTATTTACCAATCACTGATTTGAGGCAAAAACATTTTTTTTTTTACATACTGAGGGCTGTGTGCGGCCTCTTGCTGTACAGTGAGAGTTGTTTGTGGGCTTCTGCTGTATACTGGGGGCTGTGTAAGGCCTCCTGCTGTATAAAGAGGGCTATGGGTGGGCTCCTGCTGTATACTGGGGGCTGTGTGTGACTTCCTGCTGTATACTGGGGTCTGTGTGTAGGCTCCTGCTATAATACTGGTGGCTGTGTGGCCTCCTGCTGTATACAGAGAGCTGTGTGCAGCCTCCTTCTGTATACAGGGTTTGTATGTTGCCTCCTACTGTTTACTGAGTGCTGTGTATGGGGTCTTGCTGTATACTGGAGGTTGTATATGTCTTTCTGCTGTATACTGTAGGCTGTGTGCAGCCTCCTTTTGTATAGAGAGTTTGTATGTGGCCTCCTGTTGTTTACTGGGGGCTGTGTGTGGGGTCCTGCTGTATACTGGGAGTTGTATGTGGCCTTCTGCTGTAATACTGAGGGCTATGTGCAGCTTCTACAGGGTTTGTATGTTTCCTCCTGCTGTTTACTGGGGGCTGTGTGTGGGGTCCTGCTGTATACTGGGGTTGTATGCAGCTTCCTTCTGTATACAGGATTTGTATGTGGCCCCCTGCTGTTTACTGGGGACTGTGTGTGGGGCTCTGCTGTAAAAGTAGGGGCTGTGTGGTCTCCTGCTGTACACTGAGGGCTTTGTACAGCTTTCTTCTGTATACAGGGTTTCTATGTGGCCTCCAGCTGTTTACTGGGGGCTGTGTGTAGGGTCCTGCTGTATACTGGGGGTTGTATGGGGCTTCCTGCTGAATACTGGGGGCTGTGTGCAGCTTCCTTCTGTATACAGGATTTGTATGTTGTCTCCTGCTGTTTACTGGAGGCTGTGTGTGGGGCTCTGCTGTATGCTGGGAGTTGTGTGGAGCCTCCTGCTTTAATATTGGGGGCTGTGTGGCCTTCTGCTGTATACTGAAGGCTGTGTGCAACCTCATTCTTCATATAGGGATTGTATTTGACTGTATACTGGGGGTTGTGTGTGGTCTCCTGCTGTATATTGAGGGCTGTGTGTGGCCTTCTTCTGTATAGTGAGGGCTTTGTGTAGGCTCCTGCTTTATACTGGGGGCTGTGTGTTCTTATACTATATACTAAGGGCTGCATGTGGCCTCCTGCTGTATACTGGAGACTGTGTGTGACCTCCTACTGTATACTGGGGGGGGGGTGTGACCTCCTTCTGTATACTAAGGTCTGTGTGCAGCCTACTGCTGTATACTGGGGGCTGTGAGTGGGGTCCTGCTGTATACTGGGTTTGTATGTGGCCTACCAATGTATACTGAGGGCTGTGTGCAGCCTCCTGCTGTATAGTGGGGGATGTGTGCAGGCTCCTGCTGTATACTGGGGGCTATGTGGCCTCCTGCTGTATACTGAGTGCGGTGTGCAGCATCCTGCTGTATACTGGGGGCTGTGTGCATGAGGTTGTTAGAAGAATAGCAAAGTGGTGTTTTAAAATAATTCATAGGAAATGATGGCACTTCATACCAATCGATATAAAATTCCAAAGTGCTTGTTGTTATTTGATCCATGATCAAATAATGTAATACAGCCACATCATGCATAGACAACTGACGTTTCTGGTGCTACTGTGCCCTTAATAATAGAATGAATAAAGAGGTGTTTTAGTTGATTTGGGGTTTGTGTGGCTGCTGCTTCACTGAAAGTCTTGTGCGCCAGAGCCAGTGTGCGCCATTTTCCATAAGTCCTTGCCATTGGCAATCTTCCCTGACTGTTTCACAGACATGCATAAGCTGTCTTATACAATGAATATCCTTTGTATGGGTGAGTAAATATATTAATAGTTTAATGCTTTTATTATTAAGGGCCAATACACACAGTGCTATTCTTAGGGATCATCATTCAGAAAAACAGCCCCATTGATTTCTATGGGGTTCACCACATGCAGTGTTTTTGGAAACACTCAAGAGTGAGTAAATCACTGCTTGAACTACTTTTTAATCGCTGCAATAAACGCAGCATTTATCATTTATATAAAAAAAGCTGCCATTTTTTTCACTAGCGATTAAAAAAACTAACGCATATGTGGTAAAAACTTGGTAGAAAAACAAGCTGCCAAAACTGCAGCGTGTATCTGCAGACAGAAAAAACTGTGCGCGCTAGCCCTAAAACTCACTTTATAGTAATACAGTTCTATCTCAAGTGTACTGTAAATCTTTATTTTTATTACCTATCTTCCTTACTTAATATTAACTGTATTTTTCCCACACAGCAATGGCTGCTACTTCTCAAGAAACAGCATTTTATCATAAACACTGTTGCAATCCTTTTGAAAAAATATGAATATGATTGGCGCTGATGGCTGGCTACTGTACTCTCCAAAGATTGTGAAAATGAAGAAGTAGAATTGACTTTATTGCATCCTTCTGGTCCAGCGCCATCCTTTGCGTATCCAAGAAAGCCAGACATTTTAAAAGTGCACAAAAATCAGATATTAACTCAGGCGGAGCCCAACACCGTGACAGGCCGGACATACTCTTTGACACACAAGGAAATGGCGATTGCTAGTAAGCGTTTATGGACAAGATTACATTTCACCCACTAGAAGGGACAAATTGATAAAATGCCACTTTAAAAACATACTATTAATTGTTTGATTAATTCATAATTTATACAACAATGATTTAGCTACTGTACTATTCTTATTAAACACTTCATAAATCACATGTTTATGATAGAATAGAAAACAAACTTATATGTATAAATAGGGGTTAACATTTTTGGTTCTTTTAATCTTGTTTAATCAAACTTGAGGATATGATCACCTTTCTTCTTTTGGTTTGTTCAATACATTCAAGTTGAAAATGCTGAGCGTTGTGTTCTGATGATTAAGGGTGCTTTCGCATCAGCGTTTTTCGTAATTCGCGGCAGATGCGGTGAAAAAACCGCATCTGCCGCGTTTGCCGCATAACCGTTCCACTTGCGGCACGGTTGTGGTTTTTTCTATGCAAAGTATAGGCATACTTGCGGCAGGTGCGGCAAGTGCGGTTTTGCACTTGCGGCAGGTGCGGCCGCGAAAAAAAACGCGGCTTACTGCGTTTTTTTTTCGCGGCCGCACCTGCCGCAAGTGCAAAACCGCACTTGCCGCACCTGCCGCAAGTATGCCTATACTTTGCATAGAAAAAACCGCAACCGTGCCGCAAGTGGAACGGTTATGCGGCAAACGCGGCAGATGCGGTTTTTTCACCGCATCTGCCGCGAATTACGAAAAACGCTGATGTGAAAGGGCCCTAAGATGTATTTATCCTGGCACTTATGGGATTTGTTTTTTGTGTTTCTTTTTTGTTGCATATAAATGTTTTATTCAATAAGTTGTGATAACTCATACAACTATAAAATAAAAAATATATAAATTTGACAGGTCCCAAGTTGAATCTCTGCACAAATATAACCAAGAACACAATCAGTCATTTTTTCACAATTGCCCGTCAATAGTTTGAATTTGATATAAAGAAACATAGTCTTGTAACATCTCAAATGAAAGCTGTTACCGTTCTGAGTAAAATGATGCCTCTCCCACTTCATTATCTTATTTCTAGCCTGAGATAAAAAAAAATGGAAAGTCATACCAGGCCAAAATTCACCCTTTTTTTAAACTTTAAAAATCTGTAAAAAATTAACTGATGAAGAAAAAAATTCTAAACTTTTAATTTGTAATTAACTAAAGTTGTACTTCATAAAGGTAAAAAAATAAAAAAAATCTAAAGACGTCAGGTAAAAAAAAATATTCATATTTAGATCACTTGATATAGAATGACCCATTGACGCTATTAATATTAAAATATTTTAAAATATGATCCCATCGCTATCCCAACTTGAAATTTGGTACAGATGTGGCTAAGAGCATAGCAGACACATGGGCAGTTTTTGAAATATTTAAAGCGCGCCGATTTTTTGGAAATGCGTTTTAACGTTTTGCGCTTGCGATCACATGGGTAAAATATTAACAAATATACTCTTGTGACATATCTGGTGAAAGCCTGTACAGTTCCGAGTAGATTGGTGTTTGTTGTGTTTCTCTATCTTATTTGTAGCCCGAGATATGATAGAAAATGTAAAGCCATACCAGGCCAAAATTCACACTTTTTTAAAACTTTAAAAATCTGTAAAAAATTAACTGATAAAGAAAAAAATTCAAAACTTTTTTTTTGTAATTAACTAAAGTTGTTCTTCATATAGAAAAAAAATTAAAAAAATCTGAGGACGTCAGGGAAAAAAAATATTCATTTTTGGATCACTTGACATGGAATGACCCATACACAGACACATTCAGCTTTATATATTAGATATATATATGTAAATATATATATATATATAGATATATCTATTATATAATTGCGAATGGGTTTTTTGCCCCTTCTGAGACCACTCGCGCTGCGAGTCAGCGTGGTCATGTGGATACGCCCAAAGCATTGGCTGCGCAGCGGCCATTGCGAGCAGTTCTAAGGCGACTCGCTATGCCCGCGCAGCGGGCATGGCGAGTCGCCTTAGCAGCGCGAAGCATTGGCCGCGAAGCGGCCATTGCGAGTCAGAGACTCGCTCTTCTAGAATCCCGATGCATGTGCAACGGGCACCCAGCTAGTATATATATAAAAGAAAACCTTTTAAGCAGCAAACATATTCCGGGTGCAGAACAGCTTGGCTTACTTATCAAAAAAGTTTCACTGCAGCACTCCTCAAAATAAAGTTCAGTAGTCCTTTACTTCTGGCTTCAGATGGACCAACAGACAGGAGATGGCCACGTATCGAGCACACACGCCCTTTGTCAAGCAATCACATACTAAACTCCTCAGCCTTTTATACAGTCTACTGAATTGAATAAAACGTGATATTAATCTTTTCATATCTTGGCATAATCATAAATTAGTGAATTGCAATACTTTTGTTTTTTTATGATTCACTTTGTGTTTATATGTTTTTAGAATATTTTACTATCTTCTCATTCTCTTAGTCTCTTTCACTTTTAGGACTTTATGAACATTTCATTTAGGTGTACTCCATCATTTAAAGAACAACTTTAGTTAATTACAAAAAAAAAGTTTTGCATTTTTTTCTTTATCAGTTAATTTTTTACAGATTTTTAAAGTTTTAAAAAAGTGCGAATTTTGGCCTGGTATGACGTTACATTTTCTATCATATCTCGGGCTAGAAATAAAATAGAGAAACAAAATAAACACCAATCTACTCAGAACTGTCCAGGCTTTCACCAGACATGTCAAAAGAGGATCTTTGTTAATATTTTACCCATGTGATCGCAAGCGCAAAACTTTAAAACGCTTTTCTGAAAAATCAAAAACTCCCCATGTGTCTGCTATGCTCTTAGCCACATCTGTACCAAATTTCAAGTTGGGATCGCGATGGGATCATATTTTAAAATATTTTAATATTAATAGCGTCAATGGGTCATTCTATATCAAGTGATCTAAATATGAATATTTTTTTTTACCTGACGTCTTTAGATTTTTTTTATTCTTTTTCTTTATGAAGTACAACTTTAGTTAATTACAAATTAAAAGTTTAGAATTTTTTTCTTCATCAGTTAATTTTTTACAGATTTTTAAAGTTTAAAAAAAGGGTGAATTTTGGCCTGGTATGACTTTACATTTTTTTATCTCAGGCTAGAAATAAGATAATGAAGTGGGAGAGACATCATTTTACTCAGAACGGTAACAGCTTTCATTTGAGATGTTACAAGACTCTGTTTCTTTATATCAAATTCAAACTATTGACGGGCAATTGTGAAAAAATGACTGATTGTGTTCTTGGTTATATTTGTGCAGAGATTCAACTTGGGACCTGTCAAATTTATATATTTTTTATTTTATGGTTGTATGAGTTATCACAACTTATTGAATAAAACATTTATATGCAACAAAAAAGAAACACAAAAAACAAATCCCATAAGTGCCAGGATAAGTACATCTTAATCATCAGAACACAACGCTCAGCATTTTCAACTTGAATGTACTGAACAAACCAAAAGAAGAAAGGTGATCATATCCTCAAGTTTGATTAAACAAGATTAAAATAACCAAAAATGTTAACTCCTATTTATACATATAAATTTGTTTTCTATTCTATCACTAAATATGTGATTTATGAAGTGTTTAATAAGAATAGTACAGTAGCTAAATCATCGTTCTATAAATTATGAACTAATCAAACAATTAATAGTATGTTTTTAAAGTGGCATTTTATCAATTTGTCCCTTCTAGTGGGTGAAATGTAATCTTGTCCATAAACGCAATCGCCATTTCCTTGTGTGTCAAAGAGTATGTCCGGCCTGTCACGGTGTTGGGCTCCGCCTGAGTTAATATCTGATTTTTGTGCACTTTTAAAATGTCTGGCTTTCTTGGATACACAAAGGATGGCGTTGGACCAGAAGGATGCAATAAAGTCAATTCTACTTCTTCATTTTCACAGTCTTTGGAGAGTACAGTAGCCAGCCATCAGCGCCAATCATATTCATATTTTTTCAAAAGGATTGCAACAGTGTCTATGATAAAATGCTGTTTCTTGAGAAGTAGCAGCCATTGCTGTGTGGGAAAAATACAGTTAATATTAAGTAAGGAAGATAGGTAATAAAAATAAAGATTTACAGTACACTTGAGATAGAACTGTATTACTATAAAGTGAGTTTTAGGGCTAGCGCGCACAGTTTTTCCTGTCTGCAGATACACGCTGCAGTTTTGGCAGCTTGTTTTTCTACCAAGTTTTTACCACATATGCGTTAGTTTTTTTAATCGCTAGTGAAAAAAATGGCAGCTTTTTTATATAAATGATAAATGCTGCGTTTATTGCAGCGATTAAAAAGTAGTTCAAGCAGTGATTTACTCACTCTTGAGTGTTTCCAAAAACACTGCATGTGGTGAACCCTATAGAAATCAATGGGGCTGTTTTTCTGAATGATGATCCCTAAGAATAGCACTGTGTGTATTGGCCCTTAATAATAAAAGCATTAAACTATTAATATATTTACTCACCCATATTTTAGTACACAGCCTTGATGGCTTTGTACAGACTATTGTTTGTTAAGCAGTGAAGATGTCCAGACATGTCAGGACATGAAAGGTCTGAACGAGCTGTCTTACTTCCTGAATGCAGTGGGTAGACACTTAACATGATTGACAGAGCTGCTGGCCTATCATCTGCTCTGCATTCACTGTCTATCCCTGTGCTTTCTCAGGTTGAGCCCTAACAAAGCTTTTTCCTATATGTCCTCTCCTGCTTCTAAGCTGTAACATATCAAAATAATACAGTAATGTCTAAAAATAATGGATTTGATAAATATAGACCCCACGCTTTTAGACCACAGGTTGAACAGATCTGAATTTAAGATTTTTGAATTGACACTATAATAGTTAAATATTTTAAAATATGATCCCATCACGATCCCAACTTGAAATTTGGTACAGATGTGGCTAAGAGCATAAAAGACACATGGGCAGTTTTGGAAAATTTTTATTAAAACGTTTTTTCGGAAATGCGTTTCAAAATGTTGCGTTTGCGTTCGCATGGGTAAAAAATGAAAATAACAAATATACTCTTGTGACATATCTGGTGAAAACCTGGACAGTTCTGAGTAGAATGGTGTTTATTTTGTTTCTCTATCTTATTTCTAGCCCAAGATAAAAAAATGTAAAGTCATACCAGGCCAAAATTCACACTTTTTTTAAACTTTAAAAATCTGTAAAAAATTAACTGATGAAGAAAAAAATTCTCTACTTTTAATTTGTAATTAACTAAAGTAGTACTTCATAAACGAAAAAAAATAAAAAAAAATCTAAAGATTTCAGCTAAAAAAAATTATTCATATTTAGATCACTTGATTTGGAATGACCCATTGACGCTATTAATAGTAAAATATTTTAAAATATGATCCCATCACGATCCCAACTTGAAATTTGGTACAGATGTGGCTAAGAGCAAAGCAGACACATGGGCAGTTTTTGAAATATTTAAAGCGCGCCGATTTTTCGGAAATGCGTTTTAAAGTTTTGCGCTTGCGATCACATGGGTAAAATATTAACAAAGATCCTTTTGTGACATATCTGGTGAAAGCCTGTATAGTTCTGAGTAGAATAGTGTTTATTTTGTCTCTCTATCTTATTCCTAGCCTTAGTTATGAGGAGAAACGTAAAGGAAGGCAACAGCGAAATTCGCACTTTTTCCGAACTTTGAAAATCATTTTTAAAAAAAATAAATTTTTTAAAAAATTTTTCTCTTCACATTTTGAATTGTCTGACATGCTATTATCAAATAACAAAATCTCAAAAGAATTAAAAATATAGAGGTAATATTGGTTCACTTGACATGGATTGACCCTAACATGATATCCAAGTGTCGTGATATGTAGTTTTGCCCTGTCCTGCATTTGTATAGTAATGCCATGTGATGTATGTAACTATTCTCTGGTTTCTATTAGATGCATCTTAGGGTGCTTTCACATCTGCGTTTTTCGTAATTCGCGGCAGATGCGGTGAAAAAACCGCATCTGCCGCGTTTACCGCATAACCGTTCCACTTGCGGCGCGGTTGCGGTTTTTTCTATGCAAAGTATAGGCATACTTGCGGCAGGTGCGGCAAGTGCGGTTTTGCACTTGCGGCAGGTGCGGCCGCGAAAAAAACCGCAGATGTGAAAGCACCCTTAACCTGTCTTCTTTCCCCAATACATGCAGCCCTGAACCATAATGTAATTTAGGCTTGTGTCAACAGCTAGTGGAATTTCCCCTATTGTTTCCTAAGCAGAAGATAACCTACAATACACATCCTTGTAGACATCTCGGAGCCGACCAGTCTAGAATCTTCAGGTGGACCCCTACCCCCTTCCTGGGCTGCTCCCAGGAGCTCAGACAATCCATTCTTATTTTTAAGAGGAGATGAGAGTTGACTGTGGACGGGACAGGAGCGAGACCTGAGCTGAGGCCAGATCTCGTCGTCCGTGGGATTGTGTGGAATCCATTGGACTCGTGTGGACTATTGCTTTGTTATCTGGCACAAGGATTATCGGGAGGTGCCCCCGAATCTGCTTCCGTTGGACTAATTGTGGACTCTGTAGATCTACCTGCGTGTGTTGTTCCAGCGTTCTTGTTAATAAATCGGTTGGATCGTCCCTAGGCCTGTTGTCCCTTCTTTCTCTGCCTTACACCCCGTCACAAACTGGTTGGCAGCGCTGGGATCAGAGCAGAAGGAATGGAGGACAACGGCCCATCAACATCTGGAACCAGGACTTCAGGGTACAAGAACTGGACTGTGGCGAGCCTGCAAACAAAGGCCCGTGAAATAGGAGTCCGTTTCAAAGGACTCTCCAAGGAGCAGCTGATTGAGGCTTTAGAAGGAGCTTGCCTGCAAGATGACGCTGAGGAAGCATCCCCACAGCAAACGGAGGAAACACTGCAGCCGGAGGTAAATACCCGGAAAAGTCAGTGGGTTGTGTGGTACGAGGAGGAGATGGCATTGCTGGGAGATGAGGTCTCCATAGAATATAAGATGGAGGTAATTCGCTGAGCTAAGGAGAGGGAGAGGGAGGCCATTCACAGAGCTCAGGAGATGGCATTGCTGGAGAGGCAGATCGCTTTGGAAGCTGCTAGAAGCTCCAGACAGACTGTATCCCCAGCACCCACCATGAAGGAACTCCCCAGAGTGTCCCGCAAAGACTTCAAGCAGTTTAATGAGGCTGCAGGCGACATTGAGGGCTTCTTCCAGGACTTTGAGCATCAGTGTCGTTTAATGGAAGTCCCGGAAAGGGAGCGAGTCCGACATCTGGTGGGGCTCTTAGAGGGTGGAGCTGCCGAAGCCTATAGAGCTATGGACCCTCGGAGGAACTGTGAATATGCGGAGATTAAACAGACTATTCTAGAACATTATGCTGTAACCCCAGACACTTACAGGACTCAGTTTCGTACCTTAGCCTGTGATGGGGAAGTGTCTTTCAAGATGTATGCCCACAGACTCAAACAAATATGTCATCGCTGGCTGGAGGGAGAGGAGGCCTTAACCTGGGAGACCTTCCTCCAGGTTATTCTAAAAGAACAGTTTTACTTCAAGTGCCCTGCTGAGATCCGGGAATGGGTACGTGAGAGGAGACCAGCCACAGTGGAGCAAGCTGCAGCTCTAGCTGATGAGGCTCTCACCATCAAGCCTCAGTGGAGGTATCTGCTGGAGGATGGAGAGAGGCCCACCAGCTCCACAACATCAGTGGCCCCTTGCCCTGCTATTCCCATTGTTCATCGTTCCCCTAAGCCACCACCTCATGTTGATGCCCATGTGACTGTGCCTCCAGTTGCTCCTACAGCGTCTTTTGGAACACGACAAGGAGAGAAAGCAGCAGAGCGCAGGTGTTATGGTTGTGGGCATCCCGGGCATCTGCAGGCCTCATGCCCAGCCATCCAATGGAGGAGTCATCCTCAAACTCCTACAGCACCTTCAGGTGGGAGCCGACTGCCAGGTCCCCTTACACCCCGCCCAAGAGGGAGCTTTGGAAGTGAAAGGATCCCAGAGCGCAGATGTTATGGATGTGGGCAGTCTGGGCATCTGCAAGCCCAATGTCCAGGTGTTTGGAGGCAGAACAGCTACAGACCCACTTTGCCTGTTCATTATCTACAGGCACCCACACCAGGAGAAGAGCTGGATTCAGTCCCTGAGGACTTGCCGAGTGACTCTGATATCCTGGCTCCCTTACCAGGAGTTTATGGGGTGTGGCCCGCAGCAACAAAGACTCCTGCTCATCGAGGTAAGCACTTGCAGGAGGTCGTGCTGGATGGACAGAGACTTGTTGGATTTTGTGACTCGGGGGCTTTCCTCACACTGGCTGATCCCCAAGTGGTTCGGCCTGAGGCAATCCATAGAGGACCTGGGATTGTCATTGAACTGGCTGGTGGACAATGGAGGACTATTCCCAAAGCCACTGTGGATCTGAACTTTGGCTTTGGGATCAGACGATGTGTGGTTGGTGTGATGAGCGGCCTTCCGGCAGATGTCATTCTGGGCAATGATGTGGGGCAGCTACAATGCCAATTTGTGGCTGATTGAAGCTGAGTTTAAGACACACTATGACTGTATGTACTTAACAAGCGACCTGTATAGGTCCCTAGTACGTACACAAATTGCGGGGGGAAGGGATTGTCGTGATATGTAGTTTTGCCCTGTCCTGCATTTGTATAATAATGCCATGTGATGTATGTAACTATTCTCTGGTTTCTATTAGATGCATCTTAACCTGTCTTCTTTCCCCAATACATGCAGCCCTGAACCATAATGTAATTTAGGCTTGTGTCAACAGCTAGTGGAATTTCCCCTATTGTTTCCTAAGCAGAAGATAACCTACAATACACATCCTTGTAGACATCTCGGAGCCGACCAGTCTAGAATCTTCAGGTGGACCCCTACCCCCTTCCTGGGCTGCTCCCAGGAGCTCAGACAATCCATTCTTATTTTTAAGAGGAGATGAGAGTTGACTGTGGACGGGACAGGAGCGAAACCTGAGCTGAGGCCAGATCTCGTCGTCCGTGGGATTGTGTGGAATCCATTGGACTCGTGTGGACTATTGCTTTGTTATCTGGCACAAGGATTATCGGGAGGTGCCCCCGAATCTGCTTCCGTTGGACTAATTGTGGACTCTGTAGATCTACCTGCGTGTGTTGTTCCAGCGTTCTTGTTAATAAATCGGTTGGATCGTCCCTAGGCCTATTGTCTCTTCTTGCTCTGCCTTACACCCCGTCACACCATGGCATATTTGTCTGACACTGTTTTAAATTTTTCACAGTATTGCAAATTGTCCATAAACAAAGTGGGTCGGATAGTAGATCTTAAACCCCTCGGGACATGCTTATTTTTATAGTATTGTCCAAGCATAATCAAATGCATTTCCATTGAAAGGTGCTTTTAGAGTTGCCCCATTATAAAAAGGTCTTAGTTCGCTCCCTAAGAGGAGGATATGAAGATAATAGACATTATAATCTTATACTAATATTAATTTGGCAAGTCATCTATTAGTGCGATCCCCCACTGGTAGAAGTTGTTTAGCAGCGGCGGACGCAGGCGCAATAGAAACAGAAATAAGTAATAGTCACCGCGCATGCACGGGATTCACCTCGCTATCGCGGGATGACGCTACAGGCCCGTAGCTATGGTGAATGTAAACCAAGAGTAGCGCATGTGCAATAGGCACTTCCTCAACGCTGAGACACAGCACGAGGAGCTAGGATAATGGCGCTGCACTGTAAGTAGATGTGGGGCGTTCTTATAAAAAGTATATTAATCATTTATGATAAAAATGATGGAGTACACCTAAATGAAATGTTCATAAAGTCCTAAAAGTGAAAGAGACTAAGAGAATGAGAAGATAGTAAAATATTCTAAACACATATAAACACAAAGTGAATCATAAAAAAACAAAAGTATTGTAATTCACTAATTTATGATTATGTCAAGATATGAAAAGATTAATATCACGTTTTATTCAATTTAGTAGACTCTATAAAAGGCTGAGGAGTTTAGTATGTGATTGCTTGACAAAGGGCGTGTGTACTCGATACGTGGCCATCTCCTGTCTGTTGGTCCATCTGAAGCCAGAAATAAACATAGTAACATAGTAACATAGTTTTTAAGGTTGAAGGAAGACTTTAAGTCCATCTAGTTCAACCCATAGCCTAACATGTTGATCCAGAGGAAGGCAAAAAAAACCCATGTGGCAACACTAAACTCCACATTGGGGAAAAAATTCCTTCCTGACTCCAGATACGGCAATCAGACTAATTCCCTGGATCAACGCCCTATCAAAGAATCTAGTATGTATAACTGGTAATATTATAGTTTTCAAGAAAGGCATCCAGGCCCTTCTTAAATGTTAGTAGTGACTCACTCATTACAACAGCATGTGGCAGAGAGTTCCATAGTCTCACTGCTCTTACAGTAAGGAATCCGCGTCTGTGATTATGATTAAACCTTCTTTCCTCCAGACGTAGAGGATGCCCCTTGTCCCAGTCTCAGGCCTAAGAGTAAAGAGATCATTAGAAAGGTCTCTGTACTGTCCCCTCATATATTTATACATTATTATAAGATCACCCCAAAGCCTTTGTTTTTCCAAGCTAAATAACCCCAAGTTTAATAACCTGTCTTGGTATTGCAGACCCCTTAGTCCTCTAATGACTTTTGTCACTCTCTGGACCCGCTTTAGTTCAGCTATGCCTTTCTTATACACCGGAGACCAGAATTGTACACAGTATTCTAAGTGTGGTCGCACTAGTGACTTGTATAGAGGTAAAATTATGTTCTCCTCATGAGCATCTATGCCTCTTTTAATGCATCCCATTATTTTATTTGCCTTTGCAGCAGCTGCCTGACACTGGCCACTAAATGTGAGTTTGTCATCTACCCATACACCCAGGTCTTTTTCAGGGACAGTTTTGCCCAGTGTTTTACAATTAAGCACATAATTATACCTTTTGTTTTCTGTGCCCAAGTGCATGACTTTACTTTTATCCCCATTAAAGCGCATTTGCCATTTAGCAGCCCAAGCTTCTAGTTTACATAAATCCTCCTGTAATATAAAATTGTCCTCCTCTGTATTGATTACCCTGCAGAGTTTAGTGTCATCTGCAAATATTGAGATTCTACTCTGTATGCCCCCTACAAGGTCATTAATAAATATATTAAATAGAAGCGGGCTCAACACTGACCCCTGTGGTACCCCACTGTTAACTGTGACCCATTCTGAGTGTGTTCCATTAATAACCACCCTTTGTTTCCTATCACTAAGCCAGTTCTTAACCCACTTACACATATTTTCCCCTATCCCCATTGCCCTCATTTTATGTATCAACATTTTGTGTGGCACCGTATCAAAAGCTTTTGAAAAGTCCATATACACCACATCCACTGTATTTCCTTGGTCCAGTCCGGAACTTACTTCTTCATAGAAGCTTATTAGATTAGTTTGACAGGAACAGTCCCATGTTGATAATGGGTCATGAGGTTATTTTTCTTCAGATACTCCAGTATAGTATCTCTTAGAAAACCCTCTAGGATTTTACCCACAGTAGATGTTAAGCTTACTGGCCTATAATTTCCAAGTTCAGTTTTTGTCCCCTTTTTGAATATTGGCACCACATTTGCTATACGCCAGTCCTGTGGTACAGACCCTATTATTATGGAATCTTTAAATATTAAAAATAATGGTCTATCTATGACAGTACTTAATTCCTGCAGCACTCTGGGGTGTATCCCATCCGGGCCCGGGGATTTGTCAATTTTAGTGATTTTTAGACGATGTCGTACTTCCTCTTGGGTTAAGCAGGTGACATTTAATTGAGAATTTTTGTTATCACTGATCATATTGTCTGTCATGGGATTTTCTTGTGTAAATACTGTTGAAAAAAAGTCATTTAGCATATTGGCTTTTTCCTCATCCTCATCCACCATTTCACCCAGACTATTTTTAAAGGGGCCAACACCATCATTTTTTAGTTTCTTACTATTTATGTAGTTAAAAAATATTTTGGGATTCTTTTTACTTTCTCTGGCAATGAGTCTCTCTGTCTCAATCTTTGCTGCCTTGATTTGCTTTTTACAAATGTTATTTAATTTTCTGTATTTATTTAATGCCTCATCACTACCTACTTGCTTTAATTCCCTAAATGCTTTCTTTTTGTCACATATTGCACTTTTTACCGCTTTATTTAGCCATAGTGGTTTCCTCCTATTTCTAGCATGCTTATTCCCATAGGGTATATATTGTGCACAGGTCCTATTCAGGATGTTAATAGACATCTCCTATTTGTGTTGTGTACTTTTATGTCTCAGGACATCGTCCCAGTTTATTGCACTAAGATCATCTCTCAACCGTTGGAAATTTGCCTTCCTGAAGTTTAGTGTCCTTGTAGCCCCTCTACTACACGTCTTAGTAAAGGATAATTGAAAGCTTATTAAGTTATTTAATAGCCTCCCTGGCACCCTTCCCTCTACCCCGCCTTCTAACTGTCATAGTGATGTGAGGCTGATTGCGTCATAAAGGGGCGGGGCTACCGGGATGCAGCGATTTAGCCCCGCCCCTTTATGACGAGATCAGCCTCACATCACTATAGCAGGCTGAGAGGGGGCGTGCATAAGGGAGGGGGAGAGCAGACATGATGAGCACAGCCCACAAGTGCTAGCACACACAGGGAGACGCCCTCAAGTACGCAGGCATGTAAGTGTATAAAATCATTATCTCACTTCTACTGCAGCCACTTTTCACACAACAACAGTGCTGCTAATGGTTTACTAGGCTGCAGGGGCACATATTAACAGTGTATGAGGGTCATCCGAGGTGGTTGGTTCCTATGCAGATTACCGCAACCGCGCCGCAACCGCGCCGCAAGTGCGGCGCAAGTGCGGCAGCTATGCGGCAAGTGCGGCAGATGCGGCCGCACTTCTCACCGCATCTGCCGCGAACGCGGGTAAGCCCGAGCCTGACTCGGGGTTAACGCTTCTGGTAGTGAATGTTAACCCCGAGTCAGGCTCGGGAATAACGCTAGGAAGGTTAACTTACAAGTAGTAAAATAAGAGACTATAAACTTGTAGAGAGAAAAGAAAGTTAAGAAAGGACTACTGAACTTTATTTTGAGGAGTGCTGCAGTGAAACTTTTTTGATACGTATATATATATATATATATATATATATATATATATATATATGTGTGTATACTGTATATATATAAATATACATACATATTATATACTCTACCATTCAAAACTTTGGGGTCGCCCAGACAATTTTGTGTTTTCCATGAAAACTTATACTTTTATTTATCAAATGAGTTGCAAAATCAATAGACAATATAGTCCAGACATTGACAAGGATAGAAATAATGATTTTTATTTGAAATAATAATTTTCTTCTTTAAACTTTGCTTTCATCAAAGAATGCTCCCTTTAGCAATTACAGCATGGCATGGCGTTGCAAAATGGAGTGATAGCATTCCTTATTCAAAATCCCTTTTACCTTGTACAAATCTCCCACTTTACCAGCACCAAAGCAACCCCAGACCATCACATTACCTCCACCATGCTTGACAGATGGCCTCAGGCACTCTTCCAGCATCTTTTCAGTTGTCCTGCGTCTCACAAATGTTCTTCTGTGTGATCCAAACACCTCAAACTTTGATTCGTTTAACCGTAAAACTCTGTTCCAATCTTCCTCTGTCCAATGTCTGTGTTATTTTGCCCATATTAATCTTTTCCTTTTATTAGCCAGTCCCAGATATGGCTTTTTCTTTACCACTCTGCCTGAAGGCCAGCATCCCGAAGTCGCCTCTTCACTGTAGACTTTGACACTGGAGTTTTGGCGGGTACTTTTTAATGAAGCTGCCAGTTGAGGAGCTGTGAGGCGTCGATTTTTCTCAAACTAGAGACTCTAATGCACTTATCTTGTTTCTCAGTTGTGCAGCAAGGCTTCTCGCTTCTGTTTGTACTCTGATTAGAGCCAGTTTGTGCTCTCCTCTGAAGGGAGTAGTACACACCGTTGTAGGAAATATTCAGTTTCTTGGCAACCTCTCGCAAGGAATAGCGAGAACAATACCCCAGTTCTTAATACCATGTATTGCTCCCTCTAACATTAATGACAGCTTGAAGTCCTTTGTGGTAGTTGTGGATGAGGCACTTCATTTTCTCAGATGGTAAAGCTAACCATTCTTCTTGGCAAAAAGCCTCCAGTTCCTGTAAATTCTTGGGCTTTCTTGCATGAACTGCACCCTTCAGTTCTCCCCAGAGTGACTCAATGATATTGAAGTAAGAGGACTGAGATGGCCACTCCAGAACCTTCACTTTATTTTGCTTTAGCCAATAATAGGTCAACTTGACCTTGTGTTTTGGATCGGTGTCATGTTGAAACGTCCAAGCACGTCCCATGCGCAGCTTCTGGGCCCATGAGTGCAAATTTGCCTCCAGTATTTGCTGAAAATGTACTGCCTTCCCACATAGGAATACCCACATAGTTCTCTATACATAGTATGAGACTTCACATAGTCTGCTATATACAGGATAGGACCCAACATAGCTTCACTATATACAGTATGAGCCCTTGCATAGACTCCCTATATATAGTATGAGTTCTCAAAAAGCCCTTTATATAAAATATGAGCCATCATATAGCCCCCTATATATATTATGAGCCCCAACAAAACACTGTTTGTACAGTTTGACCTCATATATAGCCTGCTATATACAGGATGAGCCCTAACATAGCCTCCCATATACAGGCAACACTTACTCACCTTGTTTCCATTCCCACAGTGCTCTACTCTGATCCTCGGGCTCCACTTCTTGTTGTTGCTGGTGCCTAAATGCTAGCATGGTGATATCATGCCGCAAATCACGGGAGAGCTCCATGACCTGAGATGTTTTCTGGGGAGCAGGCAGGAGTAAGGTGAGCATGTTTTGCCAGTAGCTGCACACAAAACATGATAATGAGGACAACCTAGTCATTGGCTCCCCCACAGCCTTGGGCCCTGGGCCGCAGCCCAGATTTCCCTCCTTATAACCTGGCTATGTTTACCAGTGTGATATCAGAGTAAATGCTGAAAAGACAAAAAACGCTGATAGGGTCTTATCCATGTGGGACGGGATAACAAGAAGTTGTGTATCCGAAGTAGTTGTGATTAGTCCCAGCTACTATAGAGGGCATATAGTAATAACAACTGCTGCAGTTCCCTAGACTAATATCAGAAAAGAGGAGGAGTCATAGCATTTTCCTTGATAGATATGACTCCAATGTTCCATGTTGGAAGTCAGGTCAGAATTCAGGTCTGTTTATGTACTCTTAGACACATTTTATCTTATTTGTCTTTGGTTTCATTGCTTTATCCCATGCTTAATGTTGCACAACTCATTGGATTTTCATAGGACATGTTAAAGCACAATGTTTTCTACTGGGTTATCATTTAATTCAGCTTCCTATAACCTACATGCTCATATTGATTGTTTAGAAGGATTGATCCAACTGACAGATTCCCTTTAAATATAAAAAATTGAATAAAACTGCAGCACTCCATGTCACACATTGTGAAGAAAAGAGAACTTTGTATCATAGTGGGAATGCACCTCTTCCACATGATAAACACATGGCATACAATTGTGGATCCAATAACCTGCTCCCATGACAGTTTTGCATATGAAATGTGGCTCAATGTGAATTATTATTATTATTTATTTATTTATATAGTGCCATTATATTCCATGGCGCTTTACATGCTAAAGGGGCAGACTAGGACAAGTAACATAGTAACAATACAAGTAACAATAAATGTTGACAATTCGGTTGTACAGATGCAAGAGGGGTGAATAAGACTTAGCCCAAATTACATCAAAAAGTAAGATTGACAATGATATGTTCCCATCACACACACAGATATTTGTGCAGATATTGTCCACAGATCTCTGGTTGCAGTGAAATCATGGACACATTGTTCCATTTTGTGGCTGTGTACAAATGTAACAATGTGTCCATGATTTCACTGCAACCAGAGATCTGTGAACAATATCTGCACAAATATCTGTGTGTGTGACGTGGGCCATAGTGTGTATCTATTATATAATTGCGAATGGGTTTTTTCCCCCAGCGTGGTCATGTGGATACGCGCGAAGCATTGGCCGCGAAGCGGCCATTGCGAGTCGCCGTGGTCATGTGGATACGCTCGAAGCATTGGCCGCGCAGCGGCCATTGCGAGCAGTTCTAAGGCGACTCGCTATGCCCGCACAGCGGGCATGGCGAGTCGCCTTAGCAGCGCGAAGCATTGGCCGCGAAGCGGCCATTGCGAGTCAGAGACTCGCCGTTCTAGAATCCCGATGCATGTGCATCGGGCTCCCAGCTAGTCTATTATATATTTGCGAATGGGTTTTTTGCCCCCGGCGTGGTCATGTGGATACGCTCGAAGCATTGGCCGCGCAGCGGCCATTGCGAGCAGTTCTAAGGCGACTCGCTATGCCCGCGCAGCGGGCATGGCGAGTCGACTTAGCAGCGCGAAGCATTGGCCGCGAAGCGGCCATTGCGAGTCAGAGACTCGCGCCGTTCTAGAATCCCGATGCATGTGCATCGGGCTCCCAGCTAGTAGTAGATAAACACCAATACTCACTTTTTGCAAGACAATATAGAGAAGGAAAAAGGGAAAATGTATGTCGCCTAGTGTAAAAACTGCTCTGCACACTTACGTACAGGGTACTTTAATGTAAGACCCTGCAGTGTACACATAATATAATGAGATTGTATTACTGGCATAAAATTAACAAAAATCAAAACAGCACTTCATGTCACACACTGTGAACAGGACTCTATTCACATATAAAGTATAATGGTGGAACTACACCTCTACCACATGATAAATATATGGCAAAGAAATGAAGGCCAACTGACTTACTCCAATGAAAGGTGTCATGTAAAAAGTCACAATTAATGTGAACATAATTCTGTTCATATTACATTAAAAGGCATGATAAATCATAATATCTTCCATATTGTATGTATTATAAGTAACCACAAATAAACTCATCTTTCTCAAGACAGCATAGGCGGGAAACATGGGAAATGTATTGTATATTGCATAATATGAATATGGTGCTGTCTACTCAAATGCAAAGTACTTCATGGAATGGCTCTACATAATATAGCTCTACATTGTACACATAGCATGTATATTATGTAACAGTTTGTATTGGATGGTGCCATATGAAAAAATGTAGTCTGTGCCAAGTAATGTGGACAGAACTCAGCTCACAACATTCCATAGAAAATTGGATACAATAACATTTATATCATGTGTTCAAAGTAGATAAACTACAATGTGAAATAAAAAACTGATCTCCACATCCCAACAGATAAATGTGAAAAGATGCAAACCGTAAATACAATAAACTTTAAAATAGACAGATGCACTCTGTAGTACTAAAGTATGCAAACACTAAATAAGGGAATTACTTACCTGCATTACTACTATTGAATAAAATAATAATGATACTTAGCACATACAGTAGCCAGTTTATGAGAACCCAGAAGCCAGCGACAAGCCGTATCTAGGTTAGACAAGGCTGTTTTCGGCCTCTGACCAATGACTGCCAAATCCTTTAGTTTCCCTTAAAAAGTCTGAGTTTTGCCTCTAACCAGTGATTATCATAGCCTTCAGTTTGTACTAAAAAGGCATTTTTTGCCTTAAACCAGTGATTGCCAAGTCCTTCAATATTCCCTAAAACAGCATTTTTAGCCTCAAAGCAGTTGTGGCCAATCATTCAGTTTGGCCTAAAAAGTCTGTCTTTGGCCTCTAACCAGTGAAACTTCTTCAGTTTACCATAAAAAGGATGTGTTTGGTCTCTAACCAGTGATCGGCAAATCTTTCGGTGATTGCCAAATCCTCAATTTGTACTAAAAAGTCAGTGTTTTGCCTCAAACAAGTGTTTTCTTATTCTGTGTCCAAAAAAAATTGAGTGGGAATTCCCAAAGTCATGGTGGAAAGCGGAGAGGAAAAAGGTTGTTAGAAAGGGGAGTAAGCATGGTGCTGGAGGTGTATGTGGGTAAGATTCTACTGCTAATGTTACTGAAAGCTGTACTTACAAAACATTGACTCTTCATATCCCAAGCGAAGTGACAACTTCTGTTACTGGACAGCCTACTCCAGTCTCTTTGTTTGCCAGCAGCAGTGGGATACAGGCTGTGGATGAGGCCCAAGAAATTTTTTGCTACAGTTCATGCAAAGTGCTGCATCAAGTGGCCTTTCCTCCTGATTCTCCACCACAACATCACAAACAGTACAGCCCTAAGATGTGGCACCAAAATTAGCCATGTGTAACCCCTTTTAACAACTCTCCAACTGCACAACTAATTGTGGGGAAACACAAATGGGCAATTCTGCAGATATGTTCACACATTCTATTTCATGGGCATCAGAGATCTCCTTCAAAGATTCACATACTCCAGAGAAGGAAATCACCTGCAGCGATACCCAAAATCTTTTGTAAAGATCTAGCTGCATCCAGACCCTCGTCACCAGACATTAACTCCCAGGGGTAGATGTGATGATGATGATAAGACTCAAATACTTGAGGTGCACATTTATCCTGTGCTCTCTACTGATGACTTATGTCTTGATTTCCATGTAAGACCCAAAAAAACAACAGTCAGACAAAACCCCCAACAGAATCACTCACTATAATGAGGGAGAGTGGAGTCACTTTTGACTCCAGCCTGGTCTCTGTTACTATTGTGTCCCATTATTTTTATTGCACAAGTGTGGATGACCACAGTTCTGTGCATGCGTGTAAAGATTCATACCTCTGGAACAGATGATAAACGTAGTCCAAAATGTCTCCATCTGCTTCATTGTAGTGAATGGTTCCATTGGGGGTTTCATCTAAATCGCATTTTTGTGGAATTGACACGTAAATCCCAACATAAGTCTCAATGTAGAACACAAGAATATAATTCCAACCTTATACTACAGTAGTCAAAAATATGTCTGTACCCAAAAATGTTAACAATAAAAACCTAAGTTTATCCCACACAAAACCAACCCTCACTCAGCTCCGTCATCTGTCAATGGAAATTTGGGGGGTTTACTTGTTATTGATGGAACAAAGACTTTGTAAGAGTGGCATGGCTCCCACCTCCAATTAAATCTACGCTTCCAAATTTAAATGCCCACTCCTTCTGCACCCCACTGTGCCTCTATGGTGCCCTTATGGCAAGGCGCCACAGCGAGGTACTGCACCCCAAACAGAAGGTGTAGTGCCACCATAGCCGTGGATGTGGAGGACCCTACAGAGTCTGCACCCAACACCCATACAGTAGGCCACCTTAGTACAGGGGACCATATATTCAGTAGGTCCCAGGGGGTGGAACCTAGAGAGCGGGAGACAGGGAGTGACAGTAGTGTCAGGCAGATGGTGACAGGGAGTGACAGTAGTGTCAGGCAGATGGTGTAAGACAGCAAGGAAAACGGACACAGGGGACCCTGCAGCTGTGACAGGAGGGCACCTTTTAGGAGAGGGGTGACCCAGACATAGACAAGGGCCACTCCAGGACTGGTTGGAGCCAGCTGGAAACCCAGTCACCACCGGCATACTGGAGCCGAGGCAGTTAGTCAAAGGTCTTTCCCTAACTGCAGACCGGCAGGCTGTGGGCCCGACATAAGAAGTCCAACATCAGTCCAGCACCTGGGTAGATGACACTAACAAGTAAGAGACTTTATTTAACAGACCCCAAGGACTAGAGACTTGACTAAAGAGGGGGAGCAGAGAGAAAGAGGAACAGGACCAGGAACACCATATTAAGGGTAAAACTGGCTGACTCTGGAAAATCCTCCAAAATCTGCAGCTACAACTCCCGTTCAACCAGACAGTACCGTGTACCTTTTTCCACCTGGTGCAAGTAAAGAACTGTCTGAGCTGATCTGGCATCTGGTCTCCTTCCATCTGCCGCCTGGAAGGCTTCTACAGTATCATCAAGGTGAGGACTACTATTCCCCTCATCCACCCTGCTGCCCTGAGGTAAAGCTCTGCCTGTGGGGAGCTGTACTACCAAAGCTGTATTCCCATCACCTCAGCGGCGGTCGCAGCGCTGGTAACCTTATTACCAGGTACCATAGGTGGCATCACTACATTACAAATCCCCCCATCATCATCACCCCCCCACCCCACCCCAGCCACTGAGGGTCCAGGGCACGGAACCGGGAACCAACCAGCCGTAATCCCCACCACAGTGAACCCCTGTCCCGGTATCCGAGTACCCCCTACCATGTCGACTGACTCACCTAAACCACAGTATGCAGTTCCATGTTTGGCACCATTTTAGTATGGAGAGCCTAATTAATTAACAATATATGACTGCATGTCTCCAGAAACAAAAACTGGGCACAATGTATGAGACCTAAACTAACATGCTGTATATGTAATTCTCCAGAAAAAAAAGAGTGGTGTGAATGTTAAAAAATAGTCACTGCAACAATTGATGAATTTGTTGAGAATTGCAATTTCTACAATGGGGTCACTTTTGTTTTTTTTTCCTACTATTCTGGCAGCTTAGGGCTTTGTAAATGACACCTAAAAAATATTTTATCAACTGTGAATCACACCACATCATATACATGGCTCACTGCACCTGTTGTAACCTCAGTTACCTGGGATGCACATCTAGAAGATGAAAAGTCAGGGTTGCCAAATGCATAGTGACAATTGAGAATGAAATATCTATTGCTTCAGATAAGAGCAGGCATTTTGTTGAAACACATAAGCTCAATGAGAGGAGATAATTGGGAAAAGAGAATGTGTAATAGAGAAACATTTTGGATCTTAGATACCCTACTAGTCTAAATTGCAAAAGTCATCTTATGTACATATATTGAGATAGCTCCAGACAAGTTTCCACAGACGGATCTTTTATTTTTTGGCTCCCCTTGTGTTATTTCGTGGTATGTCAGCTAGCTGTCAGTTTATCTACTTTGCCCATAAAATTGTAAGCTTTCAGCCCATATTAAGGCCTTACCCGATATAGACTCAGCAATAGATGTGCCTTGTCGCTGGCTTCTGGGTTCTAATACACTGGCTACTGTATGTGCTAAGTATCTTTAGTTTTTTATTTTCAATAGTAGTAATGCAGGTCAGTAATTCCCTTATTTCGTGTTTGCATACTTTAGTACTACAGCTGTCTACTTTTTAATTTATTGTATTTACGGTTTGCATCTTTTCACATTTATCTGTTGGGATGTGGAGATCAGTATTTTTATTTCACATTGTAGTTTATCTACTTTGAACACATGATATAAATGTTATTGTATCCAATTTTCTATGGAATGTTGTGAGCTGAGTTCTGTCCACATTACTTGGCACAGACTACATTTTTTCATATGGCACCATCCAATACAAACTGTTACATAATATACATGCTATGTGTACAATGTAGAGCTATATTATGTAGAGCCATTCCATGAAGTACTTTGCATTTAAGTAGACAGCACCATATTCATATTATGCAATATACAATACATATCCCATGTTTCCCACCTATGCTGTCTTGAGAAAGATGAGCTTATTTGTGGTTACCCACAATACATACAATATGGAAGATATTATGATTTATCATGCCTTTTAATGTAATATGAAGAGAATTGTGTTCACATTAATTGTGACTTTTTACATGACACCTTTCATTGGAGTAGATCAGTTGGCCTTCATTTCTTTGCCACATATTTATCATGTGGTAGAGGTGTATTTCCACCATGATACTTTATATGTGAATAGAGTTCTGTTCACAGTGTGCGACATGAAGTGCTGTTTTGATTTTTGTTAATTTTATGCCAGTAATACAATCTCATTATATTATGTGTACACTGCAGGGTCTTACATTGAAGTGCCCTGTACTTAAAGGGAACCTGTCACCTGGATCTAAGCCCCTACACTATCACTACCTGTCCCTGCACCTTCCTAGCTGCTCCCTATCTATCCCTCTCTGAGCTAAATCCGCCCTATAAAACTGCAGAAAAATAACTTATAACTTACAGAAGTCCCTGAGGCTGGGGACTGAGAAGGCGGCGCCAGGCTCCATTCAGCCCCTCCTCCATGCAGCAGCACACACCCCACTGGGCGGCATTATTATTTCTTCATCACCGCCTCCTCCATTTGGAATCTCCCACCTGCTTTACACCTATCATGTTGTGGTGATGCGACCTCGATGTGTCCCCTGACTGAGACACAGCATATGGGAGATTGTATCTTCTGCTCGGTAGCAGCACACACAGGGATATCTGCTACTGGAGCTAAGTGCTGATTGAAATCACTGAACCCCAGGTGTGCGGGTGAATAGGAGATGATATGTGCTGCCCTGGGCTGTGGGGAGGGGGTGGAGTGTGTCAGGACAGCAGCAGGAGCTGCTGGATTGTATGAGGTTCTACTCGGCTGTGCCCCGGTGTAACAGGCCAGACTAACCCCCCCGACCAGAATATACTCGGGGTTAAAGTGGCCTAGGCCAGATTATACCCCTCCGTATACCACAGCAGCTGTAGATCAGGGCTCCAAGCAACACATGGGGGCCCGAGGCAGCACAAAGTGGCCCCAGGCAGCAGAAAGTGGCCCTACGCAACATACAGGGGCCCCAGGCAGTGCTAGGGCCCCAGGCAGTGCACGGGGCCCCAGGCAGTGCACAGGCCCCAGGCAGCACAAAGTGGCCCCAGGCAGCACAAAGTGGCCCCAGGCAGTACTAGGGGCCACAAGCTACACACAGGATCCCAGGCTACACACAGGGGCCCCATGCAGCATACAAGGACCCCACAGGCAGTGCACGGGGCCCCAGGCAGTGCACGGGGCCCCAGGCAGTGCACGGGGCCCCAGGCAGTGCACGGGGCCCCAGGCAGTGCACGGGGCCCCAGGCAGTGCACGGGGCCCCAGGCAGCACACGGGGCCCCAGGCAGCACAAAGTGGCCCCAGGCAGTACCAGGGGCCCCAGGCAGCACAAAGTGACCACAGGCAATATACAGGGGCCCCAGGCAGTGGGCCACCTGGGCCACTTTGTGCTGCCTGGGGCCCCTGTGTGCTGCCTCTGGCCCCCATGCGCTGCCTGGGACCCCTTTATACTGCCTGGGGCCCTTGTATGCTGCATGGGGCCCCTGTGTGTAGCCTGGGGCCCCTGTATGTTGCCTGGGGCCACTTTGTGCTGCCTGGGGCCACTTTGTACTGCCTGGGGCCCCGTGCACTCCCTGGGGCCCCGTGCACTGCCTGGGGTCCTTGTATGCTGCATGGGGCCCCTGTGTGTAGCCTGGGATCCTGTGTGTAGCTTGTGGCCCCTAGTACTGCCTGGGGCCCCTGTGTGCTGCTTGGGGCCACTTTGTGCTGCCTGGGGCCCTGTGCACTGCCTGGGGCCCCTAGCACTGCCTGGGGCCCTAGCACTGCCTGGGGCCCCTGTATGTTGCGTAGGGCCACTTTCTGCTGCCTGGGGCCACTTTGTGCTGCCTCGGGCCCCCATGTGTTGCTTGGAGCCCTGATCTACAGCTGCTGTGGTATACGGAGGGGTATAATCTGGCCTAGGCCACTTTAACCCCGAGTACATTCTGGTCGGGGGGGTTAGTCTGGCCTGTTACACCGGGGCACAGCCGAGTAGAACCTCATACAATCCCAGCAGCTCCTGCTGCTGTCCTGACACACTCCACCCCCTCCCCACAGCCCAGGGCAGCACATATCATCTCCTATTCACCCCACACCTGGGGTTCAGTGATTTCAATCAGCACTTAGCTCCAGTAGCAGCTCACCCTGTGTGTGCTGCTACCGAGCAGAAGATACAATCTCCCATATGCTGTGTCTCAGTCAGGGGACACATCGAGGTCGCATCACCACAACATGATAGGTGTAAAGCAGGTGGGAGATTCCAAATGGAGGAGGCGGCGATGAAGAAAGAATAATGCTGCCCATCGGGGCGTGTGCTGCTGCATAGAGGAGGGGCTGAATGGAGCCTGGCGCCGCCTTCTCAGTCCCCAGCCTCAGGGACTTCTGTAAGTTATAAGTTATTTTTCTGCAGTTTTATAGGGCGGATTTAGCTCAGAGAGGGATAGATAGGGAGCAGCTAGGAAGGTGCAGGGACAGGTAGTGATAGTGTAGGGGCTTAGATCCAGGTGACAGGTTCCCTTTAAGTGTCCAGAGCAGTTTTTACACTAGGCAACATACATTTTCCCTTTTTCCTTCACTATATTGTCTTGCAAAAGGTGAGTATTGGTGTTTATCTACTATATATACTATGGAACATATCATTGTCAATCTTACTTTTTTATGTAATTTGGACTAAGTCTTATGTACATTGAGCCACATTTCATATGCGGAACTGTCATTGGAGCAGGTTATTGTATCCACAATTGTATGTCATGTGTCAAGGAAAATGCTATATATCTAAAGGGTTGAGAATGCGCAAATAGGGTCTTATCTTTTTTAGACAGATGTATGATGTGAATATTGGTATTGCCCACCTGATGTGGTTGTGTAGCACACAACCAGCGTAATCGCTCAGAAAAAACAGCTGCTGCAGGGACCGTACTTCCACAGGATGCGGTGCTCAAATCACAAGGTTATTCGAACGAAGTACCTTTATGTCCGCGCTGCTGTCAGACCGGTTATACCAATGACACTGGACGTCTAGGTATTTGGAGATATAGATTTATTTCCTTATTTCCAACACGTTTCGGAGCCACGTTCCAAGCTCCTTCCTCAGGGAACATCAAGATCAGATTGAACAGATTCGTATTTATCTATTTTTCTGAGAGTCTTGTTTTTCTTCCATGTGAAAAGACTTATGGGTTGAAGTTGTTTCTTCAAATAGTTTTTGATCTCTTTGTTTTGAAAACTGTAGACAAGCGGACTCAAAAGTGGAGTGAACACAGCATGGTGTATTGATGCCGCCAAGTCATAAGAGTTCAATAAATTTCTGAATTTCAAAGTTGCTTTTGGTGATTCTTTGATTGTAGATTGTGCCGGCTTCCCTTTATCACAGTCTTTTTTATTTTAATCCAATCTACAATCAAAGAATCACCAAAAGGAACTTTGAAATTCAGAAATTTATTGAACTCTTATGACAACTTCAACCCACAAGTCTTTTCACATGGAAGAAAAACAAGACTCTCAGAAAAATAGATAAATACGAATCTGTTCAGTCTGATCTTGATGTTCCCTGAGGAAGGAGCTCGGCACGTGGCTCCGAAACGCGTTGGAAATAAGGAAATAAATCTATATCTCCAAATACCTAGACGTCCAGTGTCATTGGTATACCGGTCTGACAGCAGCGCGGACATAAAGGTACTTCGTCCGAATAACCTAAGGAAAATGCTATGACCCCTCCTTTTTTCTGATATTAGTCTAGGGAACTGTAACAGTTCTTATTACGAAATGCCCTCTATAGTAGCTGGGACTAATCACAACTACTTCGGGTGCGCAACTTCTTGTTATCCCATCCCACTTGGATGAGACCCTATCAGTGTTTTTTGTCTTTCCAGCATTTAATCTGATATCACACTGGTAAACATAGCCAGGTTATAAGGAGGGAAATCTGGGCTGCCGCCCAGGGCCCAAGGCTGCGGGGGGAGCCAATGACTAGGTTGTCCTCATTATCATGTTTTGTGTGCAGCTACTGGCAAGACATGCTCACCTTACTCCTGTTCCCCCAGAAAACATCTTAGGTCATGGAGCTCTCCCGTGATTTGCGGCATGATATCACCATGCCAGCATTTAGGCACCAGCAGCAACAAGAAGTGGAGCCCCGAGGATCAGAGTAGAGCACTGTTGGAATGGAAGCAAGGTGAGTAAGTGTTGTAAGCCTGTATATAGGAGGCTATGTTAGGGCTCATCCTGTATGTAGCAGACTATATATGGGGTCAAACTGTACATACAGTGTTTTCTTGTGGCTCATAATATATATATAGGGGGCTATGTGATAGCTTATATTGTATAAAGGGGCTGTGTGAGAACTCATACTATATATAGGGAATCTATGCAAGGGCTCATACTGTATATAGTGAAGCTATGTTGGGCCCTATCCTGTATATAGCAGACTATGTGAAGTCTCATACTGTATATAGAGAACTATGTGGGTATTCCTATGTGGGTCTATTCTTGTTCTTAGAAATGAAGGCTATTCCATGCGAGAATTTGCCAAGAAATGCTAGGGTCACACTTGGAAGTGTAATTGCGGTTACCGCATCCAGATCCAGATGCAGTAAGCGCATTGCCTTCAGACACATTTTGTTAACAAACTGTGTCCAGCAAACTGCAATGCGGTAACCACATTGCTCAGGATGTGTAATCCGGAGCAATCCGGTTGCCGTGTGCTTTGTTCATCCCTGCTGCCGTAGGGATGCACAAAAGGTTAATGTTAATAATAGATGTGGGCAACATGTCTCTAGGAGGTGCCCACCCTCCCTAGAGACATGCTGTCCACTCAAGTGGCCATGTGAGGGGTTAATCTTGGCATTTATAGTATTGCTGGCTATTGTCGGCATTTACTATTTTATGACTGAACCCGGCGGCTCCTCAATGTAGAGGAGATACTGTACGTAATGTATGTACTGTATGAGCCGCTAGCCTTGTTCCTGAAAGCATTAACATTAGGTCTATGGGCAGCGCATCGCCATAGACCTAATGTTAATGCTTTCAGGACAAAGGCTAGCGGCTCATACAGTACGTACATTACATACTGTATGTACTACACAGTGAGGAGCCGCCGGGTTCATTCATAAAACTGAAAATGCTGACAATAGCTGGCAATACTATAAATGCCCAGATTAACCCCTCACATGGCCACCTGAGTGGACAGCATGTCTCTAGGGAGGGTGGGCACCCCCTAGAGACATGTTGCTCACATCTATTGATAACATTAACCCTTTGTTCATCCCTGCGGCAGCAAGAATGAACAAAGCATACGGCTGTCGCAAGCATTCACATGTGCCTTGCGGCAGCCGCATGGGCTCCCATGGGAGCCCATTATAGGTCTCCTGCCGCGGTTTGCAAACCACTGCGAAAACTGCAGCCTGCATGATGTTTACCGCAGGCTGCAATTCCGCAAGCGGTAACCGGATTGCATGTAGTGCAATCCGGTTACTATAATGGGCTCCTATGGGCTGTGGTTTCTGATTCGGTTTTGAGCACTTTTACTGCTCAAAACCGGATAAGGATGCGCAGTGCCCTGTCGCAAGTGTGACCCTAGCCAAACTGAAGAGTTCCTACAACTGGTGTGTACTACTCCCTTCATAGGAGAGCACAAACAGGCTCTAATCAGAGTATAAAGAGAAGTGAGAGGCCCTGCTGCACAACTGAGCAACAAGACAAGTGCATTAGAGTCTCTAGTTTGAGAAATTGATGCATCACAGGTCCTCAACTAGCAGCTTCATTAAATAGTACCCGCAAAATGCCATTGTCAAAGTCTACAGTGAAGAGGCGACTCCGGGATGCTGGCCTTCAGGACAGAGTGGCAAAGAAAAAGCCATATCTGAGACTGGCTAATAAAAGGAAAAGATTAATATGGGCAAAATAACACAGACATTGGACAGAGGAAGATTGGAACAGAGTTTTACGGACAGACGAATCAAAGTTTGAGGTGTTTGGATCACACAGAAGAACATTTGTGAGACGCAGAACAACTGAAAAGATGCTGGAAGAGTGCCTGAGGCCATCTGTCAAGCATGGTGGAGGTAATGTGATGGTCTGGGGTTGCTTTGGTGCTGGTAAAGTGGGAGATTTGTACAAGGTAAAAGGGATTTTGAATAAGGAATGCTATCACTCCATTTTGCAACACCATGCCATGTTGTAATTGCTAAAGGGAGCATTCTTTGACAAAAGCAAAGTTTGAAGGAGAAAAATATTGTTTCAAATAAAAATCATTATTTCTATCCTTGTTCTAATTATCTCCTCTCATTGTCTCATTGAGCTTTGCACTTTTTAATTCCAAAATAATAAAAAAAAAAGTAACTCTTGAGCTAGGGTCACACATAGCAAACCATTTTTGTGTTTTTCATGACCAATCTGTTTTTCCTAGGCTGCATTTTGTGCCTCCTGTGTCCCTGGACGTTTTTTGGACTTAGTAATTTTTTCTTAATATGCATGTGCGTTAACGCATGGTAACTATATGTACCATGCGTTAATGCATGCGTTTCCCATAGGGCCCCATGTTAAAAAAACGCATGCGGTTTTAAACTCCACCTAAAAACATTCCTACCAACGTTTTTGGGTTAAAAAGGCTCCTAGCAACATTTTTCGGTGCAGTAAAAAACAGATAGGGTATTTATTACATATAATCTGTTTTTGCATCAGTTTTTGGACGTAGGTTGGCTTCACACCACGGTGTGATTCGGTCCGGGGCTGTCCGGGATGACCCTGACAGCCCCGGACCGGATCAGCACAGAACCGGAGGGACAAATGTGCCCTCCGGCCTGTGTGCAGCCGGATGCTGCTAATTGCAGCCGCAGCTGCTGATTTTTCAAGGACTCCATGCTAGCCGCGGTCCTGAAACAACAGCGGAGTGCAGCCGCCAGTGTCCGGTTCCCGGATCCTCCCGGCTCCGGGAGAATCCGGCCGAATCCGGGATCCGGCAATTTGGGGAGATTTTTCTCCCCAGACAAAAAAAATTTTGCAAGCATCATTTTTGTGTCCGGAGAGAATAATCCATATTCTCCCGGATTGTCCCGGAGTGATGAAACCGGATGGCAGAGAGCTGCCATTCGGCTCCATCCGGCCCCATAGGCTGCTATGGGGCCAAAAACCGGTCCGGGGCTGTCTGGTTTACACCGGACAGCCCCGGATCAAAAAAAAAAACGTGATGTGAAGCCAGCCTTAGAAAAAAAAAATGCAAAAACTGATGCCAAAAACAGACCAAGGGCTTGTGTGTGACCCTAGCCTTTCTTATGTGTTTCAACAAAATGTCTGCTCTTATCTGAAGCAATAGATATTTCATTCTCAATTGCCACTATGCATTTGGCAACCCTGACTTTTCATCTTCTAGATGTGCATCCCAGGTAACTGAGGTTACAACAGGTGCAGTGAGCCATGTACATGATGTGGTGTGATTCACAGTTGATAAAACTTTTTATCACATATTCTTTTGTGTCATCTGTTAAAAAATAATGTGTAGTCTTTAAAATGTTGTAGCACACAATATAACGTGAGCCGCCAAATTAAAAAAGTCCTTTCAGGGACCACCATGCTTCATCGCAGATATTACTTGTGGTAGTAAAAAAGAAATTTGTTGACAAGTAAATTATCTAGTGATTCGCCTAATTTTGCAACACACTTGGCACTCTGGTATAATAATTTTTTTTTGTTTTGTATAACCATATAGGACAGGTAAACATTTGTTTTAAAAAATTTATTTCTTTGAAACTGTTGCTGTATGCTGTTGAGAAAACTATGTAATTTTTTTTATTAGCTGTAAATTTGTCACTTACACAAGGGTTAAAAGGGGAACCGAACCCCACAATTTATTGCACAGTTTCACCTGAATGTGTTGATGCCCTATATGTCATCAGAAACTACTGTTTGGCCACAAAACAGGACAATGTAGGACGGAAGGCTCCTTGGCTTTTGGAGCACAAATTTTGCTAGAATATTTTCCAGGTGTCATTTACAAAGCCCTAAGCTGCCAGAATAGTAGGGAAAAAAAAACAAAAGTCACCCCATTATAGAAGTTGCAATTCTCAACAAATTCATCAATTGTTGCAGGGACTATTTTTTAATATTCACATCACTCTTTTTTTTCTGGAGAATTGCATATACAGCATGCTACTGTAGTTTAGGTCCCATACATTGTGCCCAGTTTGTGCTTCTGGAGACATGCAGTCATAATTATTGATTGGGCTCTCCATACTAAAATGGTGCCAAAGATGGAAGTGCATACTGTGGTTTAGGCACAGTGGGGCGCAGAAGGAGTGGGCATTTAAATTTGGAAGCGTAGGTTTAATTGGAGGTGGGAGCCATGCCACTTTTACAAAGTCTTTGTTCCATCAATAACAAGTAAACCCCCCAAATTTCCATTGACAGATGACGGAGCTGAGTGAGGGTTGGTTTTGAGCGGGATAATCTTAGGTTTTTATTGCTAACATTTTTGGGTACAGACACATTTTTGATTACTGTAGTATAAGGTTGGAATAATATTCTTGTGTTCTACATTGAGACTTATTTTGGGATTTACGTGTCAATTCCACAAAAATGCGATTTAGATGAAACCCCCAATGGAACCATTCACTACAATGAAGCAGATGGAGACATTTTGGACTACGTTTATCTTCTGTTCTGGAGGTATGAATCTTTACAGGCATGCACAGAACTGTGGTCATCCACACTTGTGCAAAAAAAATGATGGGACACAATAGGAACAGAGACCAGGCTGGAGTCAAAAGTGACTCCATCTTCCTCATTATAGTGAGTGATTCTGTTGGGGGTTTTGTCTGATTGTTGTTTTTTTAGGTTTTACATGGAAATCAAGACATAAGTCATCAGTAGAGAGCACAGGATAAATGTGCATCTCAAGTATTTGAGTCTTATCATCATCATCACATCTACCCCTGGGAGTTAACTTCTGGTGACGAGGGTCTGGATTCGGCTAGGGCTTTACTTCATCCATCCACGGATTCAACTTTTAAAAGATTTTGGGCATCGCTGCAGGTGATTTCCTTCTCTGGAGTATGTGAATCTTTGAAGGAGACCTCTGATGCCCATGAAATAGAATGTGTGAACATATCTGCAGAATTGCCCATCTGTTTTTCCCCACATATAGTTGTGTAGTTGGAGAGTTGTTAAAAGGGGTTACACATGGCTAATTGGGGTGCCAGATCTGAGGACTGTACTGTTTGTGATGTTGAGGTGGAGAATCAGGAGGACAGACCACTTGATGCAGCACTTGGCATGAACTGTGGCAAAAAAATTCTTGGGCCTCATCCACAGCCTGTATCACTCTGCTGCTGGCAAACAAAGAGACTGGAGTAGGCTGTCCAGTAACAGAAGTTGTCACTTCGCTTGGGATATGAAGAGTCAATGTTTTGTAAGTACAGCTTTCAGTAACATTAGCAGTAGAATCTACCACACATACACCTCCAGCACCATGCCTACTTTCCTTTCTAACAACCTTTCTCCCCTTCCACTTTCCACCATAACTTTGGAAATTCTCACTCAATTTTTTTTGGACACAGAATAAGAAAACACTTGTTTGAGGCAAAACACTGACTTTTTAGTACAAAATGAGGATTTGGCAATCGCCAAAAGATTTGGCAATGACTGGTTAGAGGCCAAACACATCCTTTTTATGGTAAACTGAAGAATTTTGCAATCACTGGTTGAAGGCCAAAGACAGCCTTTTTAGGCCAAAGTCAACGATTTGGCCACAACTGCTTCAAGGCAAAAAATGCCTGAGGTATTAATCTTTACAGGCATGCACAGAACTGTGGTGATCCACACTTGTGCAATAAAAATGATGGCACACAATAGGAACAGAGACCAGGCTGGAGTCAAAAGTGACTCCATCTCCCTCATTAATAGTGAGTGATTCTGTTGGGGGTTTTGTCTGATTGTTGTTTTTTGGGGTTTTACATGGAAATCAAGACATAAGTCATCAGTAGAGAGCACAGGATAAATGTGAATAATAATAATAAACTTTATTTACCGTATATAGCGCCAAGATATTCCGCAGCACTTCACAATTAACTGAACCTTATTACAATTTTTGGGCGGTAGAATGAACCAATACATAGCAGTACAAGAATAAAGCCTTTTTCACATCTGCGCGTTGCTGCATTTGGCTGCATTGCGCTTGTATTGCATTAGCGCATTAAAACGCTATGCTAACACAATTCAAATGCAATTCAAACGCATGCACTAACGCACCCCTTGTTTTCTATAGGCGAACTCAGTCAAACACAATGCCAAATGCAACTGCAATCTGCGGTTACGTTTGAACGCATGCCTTTGCCCCAGCGTACAGAAAACATTGCTGGCATCTTTTACCTCCAATAATTCTTAACCTTTTTTTGCTTTTTTCCGCTGATATAGCCATATGAGGGCTTGTTTATTTTTTTGTGGCATGAGTTGTAGTTTTAAATTGCATGGTTCATTTTTCCACCATACTGGAAAACAAGAAGATAATTTCAAATTATTGACATTTTTTATCAGCACCTGTTTTTTACTACTATTTTTACAGAAGAGTATTTTTACATGTTGTTCTACTGTTTTTTCTGCGATCCAGTTTCTGGTGGTGTGAACATGGCCTTAACATGGTCTTAAAGACCTGTTCACTTTGTGCATGGCTCATTTGTTAAATGTCTAATTAGTTTTCTTGCTTTGTAAGAATAAGGAGTGTCCCCACCCCTTCCTTAGTGAGCCATGCACATAAGAAGCCGATTCTGCACCGTGTCCATATTGGACTCTGGCCTGTCTGCTCCTACATCTATAAGCTAAATACACATGATCAGGTTTTAAATACATAAGATAGGGACCGCTATGATATACAGTTAGGGCCAGAAATATTTGGACAGTGACACAAGTTTTGTTATTTTAGCTGTTTACAAAAACATGTTCAGAAATACAATTATATATATAATATGGGTTGAAAGTGCACACTCCCAGCTGCAATATGAGAGTTTCCACATCCAAATCGGAGAAAGGGGTTAGGAATCATAGCTCTGTAATGCATAGCCTCCTCTTTTTCAAGGGACCAAAAGTAATTGGACAATGGACTCTAAGGGCTGCAATTAACTCTGAAGGCGTCTCCCTCGTTAACCTGTAATCAATGAAGTAGTTAAAAGGTCAGGGGTGGATTCCAGGTGTGTGGTTTTGCATTTGGAAGCTGTTGCTGTGATCAGACAACATGCGGTCAAAGGAACTCTCAATTGAGGTGAACCAGAACATCCTGAGGCTGAAAAAAAAGAAAAAATCCATCAGAGAGATAGCAGACATGCTTGGAGTAGCAAAATCAACAGTTGGGTACATTCTGAGAAAAAAGGGATTGACTGGTGAGCTTGGGAGCTCTAAAAGGCCTGGGCGTCCACGGATGACAACAGTGGTGGATGATCGCCGAATACTTTATTTGGTGAAGAAGAACCCGTTCACAACATCAACTGAAGTCCAGAACACTCTCAGTGAAGTAGGTGTATCTGTCTCTAAGTCAACAGTAAAGAGAAGACTCCATGACAGTAAATACAAAGGGTTCACATCTAGATGCAAACTATTCATCAATTCCAAAAATAGACAGGCCAGAGTTAAATTTGCTGAAAAACACCTCAAGAAGCCAGCTCAGTTCTGGAAAAGTATTCTATGGACAGATGAGACAAAGATCAACCTGTACCAGAATGATGGGAAGAAAAAAGTTTGGAGAAGAAAGGGAACGGCACATGATCCAAGGCACACCACATCCTCTGTAAAACATGGTGGAGGCAATGTGATGGCATGGGCATGCATGGCTTTCAATGGCACTGGGTCACTTGTGTTTATTGATGACATAACAGCAGACAAGAGTAGCCGGATGAATTCTGAAGTGTATCGGGATATACTTTCAGCCCAGATTCAGCCAAATGCTGCAAAGTTGATTGGACGGCGCTTCATAGTACAGATGGACAATGACCCCAAGCATACAGCCAAAGCTACCCAGGAGTTCATGAGTGCAAAAAAGTGGAACATTCTGCAATGGCCAAGTCAATCACCCGATCTAAACCCAATTGAGCATGCATTTCACTTGCTCAAATCCAGACTTAAGTCAGAAAGACCCACAAACAAGCAAGACCTGAAGGCTGCGGCTGTAAAGGCCTGGCAAAGCATTAAGAAGGAGGAAACCCAGCGTTTGGTGATGTCCATGGGTTCCAGACTTAAGGCAGTGATTGCCTCCAAAGGATTCGCAACAAAATATTGAAAATAAAAATATTTTGTTTGGGTTATGTTTATTTGTCCAATTACTTTTGACCTCCTAAAATGTGGAGTGTTTGTAAAGAAATGTGTACAATTCCTACATTTTCTATCAGATATTTTTGTTCAACCCTTCAAATTAAACGTTACAATCTGCACTTGAATTCTGTTGTAGAGGTTTCATTTCAAATCCAATGTGGTGGCATGCAGAGCCCAACTCGCGAAAATTGTGTCACTGTCCAAATATTTCTGGCCCTAACTGTATATAATATGGGTTACCTTGACGGTGGTAGAGCAGTTTTTTACTGTCTTTGCAAAAAAACATACTAACCAAATGCCCTGTTATTGACATTTTTTATCAACACCTGTTTTTTACTACTATTTTTACAGTAGAGTATTTGTACACGTTGTTTTGCTGTTTTTTCTGTGATCCAGTATCTGGTGGTGTGAACATGGCCTTCAGACCTGTTCACTTTGTGCATGGCTCATTTGTTAAATGTATAATTTCTAGTGTGTTGAAATGGTGAAAAAAAATTTGAAACTTACATTTTTTGAGGGTTTGCTTTCACAGCATTTATTGTAGAGTAAAAATGTCTTGTTAATGACCTCTCTATGTCAGTATTTATAAGGTCAAACAAAACTTGTGTATTTTTACATATTTAAGCAGAAGAAAAATTATAAATTTGTTAAAAGCTTGGTTGGTATTGCTAGGTTTTGAGACCTAAAACTTTTTATTATTCTGTGAATTAATAGTGATGACCGAGTATACCCATTACTATTCGTTACTCACACCAATAGTACGGTATTCACGATGCTCGTTACTCGGAGAGTATTTTGGTCCTCACCTTGTGAGATTCAAGAGACCTGCCTAGCATGTTTGGCACCTGATTTTCAGGCAATAAAAATGAGGGGATTGCTTGCCAATCACCTTAATGCCATAGCCATCTTGAAACACAATTCTGCACTGGTTACGATCACAAAATTACCGTAAAATATATTGTTTCCTTTTACAAAAACTTCCAGGTAGAAACTTTCTTCTTATAACTATGAAATTATAGGAATTATGTCCCTGCAATTAACTTGCCCGTTTTTGGGCTGCGTTTTCCCCATTCCAACCCCAGAAAAAAGCACCAAATACGGATAGGTATTCACACAGTCTGTTTATGGTTCTTTTTCCCTGTGATCTCCAACACAAAAATGCTGCAATACTCACCCTTCATGACAATCCCACAGTGATCCCTGATGTTTCTTCCTCCGTGCAGCGGTGGGAAATGGCTTTCTGTATCTTCCAGGACTTTTGCACCATGTGACTCAGCCTGCCACATGGTGAGCAGGATTTTGCAGATAGATAAAGACATCTTGCGCTGCTGCACGGGGGAAGAAACACCGAAGATCACTGCGAGATTGCTGGAGAGGGTGAGAAAATGTCTGTGTGTCTGTCTGTCTTTGCGTGGGTCTGTTTCTGTGTCCCCTTAATTCTGTTGCGTTTTTGTGCTGCATTTGTCTGAGTACATGATATATTGGCGGACCCACAGAACAAATAGTGTGCGGGTCTCATGGGAGCAGGCCCCTCTCTTTTTACTGTTATCTTTCCCCCCCCCCCTTCTAAGCATTTGGGGTTTAATGAATTTATTTCCTGATAAAGGTGATTGTGTTCATTTATTTATTGACATTGAAGGAATGCTCTGGGGATCTCCAGGTGGAATCGCTGCACACTGCGGCTGCATAAGACAAGTGTTGGTCGGGTGTGATTGGCTGTCAGCGCTGTGTGGTAAAGTGTTTTTTGATTGGTCAGCAGGTTAAGCGCAAAGTTCTGATATGTAAATGAATAGCCAGCTGTTTCTGGTCACTCAGCGCTGAGCTGCCTGAGGAGAAGCTACCCTCCCACCCCCCTATGGGTTTGGTTTTATTTTGGTTTCAGACCTGGAAGTCGCGAGGCTTTCTGTGGGGTGATTTTGACCTTAAAATTTGGGCTTTGATTTAATATTTTTTATGAAGATTTATTTAAGGTTATTTTATTACCTTCTTGGTTAATATTTATTGTTCTGAAGTATGATTATTTAACCACAATTAAAGCCTCGCGGCCATTTACCACCACTGTAGAGTCTGTCTTTATTTTATAAAGTTTAAGTATTTAATGGGGGTTCTGATCCCATGGGGTGCACATGGAATTATTTCACAGTTGGAGGTGCTAGTTGAGAGGACAGGTTTGGGATCCCACATGAGCAGTAATATGAATTAATCAAATGCACACTCCTTGTTGAATGCAAATGATAAATTCTTTATTTGTGTTCAGGTAAGGCAACTTTAATGCAATGCATTTCGACCAATGTTCTGGTCCTTCTCTCGCTAGTTGCAAGGAAGAGAGACAAAAACAGTATAAGTATTTACAATAACAAAACATGTACATATCATGCACATGCTGTAGCATACAATATATACATTGCAAATATGACCCTATTCTAGAGAAGTGAAATATTCATATGTGGTATGTTGCCCTCTTCCTGATGCCTGACCTTACCTACTATAACTCGTGCTTCTTTCTATAATCTACAACGCTTTAACTAACTCATGTATTTTCTTCTACAGCCTTATCCTCTCTGACTCTATTCTCTAACTCCTCCTGCTCTTCTGCTATAGTTTCATGTGAAATATTGCATTTCTAAGTGGATACACCGATATGAGATGCTATGAAAGCACCTCGAGTGGTTTCATCTTTGCTATGTATATATTGTATATAACAAACTAGAGCATGTGCACGATATGTACATGGTTTGTTATTATAAATTTGTAAATACTTAAGGTATACTGTCTTTTTTTCTCTCTTCCTACGGTAGCACCTAGCGTGAGACAGACCAGAACATTGGTCGAAACGCGTTGCATTAAAGTTGCCTTCCCTGTGCACAAATAAAGAAACTATCCTTTGCATTTAACAAGGAGTGTGCATTTGATTAATTCAAATTACAGTGTGAGCACAAATGCAATAGGTTTGTGCTGCTTTTGCTGCCCTTGTGTACATACAAATGCAGCACAAAAACGCAGCACAAAAATAAGCACAGTGGGCACATAGCCTTAGACTTGTGTCATTGTATGCAGCTGTATGAAATTAAATTCAGACACCTGTATCTTGATACCTTGTATTCCACAGCTCAACGTTGTTATTGAAAGCACGTCTAAGTTCGGCTTGATGTTTTCATATTTGCTCCCCGCTGCACCACTTTGCCCTCAGGATTTTGCTGGTTAGAAGCTAAAATCTTCTCATGGGAGCTCACATGTTATGTGCTTCTCGAGTGTTTCCAGAGACGTTTTCTGATTTTAACACCATAAAGTGCCTTTTTCTGTCATGCACTTTGGGAATGATGCATGATGGCAGGAGATACAAGAGTGAGATGCAGTGGGAAAATCTTTTTTAAACATATTTCTTTTTTCAAATCAGATTGAACAGTGAATGCACTTATTCAACAAATGCAATATATTGTACATCTTTAACCTGTTCAGTGACTGCTGAAAATTGCTGAGATTCACCGTAGATAAAAATGCATTTTTTAAAATTTTATTTATGCCAGAAATTTACAGGAAGCAGTTCAAAAAGCATACATAGCAATCAGGAGTTTAACTATACTAGGGTCAGGGGATGCAGTCACCAGGACTCTGGAGCCTATGGCTCAAAAGGTTCCTTTATCCCATATGAGAAGACCAATGGTTTAAACAAAAACATTATAGAGGCCCTGTTGGAGCTTCAAATTATTCACTGATGCTATTGTTTTTCTCATTTAATACCAATTTTAATGTTGTTTTAGTCTTTTGCAACTTTACCTAGAATTACTAAGACCCACATAGTAATTTAAGGAATTAACCCCAACCTAGTTGACAATTATCTGAACTGTACTAATGTACACCAGCACATGAAAAGTTGCAATCTATGGCATTGTACCTGGACAAATAACTAAGCACCCATAGGCAAAAAATACAAGTACAGGTATTCAAACATGATTTTTAACTTCTTAATTACCTGTGATGTATATAGCCAGAATTTGTTTGTAAAACGGTCAAGAAGAGCTACAATTGATGCAGTTAACCATTTACATGCTGCTATCAGTCACTTACACCAACATTTAAGTGACGCTATTAGGTCACGTGCACACGTTGAGTATTTGGTGATTCTTTTACTTCAGTATTTGAAAGCCAGCACCAGGAGTGGAGTGAAACAATCATTAAAAATGTACAATAGAAACATGTGCACCTGTAGAGTGGAACAGAGCAGTAGTCATGACCAAAGGATTGACTTCAGAAACCCTGGCATGCTGCATGAAAATCATTGTGTTGCCTAACAACCAGGCCAGGTGTTCTGCCTTCATTCGCGTTGTATGTGATGCGAGTTCCTGCTTGGCATCAACTGATGGCACTATCAGGTTCCTTTGGCAAAAACAGCAGCACAAGTTCTGTTCTGGCCTGAGGAATAGTTTACATTCCGCAAACTTACACACTTTGAGTTTAACATTGGGTACTGTCCCATACTTGCTTGGGA
Source organism: Allobates femoralis (assembly GCA_033576535.1). Lineage (NCBI taxonomy): Eukaryota > Metazoa > Chordata > Amphibia > Anura > Aromobatidae > Allobates > Allobates femoralis. The sequence goes on along the minus strand of JARQOC010000005.1, from coordinate 449,036,617 downwards.
AGGTCGAGTGGCCACTCATTTCAGTGTGACTAGATGTCTTTCATGAGTACACCACGAGGTTTGATGCTTGGCTGGTCTATCTGCCACTTTGTCCTTGTTTGAAGGATAGAGAGGTACCATTTCCTTTTTAAAACGTAAGCCCAAAAGGGCAGGCTCCTCTCTCTCTCCTCTGTATCGGTCTGTCACTGTATCCCCTTCTCATGTACAGCACCATGGAATCAATGGTGCTCTATAAATAAATAATAATAATAATTTTCTCCATCTGTCCTAGAAAACATTGGAGACGCTTTGTATTTGTTTCCTTGGCAATCTGTAGAGGTCTCTCTTACTGACTTCTGTTGATGATACGGGAGCATGCGGTCGCTTCACATGAAATTTTGTTAAGGCTTTGAGAGGCTTCCTCCAATCTGCTCACAGGTTTCCTTTCTCTTCTGGAAGCAGGTCATCTCAAACTGACGTCTCTTGGGTGAAGTCTCGTAAAGTCATTTTATCTTGGATGGCTAGAGGAAATATGAATCCCAGGGGATCATGCAAACTGTTTGTGAAAGGAAAGACATCTATACACGTATGGGTAAGATCCTATTGCGCTTTTCTATTTCACAGTTTATTGCTCCTCCTAGACAGACATCTCTTATAATGACCCATTCTAAGTCACATCTTTGTTTATATGGAGCGTTCTGGAAGTCATTAATGTGTCCTTTAGTAGTACCGTGTTTCCCCGAAAGTAAGACCCTGTCTTACATTTTTTTGGGGGCCAAAAGTGGCCCCCTGTCTTACTTTTGGGGGGGGGTCTTATATTGGCAGCCCCAGCCTACTCACATACACACACACACACCGTATATACTCATGTATAAGCCGAGGGTGGGAAATACAGCAGACGGCCACCCCTGTATACAGCCCCCAGCACAGGTATACGGCCCCAGCAGTGTGGTATACAGCCCAGCAGTGTGGTATACAGCCCAGCAGTGTGGTATACAGCCCAGCAGTGTGGTATACAGGGTATACAGTATCCTTAGACACTATATTGTGAAAATCATCAATTCTGTTACATAAGGCATTTTCTATAGCTTCTATTGACCCTTAATATTCATCAAGTCTTTCCCACACCTTATGTAGACCTTTGTGTGCAGACTTTATGTTAATGTCTTTGATTCTTTTGGCATGTTCAGCTGACTCGTTTCCAAGTTACTTCACCAGAAGATATAACTCCTCACTTCAGGAAAGGTCCAAACCTCTGATGGCATTCTGGAAGGAGGCTCGCCTTGACCCAACAATCTCAGTATGATAAGTGAACTTTACAAGTCCCTTGGTGACAAGCTCTTGGCGAGTAAAGAACTTTGTATAGTCCATAGAGGCCTGGTTAGCATCGATATGAGCTTTTGTGCTGTTGTCGTGCTGAGTGTGTGGTGTATCATCATACCTGTAAGATGCTTCTGGCTTAGGGTAGTCTGTATAATACTAGATGTGCTTTTAGGTGAGATGGAGTTTGTACCTACTGTTCGTTAGAATGGTAGCTGCGGCAAACATCTTCTTGCTGTATACTTTTTTGTTTGCAGTAGTGAAGTTAAAGGTTGGATTGCTAGAAATTTGCATAGGTTGATTTATGTAGTGCATCAGGGCTGTCATCTGTTCTGGGATGCTGGTGGACATATGCTGAGACGCGTTGTGCTGGATCGTGCTGGTCTAGATTTGGTTCAAGAACATTGCTGTGTTTCTCATAATCATGGTATTCCATGGCTTACAATTTCTCTGTCTTGGCTATTGTGGATAGTGTCTCTTTGTCTTTGGCAAGTCTTTCTAGAGATGCTCGCAGATGCGCAATCTCTGCTTCTTGTTCTGCCTGAAGATGTACCATTTCTGCATGCAGGTCAGCTTTTTCTGATTCTTCGTCTACTTGTCTCAACTTTAGTTGCATCTCTTGTTCTGCAATGGGGGACCTCACTTTTGCCGCCACAGGTTAGGCACGAGCAACAGCAGCAAGCTCTTTTATTGGAGATTTGTTAGAGCCTGCTCGTGACCTTGCCTTGAGTAAAGATGCTCAGCTTGCAGACATTGTGTGCCTGGCTTCAGACTGCTGGGTAATTCAGTGCGGATCTGAATCTATGTATAAATGGATGTTAATGTGGCGGGAATCAGGGTCGTATTTCCCACTAGGCACTGGAGGGCACGTTCCTAGGGTGCCGGGCTGCAGAGGCTCAGCACCAACACAGGAAAATGTTTTTTGTAACGTTACCTCTGTTAGACAATCCAGGAAATATGTTGTCATTTCAGGGTGGGACACCTCCATGTTCACCTCAGATGCAGGAGCTGACTGACCCAGGAAGTAGTGGTGCCGCAACTTCCAGGTCAGAGAAGTTCCTGCATCTGAAGAGAATATGAAGGTGCTGCAGCATCCCTGCTCTGCATGTGAAGAGAAGGAGATCATCTCCCACTGCAGACGTCACAGCAGAGGAGGTGAAAGACGACATGAGAGGAAATCATAACGGAGGTGAGGGGTCATAGAGCTGAAGATGGGGGGTGCTATATACATGTGACAGGGGAGGTTGGTGACAGGAGGCTGGTGAACAGAGCAGACTGGTGACAGAGGAGGCTGGTGAGCAGAGGAGACTGGTGAACAGAAGAGGCTGGTGAAACTGGAGGCTGGTAAACAGAGGAGGCGATGAACAGAGGAGACTGATGAACCGAGGAGTCTGGTGACAAAGGAGGCTGGTAAACAGAGGAGGCTGGTGACCGAGGAGGCTGGTGACAGTGGAGGCTGGTGAACAGAGGAGACTGGTGAACAGAGGAGACTGATGAACACAGGAGGCTGGTGACAGTGGAGGCTGGTGGACAGAGGAGGCTGGTGCAGAAAACCAAACAGGAGTGGTGTATCCTGGTGTGCCCAAAATGATGAGAAAGTTTTCTGAATCTTTTCCCACAGTTCACGTGGTGATGTGGGTCCTGCAGCAGCTGTAACTCAGGTGTAGAAGCCGGTTGTGGGTGATCACAACCTGACCAGGTGAGAAAGCAACTTGAGAGGCCACCTTTACTTGTCGTAAGTGATAAGGCACAATCTACGCCTCTTTGTCTCCTTTGTTTAATTTTAGTTTCAACAAAATTTTATTGTGACAGAAGAAAAGTAGATGCGTACAAACAATTGTTAATCAAAGCAATTTAAGAAGAAAAAAAAAAAGGAAATAAATCAAATAAGACAAATGAAGTTGTCCCCTCGTAGGGGGGGTCAGGTTCATATAGCAAGGCGTTGTTATATACTTTGTAATTTGGTAAGAGAAGAGAGAGTAATACAAGAAAATTAAGATAAAATAAAAAAAAAAAAAAAAAAAGAGAAGGAAGTATCTTGACTAGCGGGGAATCGGCATTCTCGTAACAGTTCTACAGGGGTTAGTTTTTTCTTTTTTTGGGGGGGGGGTAATTCTATGGGATGGCGTGTGGGTATCTATGGGTTGTTCATTGATCTGGTTATCAAGGTGCTTCACTTTCTTTATAGAGCTTAGTGTTATTGTGTGTTTTACGTTGATAGTGACATTACTCTGTGAAGGTCGTGGTCTTCGTTTTTGGTTATCCAGGGTTCCCATATAGCCCTGAAGAGGTCCATGGTGTAATTTCTGGTTGCCTCTATTTTCTCGAAGAGCATTATGGAGTGGATACGTGCTTTACTTGCTCTAGTGATAGCAAATCCGTGTTCCATTGTTTGGCTATGTGGTTTTTGGTGGCCATAGTTATGTAGGTGAGTAGCCAATATGCTTTGTTATTCACATTAGGTGGTTTGTCCCCAAACAGTAGTGCTAGTGGAGTGAGTGTGAGTTTGTCATCTAGAGTGAAGTCGATTAACTTTATGACGTCATTCCAAAGGGATTTTACGATGGGGCATGTCCACCATGTGTGGAATGTGTCCCCTACTGTGTCACATCCTCTGAAGCATCTGTCAGGCTTGGAGCTGTATATGTTGTGTAGGAAGCTGGGGACAAGGTGCGTCCTGTGGAGAAGCTTAAAGGACGTTTCAGTTAATGATGCCTGATGGCTTCCCTTCATGATGCTTTCGTGACATCTGTACCATTTTTCTGGTGTGAGCATGATTCCCAGGTCTATTTCCCATTGCTCCATAGCTTTGAGCTAGCTTTGAGCAGGTGGGATTGGAGGGAGTATTGGAATCTTATGGATCTCCATAGTTGTAGGGTGTGGAGGGTGTATGGTGAGTACGTGTTTAAGTTTTTTGGTAGAGTCCCCGTGGCCCAGAGGAGACCTCTCAGTGTGTATGGGGCTAGTTGGGAGTTCTCTATGTGGATCCATAGGGGAGTGTTCTGCTCTTCATGTATTGTTGCCATTTGTGCCATTTGTGCTGCCCTGTAGTAGTGTATGAGGTTTGGCAGCGATACACCTCCTTTTGCTTTGTGTTTATGTAAAGTCTGCATGGATATGCGTGGTCTCTTATGATTCCATATGAATCGGTTGATTTGGGAGTGGATCGTTTTGAATATGGACTTTGGTATTGGTATTGGTAGTGAGCGGAAGAGATATAGGAATTGGGGTAGTGTGACCATCTTTATCGTGTGAACTCTCCCTAAAAAGGAGAGCGTTGGGGTTGACCATTTGATTAGATTCTGTTCTAGTTTTTGCAATATGGGGCTGTAGTTATATTTGTATAGGTTGTTTTTATGTGATGTTAGGTTGGTTCCAAGATAGGGAATTTAGTGCTCTTTGTGTGTAAACTTAAAGTTGGATAGAATTCGGTTTCGGTCATTGGCTGGGTTGTTAATAAACATTATTTCTGATTTATCCACGTTTACTTTCAGTCCTGAAATCTCCTCGAATTGTTTGAGGGTGACTATCAAGTTTGGAATCGATATGTGGGGGTTCGTTAGGGTCAGTAGTAGGTCGTCTGCGAAGAGGCTTACTTTATAGGTGTGTCTCCTTATTTTTGGGCCTGTGATATCTGAATGGGATCGTATCTTTTGGGCTAGGGGTTCCATGATCATAGCGAATAAGGCCGGTGATAGGGGGCATCCTTGCCTCGTGCCTCTTTTTATGAGTATTGGTTTCGGGGAGGTGGATGGGAGTTTTAGGTATGCAATCGGGTTGTTGTAGAGGAGTTTAAGGGCGTTTATCAATGGTTGAGGTAGCCCCAATCTGTTCAGAACTTGGAATAGGTATGGCCATGCAACTGAGTCAAAGGCTTTTTCTATGTCTAGAGCCAGGACAGTTAGGGGTGAGTTGGATTTGTTGGCATTGTGTATTATATTGAGGTTCCTACGTATGTTGTCTGGTGCTTGTCTAGAAGGTATGAAACCTACTTGGTCTTTGTGTATAAGGTTAGGGAGGCAGGTATTTATTCTGTTGGTTAGTATTGCCGTGAAGATTTTAAAATCTATATTTAATAGGGAGATGGGCCTGTAGTTCTTGATGAGTAGTGGGTCTTTTTTTGGTTTTGGGATGACAGCAATATGTGCGGTGTGAAATTCTTTGGGCATGGTTTGTCCTGAGAGTAAGTTGTTGCAATATGCGCGTATGTGGTTCGTTAGTGTGTCCTGGAATTTTTTGTAGTATAATGCAGTCAGTCCATGCGGGCCTGGTGCTTTACCTGCTTTTAGTTGTTTGATGGTGGTCAGTATCTCTTCTTCTGTTATTGGCGAGTGTAGTTTTGCTGGTAGCTCGGGGTTAGGGATGGTAGTGGTATAGTGGCTAGGAATTCGTCAATTTTGGGTTTGGTGGAGCGTGGGTTGTCATTATATAAATTCTGGTAGAATTTGTGGAATGCAGCATAGATTTTATTTGGGTTATGGGTGGTATGTGATTGTTCATCTTTAATTGAGAAAATCGTGTTTAGGCGTTCTTTGTCTCTGAGTTTGCGTGCAAGCATTCTGTCCATCTTATTGGAGTATTTATAAAACGTCGCTTGTGTCCACCTAATGGCTCTTTCAGTGCGGGTTGTCAGTATTGTGTTGAGTTGTAGTTTTGTGTCGAGTATTTTCTTGGTGCGATATTTGGAGGGGTGGGATTGGTTGGCAAATTCCAGTTTAGTGACCCAGGCGAACGCCCCATACCTGACATTCCCCCATCCTACTATATCCTAACCCACCCCTCATAGACTGTGAGCCCTCGTGGACAGGGTCCCTGCCCCTCCTGTACCTGTACGTCCTGATCGCCTAGATTTAGTGTATTGTTCTTGTCTCCCTCATCCTCATGTAAAGCGCCATGGAACCTAATGGCGCTATATAAATAAATAATAATAATAATTACTGAGCTTGTCTTCAAGGTCCATCTGTGTCTCTAGTCTATCTCTCTTTTTTTTGGAGGCCAGTCGTATGAGTACGCCTGTCATGTATTTTTTGTGGGCCATCCAAATGTTGCCTGAGACTTCTGAGAATCTGAGACTTCTGACGATTTGTTTGTGGCGAATTAAGTTTTGAGTTCTTGTTCTATCTGCGTTCTAGTATTGGGGTTTGTCAGTAGGGATTCATTTAGTCGCCATCTATAAAGAGATGATGTCTCAGTATCAGTTTTAAATACTGATAGTACGCAGTCGTGGTCTGACCAGGAGGATGGGATGTGTCTAGAGTAGAGAAGGGAGGTTAGGTTGCCGGGGTTCGTTAGTATCCAGTCTATTCTGGAGTATGAGTGGTGGGCCTTGGAGAAGTAGGTGTAGCCCTCGAGTGCGTGTGGGTTTCTCTCCATGTATCTACTAGTTGGTGGGATTTAAGTAGGTTTTGTAGAGTTTTTCTCTCAGTGTTAGTGATATCGGATCGTTTTTGGGTGGAGCTATCCAATGTGGCGTCTATGGTTATGTTGAAATCTCCTCCCCAGAGTAGGAGGTCATAGGTTTCGTCCCTATCAGCTTCGTTATGGAATGGATCGTTTTCATTTGCACTGACGGGGGGGCGTAGCTATTTATGATACAGATTCGTTTTGATTGGACTGTCCCGCGTATTATGAGGTATCTACCTTCTTTGTCCGCAGTCACTTGTTTCTGTACAAATGGGAAGGAGTTGTGGAATAGGATGGCCACTCCTCTAGTTTTTTATTATGGGATGCTAGGTGGGATCTAGTGTATGACTTATGGAAGAATTTTGGGAAGGAGCGGTCTGTAAAGTGTGTTTCCTGTATTAGTATGATGTCCGGTGTATGTTTTGAGTAGTCTATGAACGCGCGTTTTCTCTTAAATGGGGAGTTGAGTCCCCTGACATTGTGTGATAGTACCTTATACATTCGCAATATTGGGGAACATGTTAGCTGTCATGTGGGGTCTGTCTCCGTGTTGTGTGGTGATGGTCCGTTTGGGGTTTAATTTGGGGAGAGGTAACCTTGGAGTTGTGGGGGGGTGGGGGCTGCGGATGGGCAGGTGGGCACAGTGGATACAACAGGGGCGATATTCGGTGGTTTTTGGGACCCGAGTGTTCAGGTCTTTTGAGGTTATAACCATAGATAGCGTTGGCCCAATTTGGGGTAGCACATTTAATGTAGAGGTGTTGTGTTCTCTGTAGGATAGTTTGTGTGGGGTATGGGTTGGGGATTTGTTGTCTCTTTCAGGAATCATCTGGTTCCAGGGACAGTACATTCTGTGTAGGGTGGTTTTTGTGGGGTAGGGGTTGGAGGTTTACTGCTTTGTTTTGGGGTCGTCTAGTAGTAGGTAGGATTGGGCGTTTGGTGTGCGGGGGGGGTTTGGGTTGTTTTATTTGGTGTTGTTAGATTTTTAATTGTTTTGGTCATGGTTTCTGGGGGGGTTGGGGGTATGAATTTTTCAAGTGACGAACCTCTGTCCACTCCCTATTGGGTCTTGGTCGTTGTGGTAGAGCGTTGATGTTATTTGGAGGGATACCTGCCCTTTCCAGGGCTTGTTGGCCTTCTTCTTCTGTTCTCGGTGAGTAGGTTTTGTTGTTGTAGTGAAAGATCAGGGCATGTGGGAAGCCCCACTTGTATTTGATGTGTGCATTTAATAGGGCCGTTGTGGTGCCTTTCATTGCTCTCTTTCTCACTAGGGTCGCTGGGCAGATGTCCGGGAATAGAGCGACTGTGTCTGGTAGTTCTGGCAGAGTAAGTTTGTTGCGTGCGGCTCTGAGGATCAGGTCTCTTGATTCTTCGTGGTGTAGTTTAAGAACCACGTCTCTTGGTGATGCATCTGATCTGAGTTTTCCTAAAGCTCTGTGTATTCTGGTTATCTGGAAGAGACTGGGGTCTGCTTGAGGAAGTAGAGATTGGAAGAGTTTGGAGACTGTTGCTTTTAGGTTTGTATCGTTTTCGGGGAGTCCTTTAATTCTAATGTTTCCTCTCCTTAATCGATTTTCCATGTCCTCGCTTTTCAGCTCCAGATATTCTATTCTGGCGTCTTGTTCTTGGAGTAGTTTCCTGTCGGTCTCTATAGCATCAGCTGTGTTGTCCATTCGTCTTTCTAGATCGTCTGTGCGTTGAGTGATGTCTTGAAGTTGTCATGTGAAATTGTCGACGCGGTGGGGAGTTCGGTCCTGAAGGTCTTTTTGATAGATGTCAGGAGTTCCTCCATACCCATCAGGGGTGCATTCTGTGGGGGGCTGTTTCCGGTTTGTTGGGGGCTTTTGGTGGGGTCTCCCTGCCTTGATGGGGTTGCTTGGGTGGGTGGCATTTCGTGGGCTGTGGGTTTGATACGTTGTGGGAATAACTGTGATATTGTCTTTGGCTTAGTTTCTCTTATTGTGGTTCGCTTTGTACGCATTATTTTGGGGCTTGGGGGATATTTGGCTGGGTTTTTTCCCGTTGGGGTTGGTCATGTGGAGGACCGGTAGTGTCAGTGGTGCAGGTCCAAGCCTTGTGTGGGGTCAGTTGGTCAGGGCTAGTGATGCAGTCTTGAAGACTTAATAAAGGAGGGTTGAGAGGGGCTGATGTGGAGACTGAGTGGTGGAGGTGGAATGGGGGGTAAACGTGGTTGACTAATGCACAAAGTGAGAAATCATTGAAGTGAAGGACTTTTGCTTATGTTGGTCACTATTACAATTAAGGCAGGTAGTAGATGGATAGAGTTTTTACCTTCTGGCTTCCTCTGGCTTATCTCTGGTGTGTCTCTGCCGTCCACTTTCAAAAATTCCACTTTGAAAATTCCCACACAGGCCAAGGCCACAACAGGCCTTGTGGTCTGCAATTTATAGCTCTTGTGGACACCAGATGATAGGCCAGGAAGACAGAGGGGAGGGGGTCAGAGGAGAGAAAGGGCCACTACACACCAGGGTACAATTAACTAATTGCTGCTAAGGGAAACTTTTGGAGCCAGATCAGCAGGACGGAGAGACAGGGAGGATGGAATAATATGGATATTTCTAAGGTACAAATCAACTGAATCAATGTTTTCATACCATGAAATATATGCAATGTATACAGTGGCTGGAAAACTGCAGCAGAGATTATATATACCACTGAATCAATGTTTTCATACCATGAAATATATGCAATGTATACAGTGGCTGGAAACTGCAGCAGAGATTATATATACCACTGAATCAATGTTTTCATACCATGAAATATATGCAATGTATACAGTGGCTGGAAACTGCAGCAGAGATTATATATACCACTGAATCAATGTTTTCATACCATGAAATATATGCAATGTATACAGTGGCTGGAAACTGCAGCAGAGATTATATATACCACTGAATCAATGTTTTCATACCATGAAATATATGCAATGTATACAGTGGCTGGAAACTGCAGCAGAGATTATATATACCACTGAATCAATGTTTTCATACCATGAAATATATGCAATGTATACAGTGGCTGGAAACTGCAGCAGAGATTATATATACCACTGAATCAATGTTTTCATACCTGCAAAGGAAGGAGAAATATTGTCACAACAGGGCATCACCGCGTTGGGAAGTGTAGGTAAGAGGTCTCTGGTGTATCTCTGCCGTCCACTTTCAAAAATTCCACTTTGAAAATTCCCACACAGGCCAAGGCCGTTTGTTTAATTTTAGAGGAGGCTGGTGAACAGAGCAGGTTGGTGAACAGAGGAGTCTGGTGACAAAGGAGTCTGGTGAACAGAGGAGGCTGGTGACAGAGGAGGCTGGTGAACACAGGAGGTTGGTGGACAGAGGAGGCTGGTGACAGAGGAGGCTGATGAACAGAGGAGGCTGGTTGATAGAGGAGGCTGGTGAAAAGAGGAGGCTGGTGGACAGAGGAGGCTGGTGAACAGAGGATGCTGCTAATATATATACTGGTAAATAGAGGAGGCTGGTGAACAGAGAATGTTGTTGAACAGGGGAGGCTGGTGCTGCTATATACTGTTGAACAGGGGAAGCTGGTGCTACTATATACTGTTGAACAGGGGAGGCTGCTGCTATATACTGGTGAACAGGGGAAGCTCGTGCTGCTGTATACTGTTGAACAGGGGAGGTTGGTGCTGCTATATACTGGTAAACAAGGGAGGCTGATGCTACGCAGGCTGGGGATTTTGTGGAGGCTGACGCTTTAGAATGGGGATTAGGGGGATATTACTATATAATAAGTTTTTATTGAAGCTACAAAGTAAAATCTACTCTTGGCATCCCTTTGAACACCTTCAGTAAACAGGAGAGGTGAATGAGCAGACAGCATGTCTCCATATCACTAGGCCTCTCCTCCTCACTGAAGCAATGGTTAAGTCACCTATTTTAATTCCTTGATGCCTTTGAAAAGCTGAATGTGTTAAAAAAACGTTCAAAAGACTTAGCAGCAAGAGCAGCCTTTTTTTTTAGTTTAATCAGCGATATTTAAAGCATTTACAGAGTAGATCTGCCTAAAATAGATGTCATGTGCACAGACTCCGTACAGTCCAATCCACTATCGCTTGCAACTGCATGAATCCTGTCTGGTACTGATCTGAATATGGCTGCTGGTCTCACAGAGAAGGAGAAGGCAGTCTTACAAAGCACCGTGCTCTTAATGGAGAAGACACCAGGATATGCAGGAATACTATTAGATTGTGCTAAACCTATTTAAACACCATAACAAGCTAACATATAATATCTCATAGGCTGTGGCAATTGTCCACTAAAGCTGCTTTCTCTTACTGAGCCTGAATGGATAGAGCACCAGGTGTTACAGTAGCATGTTCAGACACAGATGTGACAATTATATCCATAAAAAAGGATGGATTGCGCTACCTTGAAACAAAATAATAATCTTGTAGGTGTGATACTTTTGAAAGTTTAACCAAAATAAAGTAATAATTTTAAAAAGCAAGCTTTCATAATTGCTTAAGTCTCTTCATCAGGCAGGGTACAACAAAATATTTGAAGAAACACAAATATATACTCAAAAGGAGCATAGGCATAGTGTAATAAATGGACATTTAAATAAACACTTAGCTTTTGTGTTAAAAACCTGTTAAAAATTACAATGTTCTTAATAAAAAATATATTTTAATAAACTACTCCCCCAAAAAGGAACATAGTTCACATTATTGTGGCAGTAATAATCATATCATAAAAAAATTCTTTAACTTGCACAGTGAATGCTGAAAATTGATTTTACTAATGCAACCCCACGAAAAATTTCATCAAACATGAGCTAATGATATGTATGTCGAAATGACACCAATGAAATCTAAAGCTCTGTGAACAGAAAGCTAAAAAAGTAAGTGGCTCTACGACTATAATAACTTGATTTTTTTAAGTGATTTTCCTTTGCAAGTGTAGGAGAAACAAACATATGTAAAGTGTCAGAATTATTATATTGACCTTCCGAATAATGTAAATCATATCAAACTGTGATGAGTGATTAAAAAAACTCTATTTTTTTGTTCATATACCACCAAAAAGTGCATCCAAAAATTTTTACAAAATTAATAATGTTCTAAAAGCTACAACTTATCATATAGAAATAAGTTTTCATACAGATATGCTGACTTAAAAATGTAAGACTTAGAGCTCTCGGAATATGGTTTCATAATTTTTGAGGTTGAAGGTAGACTTTAAGTCTGTTGAGTTAAACCTATAGCCTAACTGTTACGTATTGACTGCCTTGCTGTATGGAAGTGCTGCTGCTGTGGGTTAAATGAAGCCCTTTTTTTTCCCTGCTCTCAGTGTGGAGAGAGGAAGCTCATGAGCGGGAACTGAGAGTGCAGGTGTGTGTGATGAATATGACTCATGCTTGGGTGAGCTGAGGGGTATGCCTGGGCTGGTTGCTCCCCACCCCTCGGCCATAAATGGGTCAGCTCACATCCACCTGATGTCGCTGATTCAGTTCACTTCTGGACTGTGACCTGTTGTGAGCGGATGCTGATACAGAGCTTCTCCATTGGAAGTTGTTGGGTTCCGTGGTTCATGGGTGGAGGTAGGGGCTTATGCCTAAGGCTTCTCAGGAGTTAGGGGTTAGGCTGGTGGCTATTCCTTTACAGGTGTGCGGCAGCAACGGGGGGCCTGTATATACCACTGGGGGTGGTGCCTGTATATACAAATGGGGGGAGCCTGTATATACCACTGGGGGTCTGTATATACCACTGGGGGGTCTGTATATACCACTGGGGGGCACCTGTATATACAACTGGGGGGATCCTGTATATACCACTGGGGAGCCTGTATATACCACTGGAGGGCCTGTATATACCACTGGGGGGCCTGTTTATAACACTGGGGGCCTGTATATACCACAGATGGGGGCCTGTATATACCACTAATGGGGGCCTGTATATACCACTGAGGGGGGCTGTAACCTCTGATGGGGGGCCTGTATATACCACTGAGGGGGCCTATATATACCACTAATGGGAGGCCTGTATATACCACTGATGGGGGCTGTAATCTCTAATGGGGGGCCTGTATATACCACTGATGGGGGGCCTGTATATACCACTGATGGGGGGCCTGTATATACCACTGAGGGGGGCCTGTATATACCACTGAGGGGGGCCTGTATTCCACTGATGGGGGTTGTAACCTTTGATGGGGGGGAACTGTATACCAGTGATGGAGGTCCTATATACCAGTGATGGGCGATTATATACCAGAAATGGGGGGCCATTTATCATGATGAGAGAGGCTGTTTACCGTGATGAGAATCTGCTTCATTTTCCCCCGTAGGCTTATACTCGAGTCAATAAGTTTTCCTAGTTTTGGAGGGTAAAATTAGGGGCCTTGGCTTATACTCGGGTCGGCTTATACTCGAGTATATACGGTAAATATAAACCTCTTGAGTTGCAATTGGTTGTGCACACTTTTATATAGAAGCTCTTTCCTTTATCTTTTATAGATTGATAACGATTGACATATCACTCACGAGCACCAGCGATACTCTCCAAGTAACAAGTATCCAGAATACCTTACTATCCGTGCGAGGAGAGAATAGTAATATTTCACTTGCTCATCACTAGTGACACACAAATCATTTTTATTTTCCAATCAGTGTATTTATTTTACGATATGAAATAAAACATAAATAATTATTTATTGTACAAGATGAAAGAAAACATAAATAAAACTATAATGGCCTGATGTTTTTCCATTCATGCTGTAAAACCCATATGCCTATTGTTCACCTGATAGTTTGCCAATAATGTGTTGTAAGGGTACTAGCCAAAGGGGATGAGATTTTCCAGAGTTAGATCCATTTCTTAAAGGTACACAAATTTGCCACATTGGTTGCGTCTATGACATGACCACATTGTTCTGACCGAAGTGACAAGATGTTTTTGTAACATAATTATATGACTTTTATTTACATACCAATAGAACTAGCAATAACACAGTAAAGACAGTAAAGAGTTGCTGAACAATTTTCTGTATAACAAAACTGTGTGAAGAGGCCAAACTAAAGCTTTACTTGACAGTGAATGGGATAATACCAGCATATAGTATATTCCAGTACTGCTCAAATTTTTTTTTTAAAGTTAAGATTTAAATTCAAGATTGAATTTGGAAAAATACTTGGATATTTTCAAACTTCCACTTCAGAATTTGTCACGTGGCCTTGCAGTTGACCCCAACACCAGTAGAAACTTTTCTAGTCAGCAACCTTGCTCTCCAAGCTATTCACCTTACATGGACCTCCACTATGAGAACATTAGATGCAGGGAAATCTATTAACACATTTGGCAAAATGTAGCAGTTCAAACATTGGAGATCATTTTTGTGTTAAGCTTGAAAATAATAGAAATGGGTTTAAGTATCTTACCCACTGAAAAAAAGTATGACCGTAAGTACAAAGCTAAAATTTCTTAGACGAGATTGTAAACTTGTTGTTCATTCTGTCAGTAAATTGGCCGATAGTAGTTCAGTTCATCAAATTGCTTCTCGAAAATATGAATTACTAACAATTTAAGAATAGATATTTTCGATTCTATTTCCAAGACATCTTATTCTCTTCTCTGCTTTGTTATTTACTTTTAAATAATTTCAGTATGTGGTTCTACCATTACTCCCCAGCAGTACGCCCACTGTCTTGGGGTTATATTTGATTCAGATCTCTCCTTCACTCTCCACATCCGATCACTCTCTCGTTTGTGTCATCTACACCTCAAAAACATCTCTAGAATTCAACCTTTTCTTATTGTTGAGACTGCAAAAACTTCTAATTATTGCCCTTATTCATTCTCATCTGCATTACTGTAATTCTCAACTAATCGGTCTCCCTCTTACTAAACCCTCTCTCCAATCCATCCTGAATGCAGCAGCCAAGATCATAGTCCTTTCCAAGCACTTCATTGATGCCTCTATTCTGTGCCAGTCATTGCACTTGCTGCCTATCTGCAGAGTACAATTTAAAATGATCACTCTGACCCACAAAGCCCTCCACAGTTCTGCTCTGCCCTACATAAGAATAATAATATTTAGGCCCCTCTCACATCTAATGCAGGGCTGCGCATTAGATGTGAAAGGGGCCTTATTCATTTATATAGCAACATTAATTTCATAGCACTTTACAAACATCAGTAATGCTGTCCCCATTGAAGGTCACAATCTAAACATCTTATCGATATGTCTTTGCTACATCTCCTCCCTCATTTGTCTCTATCGCCCTACACTTGCCCTCCATACCACAAATGACCTAAGACTGACATCATCTGCAATCTGAACCTCCCACTCACATCTCCAAGGCTTCTCATGAGCTGCACCAATTATCTGAAACGGATTACCAAGAACAATTCAATTAATTCCAAATATCCATAGCTTTAAGCAAGTGTTAAAAACACATCTCTTTAGATTAGCCTACCACCTCACCTCATGTATGTAACAATTCTCATTCTGCTCTACTCCAAATCTGGCCCCTTGTATCATTCTTCTACACCCCCATGCATTTTATAGCACTTTATCTGTACTTTCACAAATCCTGGCTGGTGAACGGTTCATGCAGCATCATGTGAATCCCCTTTTTAATATATTGATGGCTGGACCATATATGATGGTATTTGTTACTATTACCTTTTGTGTCTCCCCTATTTCCTCACAGATTGTAAGCTTGCGAGCAGGGACCTCACTCCTAATGATCTCAATAATTTATTTATTTTTTTGTCTTGTATTGTCTGTATTGTATTATATTTGTATTGTCTCACATTGTCAGTATAGTATTTTATTTTATTATTGTATTGTATTTTATTATTATATACTATTGTATGGTATCGTATACCTTCTGAATTGTAAAGTGTTCCGGAATATGTTGGCACTATATAAATAAAAATTAATATTATTATTATGATATTATTAATTATAATTAATTAGTCAATTCATATGGCCACTTTACACGCGGCTACATTTCTAGCTTATCCACAGGTAACTTACTGGCTGCAGTGAAATCATGGAGACATTATTACATTTTTACACAGCAACAAGATAGAACCATGTCTCCATGATTTCACTGCAGCCAGTAAGTTACCTGTGGATAAGCTAGAAATGTAGCCGCGTGTAAAGTGGCCAATACAGATAGAAAAAACATCCAGGCAAAAATATTTTTGACAATAAACCAATCAGCATGGAAGATTCTAAGTATGGTAATTAAAAGAGTGCCTCGTTACATGATCTATCAGTAGCGCCGTATAGATTAGAAATGCTTTGAAGGACATCCAGTGGAACCAAAGATGACAAATCCTGATCAAGATTGGGAAAATATTAGAAACTTGTATAATTTGAATCAATTATATTTACTTGCTAAAATGTTTTATAGAACATTACTATGTAAAATTAGTAGAATAAATAGTCAGGAAGGTCAAGCATCACTCTCAGACATGGCAGCCTCATATTGAGGCTGCAGGAGCGACCTTTGCACTTCACAAAATAGATGGCATCATGAAGAGAGAAGATTAAGTGGCAATACTGAAGCAATATCTCAACATATCAGCCAGGAAGTTAGAACTTGGGTGGAAATGGGTCGTGACACAGCCTCCGGGAAACCACCCCCCTTCAGCGATAATTGGTGGAAGCTCCTGCATTGCGATTGGTTGTCGCTGTATAGGGCAGCATATTTAAGGAGCTGACCAGTCTCACTACACATTTGCTATAGCGTCATGTATTAGCCAGCCTTCCTGCGCTGGCTGGCCAATCATGATACTATTGCTTTGTCCAATCATCGTACGAGCGTCTCGTAATCCACAACTCTGGCACGCCTATGTGTTGTCTCTGCTGCACCAGGTCCTCCCATATTACCTTCTGTCGCGGCGTGTAAATGATTGACGGTGCTCTACAGAAGGTAACTTCAGGCACCCGGCGGTGCATCCAGAGATAGATTAAACCTTCTGTAGAGCACATTGTAGCGGCGTGTAAAGGTACCTTTAGTGATTCTTGTAGAGGAGTTCCATGTATTCTTTCCATCTTTATTGATTTTGTTCTGGTTCAGTTAGTTTGTTCCTATTGGTGTATTTCACCATTCTCACTCTTGGTTGAAATTTTCATTCTATCTCTTTGATCCTGGAGCATTACTTTTCAGCTTTGCTCTGCAGCAGTTTTTATCTATCTCTGTACATATCTTCTGGTAATAAAGTTCTATGCGCGAATGGCTCTCTTTAATCTTTTACTGATGCTGTCTGCATACTGATTGTTACCTTTTGTTTTAATCATTTGTCTTTCTTCGATAATCTTTACGGTCTCTTTTGTTAACCATGGGTGTAACTGTCTCTTCTGCTTTTGTTGTGTTTATGGCTTCTTAAGTACCGTATATACTCGTGTATAAGCCGACCCGTGTATAAGCCGACCCCCCTACTTTTGCCCCCAAAACCTGGGAAAATCTATTGACTCGCGTATAAGCCGAGGGTGGACCCCAGCACAGGTATACAGCCCCCAGCAGTGGTATACAGGCCCCAGCAGTATGATATACAGCAGGCCCCAGTGGTATATACAGCAGCCCCAGTGGTATTGCAGCCCCTATATACAGCAGCCCCAGTGGTATTGCAGCCCCAGTGGTGTATACAGCAGCCCCTATATACAGCAGCCCCAGTGGTATTGCAGCCCCAGTGGTATTGCAGCCCCTATATACAGCAGCCCCAGTGGTATTGCAGCCCCAGTGGTATTGCAGCCCCAGTAATGCAGGGCCCCTATATACAGCAGCCCCAGCGGTATTGCAGCCCCTATATACAGCAGCCCCAGTGGTATTGCAGCCCCAGTAATTCAGGGCCCCTATATACAGCAGCCCCAGTGGTATTGCAGCCCCAGTGGTATTGCAGCCCCTATATACAGCAGCCCCAGTGGTATTGCAGCCCCAGTGGTATTGCAGTCCCTATATACAGCAGCCCCAGTGGTATTGCAGCCCCAGTAATGCAGGGCCCCTATATACAGCAGCCCCAGTGGTATTGCAGCCCCAGTGGTATTGCAGCCCCTATATACAGCAGCCCCAGTGGTATTGCAGCCCCAGTGGTGTATACAGCAGCCCCTTTATACAGCAGCCCCAGTGGTATTGCAGCCCCAGTGGTATTGCAGCCCCTATATACAGCAGCCCCAGTGGTATTGCAGCCCCAGTAATGCAGGGCCCCTATATACAGCAGCCCCAGTGGTATTGCAGCCCCAGTGGTATTGCAGCCCCTATATACAGCAGCCCCAGTGGTATTGCAGCCCCAGTAATGCAGGGCCCCTATATACAGCAGCCCCAGTGGTATTGCAGCCCCAGTGGTATTGCAGCCCCTATATACAGCAGCCCCAGTGGTATTGCAGCCCCAGTGGTATTGCAGCCCCTATATACAGCAGCCCCAGTGGTATTGCAGCCCCAGTAATGCAGGGCCCCTATATACAGCAGCCCCAGTGGTATTGCAGCCCCAGTGGTATTGCAGCCCCTATATACAGCAGCCCCAGTGGTATTGCAGCCCCAGTGGTGTATACAGCAGCCCCTATATACAGCAGCCCCTATATACAGCAGCCCCTATATACAGCAGCCCCAGTGGTATTGCAGCCCCAGTGGTATTGCAGCCCCTATATACAGCAGCCCCAGTGGTATTGCAGCCCCAGTAATGCAGGGCCCCTATATACAGCAGCCCCAGTGGTAGTATACAGGCAGCCCCAGTAATGCAGGGCCCCCCCCTCATGCTCCGGTCACCTGTAAAGCAAATTATACTTATCAGTGCCCGCTGCCGTCCGCGCCCGCATCTGCCGACATCCCGATCCTCCGTCTTCATGCGACTTCTTCCTGTTTCCTGTGCGCGTCGCCGGTAATGACGTCATTGCCTGCGACGCGCACAGAAGCAGGAAGAAGATGCATGAAGATGGAGGATCGCATGTCGGCAGCGGTGGGCGCGGACGGCAGCGGGCACTGATAAGTATAACTTGCTTTACAGGTGACCGGAGCATGAGGGGGGGGGCCCTGCATTACTGGGGATGCGGGGGCTGCTTTATACCGCTGTATACAGCAGCCCCCGCACTGACTCGCGTATAAGCCGAGGGGGGTACTTTTCAGCCCAATTTTTGGGCTGAAAAACTCGGCTTATACGCGAGTATATACGGTAATAATAATCCTTATATGTGCACACAATTCCTCAGGCTTCCTTGCCTCTGTGTCAAGTGATATAAATAGATTTTGCAGATTGTTCCAAAAAACGTAAGGTATGTCAGTCAAATCCCAGTTGGAAATGACATGTTGTCTAGCCTATTTACACAGTGTGAATCTTTGCTGTCAAAGGTTTATGATCAGCTCCACAGTCAGCTCCTGGCATTGTTTTAATGATAATGATTGATTACCTATATCTTTGGCAAAAACATTTGTAGTCAATCTGATTCTTATAGACACCATTCAGTGATGTCCAAGTGTAGAGTCTCTGTTTGTGACTTTAGAAAAAGGTGTTCATAATGGACAGTTGATTTGTCATACAAAAGTAAATGAAGAACAATGAGAAATGCAAAGTTTTACATCTTGGACTACAAATAATTTATACAGAATAAGAGGAATAGAGATAAGTAACAGCACGTGTGGAAAACACTTGGGTATACTAATATATAGACTACTGAGCATGAGTCAACAGTCTGATGCAGGAACAAAAAAGGCAAACACAATGTCTGGGATGTATTAAGAAAATCATACAGTTTAGATTACATGAAGATATTATCCCCTTTTACTCCTCTTTGGTCAGACCACATCTGGTATATTATTTCCAGTTCTGGGCTCCACATTTTAAAAATACATCAACAAGCTGGAGCAAATTCAGTGAAGAAAGACCAGTATGGTGACTGGTCTGCAAACCATGTCCTGTAAGGGACAGTTAAATAATTTGTAAATATTTATTTTGCAAAAAAGAAGACTAAGAAGAGACTTAATAGCTGTCTACAAATATCTCAAGGGCTGCCACACTGTAGGGGGATCAGTTTTATTTACATTTGCACAAGGAAACATAAAGCAATGGGATTAAACTGAATAGGAGGAGACAGATTAGATATTAGAAAAAACGTTTTTGACAGTGGGGATGACTAACAAGTGGAACAGACTGCCACAAAGGTTGTGAGTTCCTCTTCAATGGATGTTTTCAAACAGACGCTGAACAGACATCTGTCTAGGATGATTTAATGAATCTTTCTTTGAGCAGAGGGTTGGACCAGAGGACCCAGGAAGTTGCTTCCAACTCTACCATTCTATGAGTCCAAGAATCTTCATTCAGTCTCATTTCATTCACTAGGTCCATACAGTTGTGGCCAAAAGTATTGACACCCCTGCAATTCTGTCAGATAATACTCAGTTTCTTCCTGAAAATGATTGCAATCACAAATTCTTTGGTATTATTATCTTCATTTAATTTGTCTTCAATGAAAAAAAACACAAAAAGAATTGTCCTAAAGCCAAATTGGATATAAATCCACACCAAACATAAAAAAGGAAGGGGGGGGGAACAAAAGTATTGGCACTGTTGGAAAAATCATGTGATGCTTCTCTAATTTGTGTAATTAACAGCACCTGTAACTTACCTGTGGCACCTAACAGGTGTTGGCAATAACTAAACCACACTTGCAGCCAGTTGACATGGATTAAAGTTGATTTAACCTTTGTCCTGTGTCCTTGTGGGTACCACATTGAGCATGGAGAAAAGAAAGAAGACCAAAGAACTGTCTGAGGACTTGAGAAACCAAATTGTGAGGAAGCATGAGCAATCTCAAGGTTACAAGTCCATCGCCAAAGACCTGAATGTTCCTGTGTCTACCGTGCGCAGTGTCATCAAGAAGTTTAAAGCCCATGGCACTGTGGCTAACCTCCCTAGATGTGGACGGAAAAGAAAAATTGACGAGAGATTTCAACGACTCATTAAGACAACCTGGTAATTCCAAGATCCCCCAGAGTCACCATATTGATGCTGAACTTAGTGTGGACACCTGATCAACATAGTACAGGGAAGCCCAGAACTCCTGGACTCAAGCAATCCACCAGCCTCAGCCTCCCAGTAGCTGGGATTACAGGTGCGTGCCACCATATCCGGCACATTCAACACAAGATTGTGCCGATGGTGGATAAAGAACCTTGACTAACATCCAAACAAGTTCAAGCTGCCCTGCAGTCCGAGGGTACAACAGTGTCAACCCATACTATCCGTCGGCGTCTGAATGAAAAGGGACTGTATGGTAGGATACTCAGGAAGACACCACTTCTCACCTCGAGACATAAAAAAGCCAGGCTGGAGTTTGCCAAAACTTACCTGAGAAAGCCTAAAACGTTTTGGAAGACTGTTCTCTGGTCAGATGAGACAAAAGTAGAGCTTTTTGGGCAAAGGCATCAACATAGAGTTTACAGGAGAAAAAAAGAGGCATTCAAAGAAAAGAACACGGTCCTTACAATCAAACATGGCGGAGGTTCCCTGATGTTTTGGGGTTGCTTTGCTGCCTCTGGCAGTGGACTGCTTGACCATGTGCATGGCATTATGAAGTCTGAAGACTACCAACAAATTTTGCAGCATAATGTAGGGCCCAGTGTGAGAAAGCTGGGTCTCCTCAGAGGTCATGGGTCTTCCAGGAGGACAATGACCCAAAACACACTTCAAAAAGCACTAGAAAATGGTTTGAGAGAAAGCACTGGAGACTTGTAAGGTGGCTAGTAATGAGTCCAGACCTGAATCCCATAGAACACCTGTGGAGAGATCTAAAAATGGCACTTTGGAGAAGGCACCCTTCAAATATCAGGGACCTGGAGCAGTTTGCCAAAGAAGAATGGTCTAAAATTCCAGCAGAGCATTGTAAGAAACTCATTGACAGTTACCGGAAGCAGTTGATCGCAATTATTTTGGCTCAAGGTTGTGCAACCAAGTATTAGGCTGAGGGTGCCAATACTTTTGTCTGGCCCATTTTTGGAGTTTTGTGTGAAATGATCAATGTTTTGCTTTTGCTTTCTGCTTCATTCTCTTTTGTGTTTTTTCATTTAAGACAAATTAAATGAAGATAATAATACCAAAGAATTTGTGATTGCAATCATTTTCAGGAAGAAACTGAGTATTATCTGACAGAATTGCAGGGGTGTCAATACTTTTTGCCCATTTTGGCATTCAAGTCTCCCATAATAATGGGTATGTCTTGTTTTGACATCTTGTCAATTACTTCTTGAACTTGATTGTAGAGTAGTTTAACATTTTCCTTCTCAGCATCTGCTGTTGGTGAGTAGATTTGTATAATCGGGACTTGAAATGACACACCTTGTAGTTGTATCGAGATGACAATTACTGACTGCATTGTGCTTCAAGACAGTGCCGGACAATTTTTGGATGAGAATAAAGGTGACACTGTTTCTTCTTTGGCTATCATTGCCAGAATATAGATTCAATTTACTTTTCACTGAAAGTGTCCAGAAATGTCTGAAAACGCATTACATTTACTGCAGGCCAAATTATTCTCCACTAAGTACCAAAGATTATTTTCATAGGTAGGTTAAATTATTCTGAAACTGCAGTAATCATTATTAGTGACATTTTGTGTTGATTTGGAGAAACAACTTAATATATTAATTCAGTTGAGTTATTTAAAAATTGTTCTTGTTTCATTGATTTAGCTGAAAGATTTTATATTTTGCTAATAAACCTAATTTGCAATGTGGGGGGGCATGAATAGTTTTTGATTACAGAATGTATAATATAAAATCTGATAACTCATCTTAAGTCAGTCCTAAAGGTAAAGCTCTGGTTGAAACTGACTGTGTTTCAGTCTTTATAATCTTTCTTTTTTTTTACTCTTGATTTTTCATTTTTTAGTTAATGCACTCTTGTTTCTTCTTTAATTTAGATTTAATGCATTTAAATGTTTCCAAATTAATCATGATGTTTTTGCTTAACTTTGTCACTTGTTCTCATTTCCATATCTCTCGAGCCTCCTACATGATAACACATGAAAATGTTTCATTCCTAAAGGTTTCATCCTTGTTCAGTGGCTTATTTTAACACTTCTTTATATAGGAACAAACCCAACAGTGAAATAACGTTTTGTATTATCTTGTACATTTAAAAACAATAAGTGATGAGCATGCTTTTCATTAAGAACACCACAATAGTATACTATGGAAACCAGAGAAGAATGGTTGATGCAATACTGGGAGCATAACCCAACAGAGTGAGCATGTCCAACTGTCTGCAATATAATCTGTCCAATACTGGTCTGAAAATGTTAAACCATAATATATAGCTATTTAAATCAAACTTCTGCTAGCTTAGCTAGAGAGAGGTGTTAATTCATGTCTGCAGCCTTCAAGACAGCTCAGTGCTGTAAATAACTACTTGAGTCTCTCCATATCTTCCACATATTACTTTGACTAGTAAAAAGGCCCGATGCAATTGCATCGGGAGCGCGGTGAAATGAATTGTGAGTATAGAGGCGGCTGTGTGGGTAGCAGAGTATAGAGGCGGCTGTGTGAGTAGCAGAGTATAGAGGTGGCTGTGTGGGTAGCAGAGTATAGAGGTGGCTGTGTGGGTAGCAGAGTATAGAGGCGGCTGTGTGGGTAGCAGAGTATAGAGGTGGCTGTGTGGGTAGCAGAGTATAGAGGCGGCTGTGTGGGTAGCAGAGTATAGAGGTGGCTGTGTGGGTAGCAGAGTATAGAGGCGGCTGTGTGGGTAGCAGAGTATAGAGGCGGCTCTGTGGGTAGCAGAGTATAGAGGCGGCTCTGTGGGTAGCTAGAGGGGTGAGGAGAGGTGGGTGCTGCAGGGGTGAGGAGAGGTGGGGGCTGGAGTGGTGAGGAGAGGAGGGGGATGGAGGGGTGAGGAGAGGTGGGGGCAGGTCTGGGCTGGAGGGGTGAGGAGAGGTCTGGGCTGGAGGGGTGAGGAGAGGTCTGGCTGGAGGGATGAGGAGAGGTCCGCTGGAGGGGTGAGGAGAGGTGCTGGCATACTTCATCATTGTGGTGACTGTGTGGATTCCAGGTGGGCCACATTGGCATTGCTAGTGTCCTGCACTGCACCCCCTTCTGTATTGCAGCAGAGGGCGTTCTTAGCCGGCTCCAGTCCCCCGTGCACACCGCTCCCTCACCTCCACTCCTGTGCGCCTGCAGCAAGGCACTGGCCGCCTCTCCCGGAGGGTGGCCTCGGGCGGCTCCCGGCGACACTTCCGCCGCTGTGTCTGGACGCAGGGCAGCGTGAGAAAGGTGAGGCTGATGAGAAGTGCTCTCGGTGTTCAGTGCCATACGTGCTCCGCTGCTGTGGTGTGGGGCGGGATCCGCCATCTTGGTAGCGTCACTTAGCCCGGGGGTGTGGCAGAACTCCTCAGATAGTCATAGCGAGCGGAGGTGTGAGGTAGTGCGGCTGCGGCTCGGGATGACGCTACGCGTCATCCCTCGCAGTGCCGCAAAGGATTTTGGGATTCGGTTACAGTGGCCGAATCCCAAACTCCCGATTATAGTAGATAGAGTAGAAAAAGGCCCAATGCTATAGCATCGGGAGTGCGGTGAAATGAATTGTGTGTATCCTTAGTTGTGCTAACAGGAGCAGTAAACATGTGTGACAGTATTTGGGCTTTAGAAAAAAACCTGTAGTATCTGATGTGTTTGAATTTGGGCATTGTATATGTCGCTTGATTTGAGTAATTGTAAACATGTGCATTGTCTTTTGTTAGTTGTGTGCTGTATTTAGGTAAGTAGTGTGGTGTTTGTTGGGCGATGTGTATTATGTGTTGTATCTTGTGTTTGCAGTGTGTGTGTCTTTACATGACACAGTGTGTTGTAATGGAATGTAAGTGTAAATGATTGTGGTATAGTGCTTTGTGTTTGTGCATGTGTAAAGAAAAAAACGGTAAACAATTAAAAGCACAGTAGCAGAGTGTACAGGCGTGTGCGGCGATGGCAGAGTGTACAGGCGTGTGCGGCGATGGGAGAGTGTAGAGGCGTGTGTGGGGTGGGGGAGTGGGAGAGGGAGGGGGTGGAGGGGTGGGGTGGTGGGGGCAGGTCTGGCTGGAGGGGTGAGGGGTTGGCTGGGAGGGATGGTGGGGAGGTGGGAGGGGGAGGAGAGGTGCTGGAATTATTTGTGGTGATGTGTGGATTCAGGTGGGCCACATGGATAGTGTCTGCTGACCCTTCTGTATTGCAGAGAGGGGAGCGGCAGTCCCGTGAAGCACACTCTGTGCGCCTGAGAAGGCACGCGCCTCCGGAGGGTGCTGGGCGCTCGCGACACTTCGCGCTGTGTTGGGCAGGGCAGGTGGAAGGTGGGCTGATGAGAATGCTCTCGGTGTTCAGGCCATAGGCTGCTGCTGTGGGTGGGGGGGTGATTTGTAGGTATTACCGGGGGTGTGAGAATCGATAGTCATAGGAGCGGAGGTGTGGGAGTGGCTGGGTGGGATGACGTAGGATCCTCGCAGTGCCGCAAGGATTTGGATTCGGTTACAGTGGGTCCAAAACTCCGTTATAGAGATAGAGTGAAAAAGCAATGTATGCATCGGGGTGGGTGAAATGATTGTGTGTATCTTAGTTGTGCTAACGGAGCAGTAAAAGGTGACATTGGGTAGAAAACTGAGTATTGAGGTTGAAGGGCATTGTATATGTGCTGATGAGTAATGTAAAGTGATTGTTTTTGTGGTGTGTGTTTAGAAGAGGTGGGTTTGTTGGGCGAGGTATTATGTGGATTGTGTTTCGTGTGTGGTTTACAGACACAGTGTGTTGTAATGAGAAGTGTAAATGATGGTGGTGTAGTGCTGTGTTGGCGTGTAGCAAGTGTACAGGCGTGACGTGGCAGAGTGTACAGGCGTGTGGGCGTGGCAGAGTGTACAGGCGTGTGTGGCGGTGGCAGAGTGTACAGGCGTGTGTGGCGGGTGGCAGAGTGTACAGGCGTCGTGGGGGGCGGTGTGGCAGAGTGTACAGGCGTTGGCGTGGCAAGTGAGGGTGTGGCTAGAGTGTACAGGCGTCGTGTGGCGTTGGCAGAGTATACAGGCGTCTGTGGCAGAGTATACAGGCGTTCAGTGGCAGAGTATAGAGGCGTCGGTGGCAGAGTATACAGGCGTCTGTGGCAGAGTATACAGGCGTCGGTGGCAGAGTATACAGGCGTCTGTGGCGGTGGCAGAGTATACAGGCATCTGTGGCGGTGGCAGAGTATACAGGCGTCTGTGGCGGTGGCAGAGTATACAGGCGTCTGTGGCGGTGGCAGAGTATAGAGGCGTCTGTGGCAGTGGCAGAGTATACAGGCGTCTGTGGCAGTGGCAGAGTATACAGGCGTCTGTGGCAGAGTATACAGGCGTCTGTTGCAGAGTATACAGGTGTCTGTGGCAGAGTATACAGGCGTCCGTGGCAGAGTATACAGGCGTCTGTGGCAGAGTATGCAGGCATCTGTGGCAGAGTATGCAGGTGTCGGTGACATAGTATGCAGGCGTCGGTGGCAGAGTATGCAGGCGTTTGTGGCAGAGCATGCAGGCGTCTGTGGCAGAGTATGCAGGCGTCTGTGGCAGAGTATACAGGTGTCTGTGGCAGATTATACAGGCGTCTGTGGCGGTGGCAGAGTATACAGGCGTCTGTGGCGGTGTGGCAGAGTATACAGGCGTCTGTGGCGGTGGCAGAGTATACAGGCGTCAATGGCAGTGTATACAGGCGTCTGTGGCAGAGTATGCAGGCGTCTGTGGCAGAGTATACAAGCGTCTGTGGCAGATTATACAGGCGTCTGTGGCGGTGGCAGAGTATACAGGCGTCTGTGGCGGTGGCAGAGTATACAGGCGTCTGTGGCGGTGGCAGAGTATACAGGCGTCGGTGGCAGAGTATACAGGCGTCTGTGGCAGAGCATACAGGCGTCTGTGGCAGAGTATACAGGCGTCTGTGGCAGAATATACAGGTGTCTGTGGCGGTGGCAGAGTATACAGGCGTCTGTGGCGGTGGCAGAGTATACAGGCATCAATGGCAGAGTATGCAGGCGTTGGTGGCAGAGTATGCAGGCGTCGGTGGCAGAGTATGCAGGCGTCGGTGGCAGAGTATACAGGCATCTGTGGCGGTGGCAGAGTATACAGGTGTCTGTGGCAGAGTATACAGGCGTCTGTGGCAGAGTATACAGGCATCTGTGGCGGTGGCAGAGTATGCAGGCGTCTGTGGCAGAGTATACAGGCGTCTGTGGCAGAGTATGCAGGCGTCTGTGGCAGAGTATACAGGCATCTTTGGCAGAGTATACAGGCGTCTGTGGCAGAGTATACAGGCGTCTGTGGCGGTGGCAGAGTATACAGGCATCTGTGGAAGAGTATACAGGCGTCTGTGGCAGAGTATACTGGCGTCTGTGGCAGAGTATACAGGTGTCTGTGGCAGAGTATGCAGGCGTTTGTGGCAGAGTATACAGGCGTCTGTGGCAGAGTATACAGGCGTCTGTGGCAGAGTATACAGGCGTCTGTGGAAGAGTATGCAGGCGTCTGTGGCAGAGTATACAGGCGTCTGTGGCAGAGTATACAGGCGTCTGTGGCAGAGTATACAGGCGTCTGTGGCAGAGTATACAGGCGTCTGTGGCAGAGTATACAGGCGTCTGTGGCAGAGTATACAGGCGTCTGCACCCCTTTACCCGCGGATGAGGGCGCTCCTTTAGCCGCGGGAGGGGGTAAAGGACCCTGTGGGTGCTGTCAGGGCCACACAGCACAGGCGCCCTGGAGGGGGGGGTGCTGTCAGAGGCGCCCAGCACCGGCGCTCCTTTAGCCGCGGGAGGGGGGAGAGGACCCTGTGGGTGCTGTCAGGGCCACTCAACACCGCCGCCCCGGAGGGGGGGGTGCTGTCAGAGGCAGCCAGCACTGGCGCTCCTTTAGCCGCGGGAGGGGGGAGAGGACCCTGTGGCTGCTGTCAGGGCGACGCAGCACCGCCGCCCCTGTAGTAGCGTGTTGCGGTGGGTGAGGAGGGGGGGGGCTGTCAGGGAGCACCGCCTCCCCTGCATGAGCGGTGATGAGGTCCCTGCGGCGACATGTAATATCCAAGATGGTGGGGAAATGTCGCGAGATTTTAGGCGCCATCTTGGAAATGACATGTCGCCGTAAGGAGAGCGCTACTGCAGCTGCATGGTGTCATCGAGGCGCCAGCGGTGATAGAGCAGCGCGGGGAGCGCTCGTGGCGGGGCGGACGGGTGGGCAGCGGAGCCAGCGGGTGGGCTGATAGGAGAGTTGTGGCGGCGGGTGGGCAGCGGACACTGCTCGCGATGACGCTACGCGTCATCGCTCGCAGTGGCGCAATGCATTGTGGGATTCGGTTACAGTGCCCGAATTTCAAACTGCTGATTATATAAATAGATTGATACTTGCCTTGATCACCTCTTTATATTGTTTTTTCTCCTTCTTCATCCCTGGCTCTACATTTTCATTTACCACTTTTATCTTGAATTGTCTTATTCTCTTGCCCTTTCACAGTACTACAAAATTCCTCTTTGATTTATATGTGGTTTACTGGAGTCCTAAGGACTTTAAGAAATGTTTAAAAACCTTTCTGAAATTACATAATTTCTTCTACATAAAAGAATGCAGTTTATTAATGAGAACCTGTCAGATAAAACATGCTACGGTATTATCATGCAGATATGGTGTTATATGCAGGTTAATAGCATTTGGAAGCTGTTTAGTTCCAATACCAAGAACTCTGCTGTTGAATGGAAATTAACTTTATTCCTCTTAGTCATAGTTGTCATGCTGGTGAGAGGTGGCTGTAACTCTGACCCCAACACCAATGGCGACTGTGGGTCAGTCTCTGGCATGAGGTTACAGCCACGGCTCACCATGCCCAGAGCACTAACTAAAGTTGCTCCAGCTCCACCCCAATTAGTGAATGCCCGAGAATGCCGGGAATAATGAAGTTCATTCTTTGTGTCAGTGTCAGGCAGCTTCAGAACGCTATTAACCTCCAGATTAACCCCATATCTGCAGGTTAATAACATTTTTTTTTACCTGTCAGATCACTTTTAAAGAGGCCTACAAATATATCTAAATATTTCTTGAAGGTATAAGAGGTAATAATAACAAAACATCTAAATTGTAGTAAGCATCGGTATGCAATTCGTACGGTCAAAAGTGGCAAAAAAAGAGATCCCATGTGTCTACAGATTAAAAAATTAAATACACATAAAGAAAAGACAGGTAGCAAAATAGGAATCAAAACTATCATAAACTTTTCATGTCTTGAACATACATGCTACTCACATGGTCTGAACTACTCCACATTTAAAATGGACCATTAAATGCTGGTGCAACAATGCAAAACAATGACCAAAAACACTAAGTATGACTATTGGGGTATCAAATATAAATACTTTAATAAGTTACTTGCAGGGGGTCAGAAGATCAGTAAAATAGTGGTGGACCTTATGACACCCTCAGAGCTTACTAGATTGAACTTATTTTGTGGGCAATGTGTTTTTTTATGTTAACGGCTCAATGTTATAAATTTGGTGAAACAGCTGGGGATTCAAGGTGCTCACCACACATCTAGGTAAATTCCTTGAGGGGTCTAGTTTCTAAAATAGGGGTCACATGTGAGAGGTTTCCACTGTTTAGGCATATCAAAGGCTCTGCAAATGTGACATAGCATCTTCCATTGATTCCAGCTGATTTTGTGTTCCAAAAGTCAAATGGCGCTCCTACTCTACCGAGCCCTGATGTAAGCCCAAACAGTAGTTTGTCACCACATTTGGGGTATCAGCAAACTCAGCAGAAATTGCACAACAAACTTTATACTGCACTTTTTCCTGTTACCCTTGTGAAAATAAAAAATTAAGGGCTTAAATAAAATTTTTGTAAAATTTTAATTTTTTTTCCTTCCACCATTGCTTACAATCCTGTAAAGTACCTAAAGGGTACAGTTTTTAAAATGGTGTCACTTTCAGGTATTTGCTCTCCAAAGTCACTAGAAATGTGATGTGGTCCATAACAAAATTGGTTTTGTAAATTTTGTTGGAAAAATGAGAAATTGCTGATAAACCTTTCAACTTATTAAAAAAATGTTTAAAAAATGATGCTGATGTAAAGTAGACATGTTGAATGTTGTTTATTAACTAATATCTCCATAATTTTCTGGTTTAAGGGTATAAAAATTTAAAGTTTGAAAATTGCACAATTTTCACCAAATTTCTGACATTTTCACAAGTAAATTTAAAAAATATTGTCCTAAATTTACCACTAATATAAAGTACCAAATGTTACAAAAAAATAATCTCAGAGTCAGTGGGATCTGTTGAATCTTTCCAGACATATTACCTTATAAAGTGACACTGGTCAGAACAGTAAGATAAAATGGCCTGGTCAGAAAGGTGAAAACTAGGCTTGGGTTGAAGGGATTATCTTTTAATTGTTGCCGATCTGTTTAACAGTTATATTGTATAATAATTTTTATAATAGAAAATATAAGAAAAAACAAAACAATGTAAAATGGCAAAATAAAAATTGCTTAAGATAATCCATATCCCTGTTCGTGCTCTCTCCCTCATTCCCTTCCTATGTTTTCTCTTTACCCATTTTACCTACCCCATACTATCATTTATTTTTCTACTCTTTAGTAGGAAATTGTTGATACATTACTCTGTTAATTGTACTGTGTTTAAAAAAATAAAATAAAAACATTAAATAAATAGAATATTAGATAGACTATGCAGAGAGCAGAGAAGTAAAATTAAAGTGACTGCTAAACAGGAGCTCCAGCAAACACTGACGGTACTGAGAGAGCAGTGACATCAATGAGTTCACCTGAGGTCACAGCCGGGGTACCGGTACCCCAGCTGTGAACTCAGTGATGTCACAGCTCTCTCGTCAGTGTGTGCCAAAGCTCACAGGAGATGGTCACTTTAATGTCACCTTTCAGTGGGAGCTCTGGATGTAGCAGAGACTCTTTCTAGCTTACCGTCAGAACTGTTTGGGTCAATACATGGGAAAAATAGTTTGTGTTTGTGTCTGTGATTTTTAACTTTTTACTTACAGGATTGTTAATGTGGGGATCACAGAGACCAGTATATTAGCAATAAAGCATATAATGTCAAATGTCAGCTCACAATTGTAATCAACTTCTTATATTACCCCAATTGTCACCACTCTAGGGCAAGCAGGAAGAGCCGGGTAAAGCGCCAGGACTGGCACATTTAATGGATGGAACATTTCTGGGGTGGCTGCGGGTGGATTTTCTTAGTCTGCGGGAACGGGGGAGGCCATAACTATGGATTTCCCCAGGCTTACAATACCAACTTCCAGCCATGTGCTTTATATTATATAATAACATAGTTTTTAAGGTTGAAGTTAGACTTTAAGTCCATCTAGTTCAACCTAACATGTTGATCCATGATCCATGAGTATCAAAATGGGGGAGACCAAACACCGTTTTTTAAAAAAATTACTTATTTAAAAATTCAAAAAACCTTCATGGTATCCCCTGTATTTTGATACCCAGCCATGATAGTGCACACAACAGCACAGTGATTTATCTGCACTGTGTATCAATATATGGAAATCCCCGCCGAGCCAATTTATTCAATGATTTATTTTTACACAGACAGCTACTGCGAGGCTGGGAAACTAATCACAGACACTGTCACAGAGGGTGGGGGTTCGGTCTGACTGCAACTAATCACAGATGTTGTCACAGGGGGTGGACAGGGAACGATTGAATATGCATGAGGCTTAATAAGTGGACCCAGAAGTAGTGTGACAGCAGCATGGAGACTGGTAAGTATAATTGTCCTGCTTTTAATCCCCATTTTGTTTCCTTTTGCAGCCCCCAGTCCTTACTATCACTATTTTCTAGCACTAAGTTTCAGGTCCCCATAGATTTATATGGAGTTTAGGGTTCAGGCTCAAGTTCAGGTCACGTCCTGTCCTGAACCCAGACTTTTTCTTTTTAAAGTCTGTCAGAATCTGCATCTACAGGTTGGCCCATCGTTAATGAGATTACAAATGGTGAATGCTGTTTGAATAGAGCTGGAAAAAGTTGTAAACCATGGCACTAGAAGAGGAACCACAAAATGTGTAGGTCTTCAAGTCTTTACTGGACAACGTTCCAAGAAGCTGTGTTGTCTCCAACTTCCACTCATGTGGTTACCATGAAGGAATGCTACCGGCCAGAGCGCTCTTGTTTTTAACTATCAAAGGAATTCTTCCAGCTCTATACAAACAGGATTGGCCATTTATAATCTCTACATAACGGGATTTCAATTGAAGTGTTTTATCACATTACATTTCATTGTGCTACATCATATGGACTGAATAATTTATGCTTGATGCACACCCGCTGTTTTATGGAGGTTTTGTATAGCGAATAAATAAGCATTCCGGAAATTCTCCGCTGGATCTTTTTCCTTATTCCGAATAATTTATCCTGTTCTATTCTTTTCATATATCTCTATTTTGTATGGGTCAACACACAGGGCTTGTTGTTCTACCAGCAGCTTACAGATTCTCCCCAATATTATCTATAAAACAACTTATGGGTCCCCCTGGCCATGGCCGTCGTTAGGGGGTTATTACTCTTAATAATTAAGGGGCCCCGGGTCTCACAGCAGGGGGTGTGGTCAGGGGGCATGGCTATGACTCCAGGGGGCATGGCCAGTTGGAGCAGGGAGCAGGCTCCTCTGGGCCCTGCCCCACCACATCTTGCACAACCCCCCTCTTCTATCTATCACTGCCGGGCCCTAGAGCTGCGGGGGTGTAGCTGCGGCAGCGAGCGGTGGGCTCCACCATGTCCTTTGTGGCCGGTGGTCAGTAGAGATTGAGACTTTTACACAGTGGCCGCGGCCATTTTGTTGAAGTCTCAATTTCTACTGACCGCCGGCCACAAAGAACATGGAGGCGCCCACCGCTCACTGCATCCCTGCCAGTGGCTATGACTGGGGACCCCAGGCGGGGCCCCCCTGAGCCCACTCCTCCTCACCACTCCTCCTCCCTCCCTGCTTCTCCCGCAGCCGCTGGTGCTACAAGCAGGAGCAGCAGTTGAGTGGAGAGCAGTGGCCCTGGAGCTGACACCACACTACAGCCCTGCTGCTGCACCAGGTAACACTGCACTGGGGGTATACTGAATACTGGGTGTGCACATCACTACACACAGCTGAGATACACTATGTACAGCTCACTGCTACATACAGGTCACTACTACACTGTATAATACAGCAGTGGTAGTGACCTGTATACAGCAAGTCATAGTAACATGTATACAGCACATAGTAGTGACGTAGCATGTAGTAGTGGGATTTAATGATCTGTATGTAGTTTTACATAGTAGCATAACATGTCCTATATACAGTGCACAGTGTATATGATGTAGTAGTGACCTGTATGTAGCAGTGAGCTGTACATAGTGTATATCAGCTGTATGCAGTGATGTGCACACCCAGTATGCACACCCAGTATACAGTATACCCCCAATGCAGTGTTACCTGGTGCAGCAGCAGGGCCGCCAGGATGCGCAGGGTCTCCAGCAGGACTCCTCGTCTCCGGCACATGGTGTAGTGAGGACAGGAGTGGTGATACACAATAATACAAGTGTCCGGGATCTGTGGCAGCTCAGGATGTGGCTGGGTGCTCCGGCCCCCGCACACACACACACTGTTGATGACAGCAGCAGCCATATCCCGGGACCGAGAGTCGGTGGCCAGGATCACCGAGAACAGACAAGGTGAGGGCTGGTGCCAAGGGACTGGAGTCAGGACTCAGGAGGGAGCTGCTGCCGGTGAGTTAGATGCTTGTCTGTCGATCTCAGACTGTCTCTTGCTCTCAATCTGTCTCTCGCTCTTTGTCTGTCTCTCGCTCTCTGTCTGTCTCTCTCTGGCTCTCGCTCTCTGGCTCTCGCTCTCTGGCTCTCACTCTCTGTCTCTACACAGCACTATACTCTATATACAGGTCCATACTGGATGCTGTATTTGTGTATCTATATATTGTATGTATATAGTGTGGACCTGTATATACAGTAAAGTGCTGTCTGTGTATACAAGATATACAGCCGGCAGTCTCTGCATTTGGCCAGCAATCTCTATGTCTAATGCCTGCACAGTCTCCAATGTGTATACATCCTGCAGTAGTCACTAATGTGCATACAACCCGCAGCCATCTCCATTGTGTATTTGTCCCGCAGCCGTCTCCATTGTGCATTTGTTCCGCAGCTGTCTCCATTGTGCATTTGTCCCGCAGCCGTCTCCATTTTGTATACAAGCAGCTGTCTCTATTGTGTATTTTCTATTGTGTGTACAGCCTGCAGCCGTTTCCATTGTCCATACGGCCAGCAGCCATCTCCACTGTATATATGGCCCGCAGCCATCTCTATTGTGTATACAGATAGCAGCCGTCTCTATTGTGTATGCTCTATTGTATATACAGCTATTGTGTATTAAGCCCACAGCAGTCTCAAGTGTGTATGTGTGTGAGATATAATAGCGAGAGAGAGTGTAAAAAAAAAAAGGAAAAACAGCACAAAAATATAGAAAAATATGGACTTTAGTGCCCAATGGCGTGGCAACGCATTGGGCAATAAAGTCCACTTTTTTCTATTGTTTCATACTGTTTTTCCTTTTTTTACACTATTGTAAGGAATCATCTGGATTGCTGGTTGGGAAAGCTTTTCACATAAATTGAGGTAATTTTTGGTGCTGTTCCAATTCTTCACTATAAATATATGTATGGGTGGAGGTGGAGCATGGGTGGAGGCGGAGCATGGGTGAAGGCGGGACATGGGTGGGTTCTGGGCGGAGTCTCAGGGGGGACCCCAAAGGTTTGGCAGTAAGGAGCCCCAAAATTAATAGTGGCAGCCCTGCCCCTGCCATACTAACTGTTTTTGCAGGTAATAATAATATTGGTGTGTTGAGTACTTGACTACAATATGAAGTAAATTTAGTATTTTATTTTGTCTATTTTTTGGGGGTAAGGAGGTTGTTTTTTGGTTAGTTTTGTCTTGAATTCTTTTCTATGGAAAAGGTTTAAGAATGGCAATGTTTTGCCCTCATTTTATCATTATTTAATGATCTAGGCTATAATTGGAAATTATTATTGTTATTTCCAATTGAAAAAATATATATTATTACACATTTAAACTTTTGACGAAATTTAATGTGCTAAATAACCTTTTTATAAATGGGAATTGACAAGAAGGATAAAGAGGTGTGAGCTGAGTCTAACAGTTTAGTTTTGCTTTGTTCTAGATCAATACAACCAGAGAATAAAAGGTTGAACCTAATAGAAATGTCTTTTTTCAGCTACTAGATATCTTGCTATGTAACACTGTCAGATACTGAGACATCTGCATTTTTTGATTCATTTGACACTGCTAACAAGATCTCATCAAGTTCACCGATAGCTCAAGAGAAAATAAAAGGATCAGAAGCATCCTGCGGAAATTTAACAAAGTCTTCAAAATTCTTTGTATGTAATAACAAGTGATTACAAATGATTGACTCTGAAATGCTAGATATTTCCTCCACTATTGGCCTAACTCATGCCCTAAGACAAACTTTAAATAAACACTATAAACAATGGAGCGCTATTTATTCTCCTTTTCCTGTTAAAATTAATGTTCAAGCATATGTAAAGGATTCAACAGTGATAGCTTTTATATGAATAAAGAGGATATCAACTGCTATCTGATATGTATGGTTAGTTTTGACGGAAGTAAATACAATTTTACACTGAAATTTCATTTGTCATAGCAACTTTAAAAATGAGAAAAAAAAAGCTTCATGTGTAGAGTATCTGGATGACAGCTGAATGCTTGCTTGTTTCACAGCTATTTCTCTTAATTCCACCATTTACAGGCTTGCTTAGCTACACCAAGCATGCAACTGAACAGTTAGAGGGAAAAACCTGCATTACAAATTATTTCCAATAGTATTATGATCAGGAATGGGAGACTACTAGAGATGAACAAATCGATTAGATTTGTAGTGAGTTTGCCCTTATTTTTTGGAAGTTTCACTGGAAACCTCAGAGGGTCCTACCAACATTTCAGGGCAATTGCCATATTTGTGATTTGAGTCAAACTGATTCACTCCCAATCAAATGTTAGAGAAATATTTGCAAAGCTGTAGAATTAAAATATTAAAAGATTTGCTAATATTTAGATACTACCATCCATAAAAATAAGTAGCTCACTATGCCTTTTGGGGCTGTTATAACAAAAGGGGTTATAACTTGTGATGAGTGAGTTGTTCGGTATTCAGGTTCGGATAAGTCTAAGCAAATACTTTGTACTACTCGAATATTCATACCGAATAGTGAACATAATGCAAGTCAATGAGCAACTCTGTTCTCTTGGGAGAACAGGGGGCTGGGTTTGGGTGGATCTGTCCCTGAAGCATCAATCTATTCTGATTGCAAGGGACATAGCGGCCTCCAGTGACTCTGAAGTAGAATATTGAGCCATGGAGTCCTGGAGCCCACTACACAGCCCATGACAGAACTGACTCATAAGAGCTGGGTCATTCCATTGGATGTCTGTGGCCCACCTCCCGAACTCTGAACAATACTTCTCAGCTGGCCGCATCCCCTTCCGGAGTCCACGGAGTTTCGACTCTGCCAGAGAGACACCATCAGGGTCCCCATAGAAAAGGGCCACAGTCGAAAAAAAACTCATCTACTGACCGCGTAGATAATCGAACGGTAGAGAGAAAGGCCAGGACTGGTGATCTCCTCACATCAGGGAGACAACGGTCCCCACTCTCTGCTCTTCGCTTCCCAAAGAACATGGGTGGGGCCTGAAATATCACTTGCAGGCCTCCTGGATGTCTGAAACTTATCAAGCACCCCAAAAACCTATCAGGGAGGGAAATCTTGTGTTCCAGCTGGGTCTGGGCAAAGACAAACAGACCCACGATATATTGTAGCTGCTGCACCACCTGTTCTCACAGGTCCATCACCTCCTGTGAAAGGATCTGCTGGAACTGAACAAGCACTGCTGCAGGATCCATAATGGATCCAAGAAAAAAAGGTATTAGGCTGGAGATTATGTCACGCTTGGACTAAAGGGGACGTCCAGCTACGGTGAGTGACAGTGACACATGGAACAACAATGTCAGCACACAACACAAAACTACAGACGGGGAGACACTGGGAGGGGCAAATACAGTGGCGGGCCCTGCTCAAAGGGAACAGAGGAGAGCTGACCTCCTAGCACTCACCTGTGGCCCTGCCCTGATCTCCCTACCGTCCCCATACAAGTTCTTTCAACTCATCACCTAACTGGATACCTAGGCCCTCACTGGCCCTGATGTTAACCCTCAATAGGGAATGGCCAGTGGGAACGCTAGTCCCAACCACTGCAATAAAGAACCCAAAAGGGAAAGATAGAAATACAGGGAAGCAACAAGGCAGCTTCACGCGTGCTGCCATGTTCCTTGGCAGCAGACGGCTTAGCAGTAGTCGGCTCTACAGAGAACTTCCTTCTCCTCGGGAAGTTTGGCTAGGAGTATTCAATCTCCAGCAAAGCATGCTGGAACCATGTGACCATATAAAGGGGATGAGAGTAATCACAGATTGGCCACACCTGGAAAAGAACTAGCTAGTTTGCTAGCAGCAGAGACTGACAATAACTCCTCAACTGCCGAAGGAAAGAAACACGTTTAATGTGAAGTCTCAATTATAGATTGAGACAGAGGTCCAAAACCAGTCACAAGTCTCCCAGGAAAGAGAGACCATCATGACACTCAGTTACCAATCATCCAAAAAATGCAGGACAGTCCATAAAAATAGGGCACATTTTTGCCCAGTCTAAAAAAAAAGTTTAAGATGTTGGTGATTTTTTTTTTAATTAAAAAAAGTTATACAGATTATTTGACAGTAATTATATTTTTTGTAGTTTACTGTGAATGCAACTGATGTCTTCATATCAGAATTATGGACTGTAGACAAATATAATTATTATCATAAAAATGTATTATAGTTTTTCATTGTGTGTAAAAAATACTGTGTGTCCGTGATATTTTCTTAAGCTGTCCAGATAAAATAAAAAGTCAAGTTGGCAACCCATTTGCAGGTCACAACTCAGTGCATCTCTATAAGAGATTTGTTCTTGCTCTCATAGAGTTTCAGACTTGTTGACATAACTTCTGACATCCGGCCAGTCAGAAGTCATAGGCACAGGAACTTCGCTCAAACTTACTAGCCAATTTAAAATCCAGCCTGAATTTTGCATTGTTTGCTCATCCCCTTGAACATGAATATTTTTCTGAAAAGACGGTAAGTTTGTTTTTTTGGCAACTGTTCAGAAGACAAAAAGCATTAGTGCATTTGCACTAATGCTTCTCTTCTACTTTATGATGATTGTCAGTGTCGGATAGTGGTTGGACGGTGTTTGATGAGGGAAGGGGTCTCAGGATAGAGGAGCGTCGAACTCCTTTTTTTCTTTCCCCCATACTATGTGGATGTTCATAAACCAAACACAACTTGCAGACAAAAGGGCTTGTGTGATTGTCTGCCTAAGTCACGTGTCCCTTGGCATATAAGAAGCAGCCATTTCCCATCGTCGACATTTTCACAGTGTTACAGCTTAGGAATGTACCTGCTACTGCGCAGCCGCTACTGTGTGCAGCTAGAGAAACAGATAGCTAACAACTCGATTTATTGTTAGATAGATAGCAGGTTTAGTGACAACTACCTGGGATAGCCCTTTTTTGTCAGAGAAGCAAAGTTTGGTAAATCTCCCTAAATATGTCTTAAGTGTTTTCCAAATCTTCTGTATTCCCATCCACAACTTTTTTTGGGCATAGAACCAGTGTTTTCCAAATCTTTTGTGTTCCCAACCACTACTTTTTTTTGGCATAAAAGCAATGTTTGATAAATCTCCCAAAATACTACCCTATACTCTTTTTGGGCATAGAACCAGTATTTGCCAAATCTACTGTATTCCCATAAGGCATTTTGTGGCAGAGAAAAACTGAGTTCCAAATCTGTATGAATCAAATATGAATGGTAAAGACTGTGGTCATGCTGGAAAGAGGAATAGGTGTGTTGGAAGGGGAAAATGCTTGGTGTCCGTGGGGTAGGTGCTAACGTTTACTGAAAGCTCTGCTCAACAAACAATGGCTTGCCATAGCCAAAGCAAAATGTCAACTTCTGTTAGTGGACCATCTACTATCACCCTTTCT
>JARQOC010000005.1:448819770-448997687 GCA_033576535.1 Allobates femoralis | reverse complement strand
TCTGAGGGTGCAGGGACAGGTATTCATAGGCTTGGGAGTGATTTGGAGGGGTCAGGTTCCCTTTAAAGCAAAATAATGACAGCCCTGCTCATAGTGCTTACAGTCTAATAATGAGGTGGGGGAGACACAAAGTACAGGTGCTTATCTACAATGATGGTGTAGTCAACTTGAGGATATGGGGAACAGATAGGAGCAGCATAAGTGGCCTCCAATCATTATTTGTGATGCATTTGAAACTGGAGGAGCGGATAGGCTATGTCTAAGTGACTTTGACTAGGGATCATGATAGGCTACCCTAAAAATATGTGTTTTTGGGGATCGCCTGAAACTATGTAAATTGTGGATAGATCTAATTTCTTGGGGTAGAGCATTCCAGAGAATTGGTGCAGCTCAGGAAATGTCTTGGAGTAGGAGATTTGGAATAATGCAAAACTGAGTCTAAAGTCACTTCCAGAGCGAAAAGAACGGGTGGGGTGTAGACAGAGATGAGATTAGAGATGTAAAAAGGTGCTGCACTGTGAAGAGCTTTGTGGGTGAGAACAAGCAGTTTGAATTGGATCCTATAGTGTATAGGCAGCCAGTGCAATTACTGGCATAGAGCAGAAGCATCTGTGTAATGGTTAGCTAGATGGGTGTTCCTGGCTGCTGCATTAAGGATGGACTGGAGAGGGGAGAGTCTAGTGCGGGGAGGCCAATTAAAACAGAATTACAATAGTCAAGGCGGGAGTGAATCAGGGCCACAGTAAGGGATTTTCTGGTTTCCAAAGTGAGAAAGGGCCGAATTCTAGAGATGTTCTTCAGGTGCAAGCGGCAAGAGCAGGTGAGAGATTGTATATATGAGTGAGCCTGCTGCCTAGGCATTATTGTGGTATCGCACACTGAGAGAGATGTCATATTTAGGGAGGTTAGTGGAGGGCGGGAGCAGATGAAGTTCAGTTTTGGAAAGGATGAGTTTCAGATAGAAAGCAGACATGATATTGGAAACTGCAGTTAGACAGTCATTGGTGTTCTTTATTAGAGTGGGAGTAAAGTCAGGGGAAGAAGAGTATAGTTGTGTGTCATCAGTATAAAGATGGCACTGAAAGTAAAATATGCTGATGGTCTGTCCAATCGGGGCCGTGTAGAGAGAGAAGAGGTCCAAGGACTGAACCCTGTGGGACCCCAATAGTGAGAGGAAGAGGAGAGGAAGTGGAGCTAGCAAATGATACACTGAAAGAGTCGTCAGAAAGGTAGTAAGAGAACCAGGAGAGAGCCGTGTCCTTGATGCCGATGGATTGCAGCATGGAGAGTAGGAGATGGTGGTCAACAGTGTCAAAGGCTGCAGAGAGATCAAGAACAATTAGCAGAGAGTGGTCACCATTACATTTTGTTACCAGAAGGTCATTGGTCACTTTGGTGAGGGCAGTTTCAGTAGAATGTAGGGGGCGGAAACCAGACTAGAAGAGAGTGAGTGGAGAGGTAACGGGTGAGGCGGGAGTAGACCAGGTGCTCCAGGAGTTTAGAGATGAAGGAGAGATTGGAGACTGGTCTGTAGTTGTTTGAGCAGGATGGCTCGAAAGAAGTTTTCTTTAATAATGGAGTAATAATAGAGTGTTTGAAGTAGGAGGGGAGGTTGCCAGAGGAGAGGGGGAGATTGAAGATTTTGGTTAGGTGAGTGGTGACTGAAGTAGGTGTTAGGGGATGGGGTCAGCAGTGCATGTGGTGGGACAAGAGGAAGAGAGGAGCCTGGAGACTTTTTCTTCTGTGACTGGGTCGAATGTGGACAGTGAGCCGGAGGAAATGTGGGGAGAGGTAGGAGTAACAGCAATTTGAGGTTGGGAGTTGATTTCCTGATGGATGTTTTCTTTTTTCTTAGTGAAGTATGAATCCAGATCATCAGCACAGAGGTCACTGATAGTGACCTGCACTTTAGGACTGAGGAGAGAGTAAAAGGTGTCAAAGAGTTTATTTGGGTTGTTGGATAGTGAGGAGACCAGGGTGGACGAGTTTTGGACCTAAAAGGTCCTTATTCAGTGGTGAAACCATTTGCAAATGGATAACATACAGTTGAAACCAGATGTTTACATACACTATATGAAAAGACACATATGCATGTTTTTCTCACTATCTGACATGAAATCAGAATACACTTTTCTCATTTTAGGTCAATTAGAATTACCATAATTATTAATATTTGCCAAATGCCAGAATACTGAGAGAGAAAATGTTTTAAAGCATTTTTATTACTTTCTGCAAAGTCACAAGTTTGCATACATGTCATTAGTATTTGGTGCCATTGCACTTGAACTCTATGACTTGGGTTAAACATTTTGATATCCTTCAACAAGCTTCTCACAATAGTTGGTAGAAATTTGGGCCCATTTCTCCTGACAGAACTGGTGTAACTGAGCCATGTTTGTCAGTTGCCTTAATCATACCAGCCTTTTCCCTTTGCCGATAAATTTTCAATAGGATTGAGATAAGGGCTTTGTGATGGCCACTCCAAAACATTCACTTTGTTATCCTTAAGCCACTTTGTAACCAGTTTGGCAGTTTGTGTCATTGTCCGTTTGGAAGACCCATTTCCGTCCAAGCTTTAACTTCCTGTCTGATGTCTTGAGATGTTGCTTCAGTATTGCCACATAATCTTCTTTCCTCATAAGGCCATCTATTTTGTGAAGTGCATCAGTCCCTCCTACAGCAAAACAATCCCTCAACATGATGCTTCCACCCCCGTTTCACAGGTTTCACAGTTGGATGGTGTTCTTAGGCTTCCATGCTTCTCACTATTTCCTACAAACATAATGATGGTCATTATGGCCAAACAGTTCAATTTTAATTTCATTAGACCACAGGACATGTCTACAAAAATTTAGGTCTTTGTTCCTGTGTGCAGTTGCAAAAATTAATCTGGCTTTTATATGTTTCTTTTACAGGGGGCAGTGTGACTGGGTGTGTGGGGGTGGGCTGTGCAGTGGGCAGTGTGTCTGTGTGTATGTCTGTGGGGGGGCTGTACAATGGGTAGTGTGTATGTGCCTGTGTGTGTGGGGGGCTGTACAGGGGGCAGTGTGACTGCGTTTGTGGGGGGCTGTACAGTGGACAGTGTGTCTGTGTGTGTGGCGGAGGAGGGTTGTACAGAGGGCAGTGTGACTGGGTGAGTGGGTCAGGTTTTACAGGGGGCAGCATTTCTGTGTGGGG
Source organism: Allobates femoralis (assembly GCA_033576535.1). Classification (NCBI taxonomy): domain Eukaryota; kingdom Metazoa; phylum Chordata; class Amphibia; order Anura; family Aromobatidae; genus Allobates; species Allobates femoralis. Next base: position 448,994,510 of record JARQOC010000005.1, on the reverse strand, counting down.
AGGATGTATGCTATAAGGAGGGCTATGAGGCTGCATTATTGCATTATACTATATGAAGGGCTGTGATACTGCATTATATGATATGAAGAGTTGTGACGCTGCATTATATTATCTGGAGGGCTGTGACGCTGCATTATATTTTTTGGAGGACTGTGACACTGCATTATATTATCTGGAGCGCTGTGATGCTGCATTATATTATATGAAGAGCTGTGATGCTGGATTATATTATTTAATCTACTATATAATTGTCTAATTCTGTCTGTCTGTAACGGAAATCCATTATTTAATCTACTATATAATCGTCTAATTCTGTCTGTCTTTCTGCAATGGAAATCCCGCGTCGCTGATTGGTCGCGCCCAGACTGCCGCGACCAATCAGCGATAGGCTCAGTCCGGCTGTGAATTGGCACAGAATTAGAACCACGCACGCCACCGCTACCATCGGGAGATCAGCAGCGCTAGCCGCTGATCTCCTGACGGTAGCCGTGGGTCATCTCCTGCTGCATGGAGGTCAGCGGTGACACAGCCGGGAGATGACTGGCGCTAGCGATCTCGCTCAGTGTGACATGTAGCAGCGACCAGGCCCCCTGTGAGATCACAGATCGTGTCAGATTGGGGGTACCGTCACACTTGGCGATGCTTCAGCGATCACTACAACAATATGACCTGGTAGGGATCGCCGAAGAGCCGCCAAGTGTGATGGTACCTTACTGATCGCTGGTGAGGTGTCACAAGTGCAGATATATTGAACAAAGCCGCGTCACTGATTGGTTGTGGCCGGCCAGGCGCGACCAATCAGCAACAGGGGTAGTCCGGCCGTGAATTGCCACAGAATTTGAAGCACGCTTTCCTGATTGGTCGCGCCCAGCCGGCCGCGGCCAATCAGCGATATTGGCGCAGAATTTAACCCCCACTCACAGTGTGACTTAGTTCACTCATCTTTACAAGTTCTGTCACGTTTACTACACAAGTTCTGTCAGTCACAGTGCCACATAGTTCAGTCATGTTTACTTAACATGTTCTGTCAGTCACAGTGTGACTTACTTCAGTCACGTTTACTGAATACATTCTGTCAGTCACAGTGAGACATAGTTTAGTCATGTTCACTGAGCATGTTCTGTCAGTCACAGCGCGCTGAACAGATACTTCTTTACTGTACACTATCACGATTTACGCTTCCTGCCTTCCAATGGGTCGTAAGCGAAAATCCGCCAACGAGGATGACAGAAAAGCAGCAGCAAGGCAAGGACAACAAGAGCAAGACACACTCCAACAAACTGCTGTCAGACAAGCCCAGGATGCAGAATCTCACAGACAACGTCGGGAACAGGAGACACCACAACACACTACCGCCAGGCAAGCGCAGGATGCCGAATCTCACAGACTACGTCGGGAACAGGAGGCACCACAACACACTGTCGCCAGACAAGCCCAGGATGCAGAATCTCACAGATAACATCGGGAACAGGAGACACCAAAACAAACTGCCGCCAGACAAGCCCAGGATACTGAATCTCACAGACAATGTCGGGAACAGGAGACACCACAACAGACTGCCGCCAGACAAGCCCAGGATGCGGAATCTCACAGACAATGTCGAGTGAATGATTCTCCACAATCCAGAGCAAACAGACAACAACATGATCGCCAAATAAAAAAAAAAACGAATGCTCTACCAACTAAGGCAAGCCCAGCAGGATATTCAACAAATTGCACATTACGTAACAAACAATGAAACCACCTCTAATTGAACACTACTGTAGTAATATGAATTCAGTTTGCTCTAAATGCAACTCTCTGAATTTCATTGATGAAAAAACATCTGACAGTTTACTCAATGCTGCCAAAAAGGCAAAGTTATGCTACCGAGACCTCACTACTCAGATCTCTTTGAGCAATTGATGAAAGGAACGCATCAACACAGTCGAAATTTTTATGGAAAATATCAGAAGCATCAACAGTTTTCATGTGTTTGCTTCATTTGCTGTCTACATTGCACAGCCCTGGATTCGGACTATATTGTTTAAAAATTCACGGCCAGACCTACCACCGCACTGGAACACTTCACCCAGAAATAGGACAACCACCAAAATTTGCACAATTATACATCCTTTATACATATGAGGCTACAGAACAAAGGATGAACCTGAAAGAAAACGAAAAGTGTGATGCTGAACTTATGAACCGAATTGATGTACATTTACAAAAAATCAGCCCATTTGCTGCCACATATCGCATGCTAAAAGACATCGAAGCTGAGGAGCAACAGAGGGCTATTTAAAATTGGACTGAAATGCCTTCTATTGTCATGGCCATTAAACAAGAACGTAAACAGGATCCCTGACTTTACAATAAACCATGTGTAAAAAAAACAAAAAAAAAAACGTGTAAGTGAGGTCGCAGTTGTTTTTCAAAATGATAATGGAGAGCTTCGTTTTCAAAGGGATATATTAGTCCATTTTAAGTTAGACCAAAATAACCCTTTGGTTCCTAAGACACAACAAATTAGCATTTTGCACAGCAACCTTGATGCTTTTCTGTATCCGCTTTTCTTTCCAAGAGGTGATCAAGGGTGGCATGAAAACCTGCCCCAGCAAAGAACTTCAAGAAGAATTACACAACTGCAGTACTACAGTTTTCTTTTGTCTGTCCAAAATTATCTCAATCCTATTTTAAACAGTGGCAAACTGACACAACAGTACTTAATCGACCCATATATTAAAATTGAAGCTAATCGCCTAAATTTCATACGAATGAATTAAAAACAACTTAAAGTTGAAGACTACAGCGTTCTTCCAGAACATTTGCAAAAACAATCAACTCAAAAGGGAATTCCAATGGGAAAAAAAGTAATTCTCCTGTCATTGTTTGAAGATAGCCCCTGCAACAGGCAACAGCATTATTAAGATGCAATGGCAATAGTAACAAAGTATGGAAGACTTGACATTTTTGTGACAATGACCTGTAATCCTAAATGGCTGGAAATTACCTAAAATCTAGAACCCTGGCAACAAGTTGAACACATGCCGGACTTAGTCGCATGCGTATTTCGACTGAAACTCAGCAGCCTTTTGAAAGACATCAAAAATGGGCTTTTTGGAACAGTTGTTGCAATGGTACACATCATAGAGTTTCAGAAACAAAGTCTCCCATATTCTAATTATCTTAGACCCGAATTCTAAGTTTCGCACGGAGGAAGAAATCGACAACATAGAGTGGGCTAAAATTCCTAACCAAGAAAAGTATCCTGAACGGTATGATATTATAATCTCTCACATGGTTCATGGCTCATGCGGTGTAGCAATTCCAAAAAGTCCATGCATGGAAAACGGAAAGTGTACAAAAGGGTTTCCAAAGGAGTTAAAACAGCACACTGTTAAAGACTTTGATGGCTACCCATCCTTCCGGCGACAACACATTAATAACATTATTCACAAAAAAATTATAAATAACTCATGGATAGTCCCATACAACCCTTACTTATCAAAATGCTACAACTGTCACATCAACGTAGAAATCTGCGCTTCAATAAAAAGTGTAAAATATGTTTTCAAGTACATCTACAAGGGCCATGACAAAGCTAACTTCGAAATACAACAGAAAATAGTCAATCATGATGAATCATCAACTTTTGTTGACTCAAGATATGTGAGTGCTCCAGAAGCTGCTTGGAGGATATTTGCATTTCCAATGCATTCACAGTCCCATGCCATTATATGTTTAGCTATTAATTTACCGAATCAACAGCAGCTTTATTTCTTTGAAGATGCTCAAGTCGAAGATATCTCAAAAACTTTAAGCATGACGTCAACATTAATGGAATGGTTTTTGCTGAACCAATGTGACGAAAATGGAAGGCAGTATTTGTATCGAGACATTCCAGAGCATTACCTTTGGAAAAAAACTTGGAATCCAAGACAACGAGGACTTAGCAGAATAATTGGACGCATGTATACTGTTAGTATTAAGGATCAAGAAAGATATTGCCTTTGGCTGTTACTACTGCATGTCAAAGGAGCTACAAGTTATGACGATTTGAAAACAGTTAACGGAGTACTGCACGATACATTTAAAGCTGCAGCTTCGGCTTTAGGACTTCTATTAGATGATACTGTGTGGAGATTTACTTTAGAAGACACAGTTACCCTACATATGCCTAAGCAACTTCACAAATTGTTTGCCTACATCTGCGTATTTGGACCACCTGCAAATCCCATTCAACTTTGGACAAATTTCAAAGAACATATAATCGAGGATTACTGCTTACGTTTTCACAGCAAAAGTGGAAATTGTCAAAATTTCAAATCTTATGCCATGCAAGATGTCCAAAATGTCTTACTACTGCATGTAAAAATGTTTTCAGACTTTAATTTGCCACAGCCTGCAAATTCAACTTCCACAAGTTCCAGAGTATGACGAAGCTTATTGTTGGCAACAGAGAAGACAAACTTCTTAAATGAACAACAATGGATTGCATATGACTCTATTGTGAGCGCTAAAACCAAGCAGATGTAAGGCCAAAATGTTTCTTTATTGACGGCCCAGGAGGGAGCGGTAAAACATACCTCTATGAAGTTTTAATGCATCACGTTAGAGGGTTGGGGAAAGTCGTATTGCCATCGGCTACAACAGGTATTGCAGCAAACCTTTTACAAGGAGGTAGTAACTATGCATTCACTCTTTGGGATACAGTTCCAGTAAATGAAATCACCATTTCCAGAATAAAACAAGACACATTTGCAGGAAGACAGTTAAACAACACAAATCTTTTGATACTTGACAAGTGCGCCATGGTACCCCAATACGCTTTGAGCTTATGTCCCCCATTTTGAAATATATATATCCATCCTGGTACATACAGTGGCATGCAAAGGTTTGGGCACTCCTGGTAAAAACAAATACTGTTTTTGTGAACAGTTAAGCAAGTTGAAGATAAAATGAATGATCCCTAAAAGGTATAAAGTTTATGACACATTTCCTTTGTATTGTAGGCAAAATATATATATACTAGATGGCGGCCCGATTCTAAAGAATCGGGTAGTCTAGAATCCATATATAGTTTATTTACTAATAGTTACGGGAGTGCGGTGAAATGAATTGTGCGTATACAGGCGGCTCAGTGGGTAGCAGAGTATACGGTGGCTCAGTGGTTAGCAGTGAGTGCGGTGGCTCAGTGGTCAGCAGTGAGTGCGGTGGCTCAGTGGTTAGCAGTGAGTGCGGTGGCTCAGTGGTTAGCAGTGAGTGTGGTGGCTCAGTGGTTAGCAGTGAGTGCGGTGGCTCAGTGGTTAGCAGTGAGTGCGGTGAGATTGGTCAGCGCAGCGACGTGGGCAGAGTGGTCAGCGCAGAGGACAGGGGGCAGAGGCGGCTGGGCAGAGGACAGGGGGCAGAGGCGGCTGGGCAGAGGACAGGGGGCAGAGGTGGCTGGGCAGAGGACAGGGGGCAGAGGACACAGAGGGGGCAGAGGACGCAGAGGGGGCAGAGGACGCAGAGGACAGGGGGCAGAGGACACAGAGGGGGCAGAGGACAGGACGCAGAGGACACAGAGGGGGCAGAGGACACAGAGGGGGCAGAGGACACAGAGGGGGCAGAGGACACAGAGGGGGCAGAGGACACAGAGGGGGCAGAGGACACAGAGGGGGCAGAGGACACAGAGGGGGCAGAGGACACAGAAGGGGCAGAGGACACAGAGGGGGCAGAGGACACAGAGGGGGCAGAGGACACAGAAGGGGCAGAGGACACAGAGGGGGCAGAGGACAGGGGGCAGAGGACACAGAGGGGGCAGAGGACACAGAGGGGGCAGAGGACACAGAGGGGGCAGAGGACACAGAGGGGGCAGAGGACACAGAGGGGGCAGAGGACGCAGAGGGGGCAGAGGACGCAGAGGATGCAGAGGACAGGGGGCAGAGGACAGGGGGCAGAGGACAGGGGGCAGAGGACAGGGGGCAGAGGACACAGAGGGGGCAGAGGAGGCAGAGGGGGCAGAGGAAAGGGGGCAGAGGACACAGAGGGGGCAGAGGAGGCAGAGGACACAGAGGACAGGGGGCAGAGGACACAGAGGACAGGGGGCAGACGACAGGGGGCAGAGGACACAGAGGACAGGGGGCAGAGGACACAGAGGACAGGGGGCAGAGGATACAGAGGACAGGGGGCAGAGGACACAGAGGACAGGGGGCAGAGGACACAGAGGACAGGGGGCAGAGGACACAGAGGACAGGGGGCAGAGGACACAGAGGACAGGGGGCAGAGGACACAGAGGACAGGGGGCAGAGGACACAGAGGACAGGGGGCAGAGGACACAGAGGACAGGGGGCAGAGGACACAGAGGACAGGGGGCAGAGGACACAGAGGACAGGGGGCAGAGGACACAGAGGACAGGGGCAGAGGACAGGGGGCAGAGGACACAGAGGACAGGGGGCAGAGGACACAGAGGACAGGGGGCAGAGGACACAGAGGACAGGGGGCAGAGGACACAGAGGACAGGGGGCAGAGGACACAGAGGGGGCAGAGGAGGCAGAGGACACAGAGGACAGGGGGCAGAGGACACAGAGGACAGGGGGCAGAGGACACAGAGGACAGGGGGCAGAGGACACAGAGGACAGGGGGCAGAGGACACAGAGGGGGCAGAGGAGGCAGAGGACACAGAGGACAGGGGGCAGAGGACACAGAGGGGGCAGAGGACAGGGGCAGAGGACGCAGAGGGGGCAGAGGACGCAGAGGGGGCAGAGGACAGGGGGCAGAGGACAGGGGGCAGAGGACACAGGGGGCAGAGGACACAGAGGGGGCAGAGGACGCAGAGGACACAGAGGGGGCAGAGGACGCAGAGGACAGGGGGCAGAGGACGCAGAGGACAGGGGGCAGAGGACGCAGAGGACAGGGGGCAGAGGACGCAGAGGACAGGGGGCAGAGGACGCAGAGGACAGGGGGCAGAGGACGCAGAGGACAGGGGGCAGAGGACGCAGAGGACAGGGGGAAGAGGACACAGAGGGGGCAGAGGACAGGGGGCAGAGGACAGGGGGCAGAGGACAGGGGGCAGAGGACAGGGGGCAGAGGACACAGAGGGGGCAGAGGACGCAGAGGGGGCAGAGGACGCAGAGGGGGCAGAGGACGCAGATGACAGGGGGCAAAGGACAGGGGGCAGAGGACAGGGGGCAGAGGACAGGGGGCAGAGGACAGGGGGCAGAGGAAGGACAGGGGGCAGTGGACACAGAGGACAGGGGGCAGAGGACACAGACGACAGGGGGCAGAGGACACAGACGACCAGGGGGCAGAGGACAACAGCAGGACGGGACAGGGGGCAGAGGACACAGAGGGGGGCAGAGGAGGCAGAGGACAGGAGGCAGGGAGAGGACACAGAGGACAGGGGGCAGAGGACACAGAGAACAGGGGGCCCGAGGAGGCAGAGGACACAGAGGACAGGGGGCAGAGGACACAGAGGACAGGGGGCAGAGGACACAGAGGACAGGGGGCAGAGGACACAGAGGACAGGGGGCAGAGGACACAGAGGACAGGGGGCAGAGGACACAGAGGACAGGGGGCAGAGGACACAGAGGACAGGGGGCAGAGGACACAGAGGACAGGGGGCAGAGGACACAGAGGACAGGGGGCAGAGGACAGAGGGGCAGAGGACACAGAGGACAGGGGGCAGAGGACACAGAGGACAGGGGGCAGAGGACACAGAGGACAGGGGGCAGAGGACACAGAGGGGGCAGAGGAGGCAGAGGACACAGAGGACAGGGGGCAGAGGACACAGAGGACAGGGGGCAGAGGACACAGAGGACAGGGGGCAGAGGACACAGAGGGAAGGGGGCAGAGGACACAGAGGACAGGGGGCAGAGGACACAGAGGACAGGGGGCAGAGGACACGAGAGGGGGAGGACAGGGGGCAGAGGACACAGAGGACAGGGGGCAGAGGACACAGAGGCAGGGGCAGAGGATACAGAGGACAGGGGCAGAGGACACAGAGGACAGGGGGCAGAGGACACAGAGGACAGGGGGCAGAGGACACAGAGGAAAGGGGGAGAGGACAAGGGAGGGGCAGAGGACACAGAGGACAGGGGGCAGAGGCCAGGGAAAGGTCAGAGGACACAGAGACAGGGGGCAGAGGACACGAGGGCAGAGGAGCAGAGGAAGAGGCAGAGGGGGCACACAGGTTGGAGGGCAGAGCAGTCTGTATGGCTGCAGACTTACCGGTGGGCGGGCTTCGGGTGTAGGAGGAGAGGAGGGGCGGGCAGAGCTGCAGGAGAGGAAGTCCCGCCCTCCCTCCTCTCCAGGCTCACGGCAGGGAGCACGGGTACCCCCAGGGTGTGTGTGGCCCTCCGAGGTGGCGGGCAATGGGCCCCCTGCCCCCCCCGGTATGTAGGTACTGGCTGGAGGGCAGAGGGTGGAGGGGAGTGGCAGGAGGGCACACGGAACTCCGAGATCGGAACGTTCCGTGTGTCGGTGACTGTAGCCGGGGGGCAGCCTGGCTACAGTGCACTGGATGAGCCTGGGCGACGACCATCACGGAAGTGGGCGTGGCCTCCTCCGGAAGTGGCCTTCGGGTTTTATATAATAGATATTTTTTTTTTTTTCATCTTTATCTAGTTGCACCCCTTTTGTAATTATGACAGTTTGTAAACACTTTTTGTAGCCAGCCAAGTGGCTTTAAATTCTGGTTTGAGGAATTTTCATCCATTCTTCCTTGGAAAAGGCTTCCAGTTTTGTGACATTCTGGGTCATCTTGCATGCACTGCTCTTTTGAGGTCTAGCCACAAAACTTGAATGATGTTCAAATCACGGGACTGTGAGGGTCATTGTAAAACCTACCACTTGTGCACTTTGAGGTTGTCTGTTGTCCATTGTGACCTTTGTTTAGAATCGTTATCATTTGTCTTTTCAACTTCAGCTCTTTTACAGATAGTGGTATGTTTGTATCAAGAATTAGTTGAAATTTTATTGAATCCATACTTCCCGCCACCTGTGAAAAGTTCCCCATACAATTGCATGCAACACAACCCCAAAGCATTATTGATTCACCCCATGCATTAAGGTTGGAAAATTTTATTTCCTTATATTCTGTGGCCTTTTTCCTCCACTCACACCTTTGATCATTGAGGCAAAATGTTAACATTTTAACATTTTATTTTAACATTTTTAACATTATTAATATTGTAACATTATCAGTCCACTCCACAGGACTTGTTTCCAAAATACATCAGGCTTGTTTAGATGTTCTTTTGCATACAACTGAGGCACAATTTTATGGTGAGGACGAGGGAGATGTTTTCTTCTAATGACTTGTCCGTGAAGGCCATATTTGTGCATGGGTGTCTGAACAGTAGAACAACAGTAGAAAAATGTACCACAATTACAGTGACTGCTAAATCATCCTGAAGATCTTTTGCAGTCAAGCGAGGGTTTTGAGTTGCCTCTCTAGTAATCCGACGAGCAGCTCTCAGTGAAATGCTGCTTAGACTTCCAGACCTTATCTTGACCTACACTATTCCAGTTAACTGTCATTTCTTAATTACAACTCGAACTGAGGAAAGGGCAAAGTAAAACCTTTTTGATATATCTTTATAACCTTCTCCTTCTCCTGAAACATTTTCAGAATGATAAGCAGCTGCTTAGAAGAATACATGGCTGCTTTTTTTTGACACAATCTTAGAGGATTTGGGGTTTTTAGGCACCTGTGAAATTTATATCACATAGCCTTTGCTAACAATGATAGTGAACAAGCCATAACCCTAATAGGCTAATTAAGATCTGAAACCTTAGTCAATTTTATGTGAGCACATAAATCTCCAAGTTTACCCAAAAGTTTTCATTCATTTTCTTATTTGTTATTTTTAAAACAAAAAAAGGTGATTTTTTTTTTTGCCTAAATATCGTGATGGGTGAACCTGAACTGTAAAGTTCAGGGTATGTACCAAATACCTAGTGTTTGGGCACAGACCTGAGAAGTGCATGTTACTGTTTGGGTTCAGGTTCAGCTGGAGAGCTTTAAAACTAAGCAAAACAGTGATTAAACATCAACATCATACATACCTAGTACTGCGTCTTTGTACTGCAGGGCAGCTCATTAACCTCCTAGTTATTCACTGAACTAGCTCAAACAGCCAATCACAGACGCCCACTCTCTGTGACTGCATCTGTGTTTGCGAAAAAAGAATGCGCACCTAGGGTCTTATCTCAATAAACACTTTCACTTAGTGATGTGGAATTGCTCACCTTTGTCAGTTGTGAAACCCACAACTGGTAGAATAGCGTACAGGCAGCTGATGCAGGAACCGCACTCCCAAACGGTGACTGTGGTCGTGATGCAGATTCTTGGACAAAGTGCCTTAGTGTCCGCGCTGCTGCTTCGAGATCAAAGAAACACAGACACATGGATGTCTGGGTCAGCTACAGCCTTTATTTTCCGACGCGTTTCGGAGCCTCCTCCTGAGCTCCTTCCTCAGGGAACATCTTCCCTGAGGAAGGAGCTCGGGAGGAGGCTCCGAAACGCGTCGGAAAATAAAGGCTGTAGCTGACCCAGACATCCACGTGTCTGTGTTTCTTTGATCTCGAAGCAGCAGAGCGGACACTAAGGCACTTTGTCCAAGAATCTGCATCTGTGTTTGGCTGTTGCGCTCCTCACCCTTTGTGCTATCATCTGTGATTGACAAAAAAAAACTTAGCTGAAGCAAATATTAGTATACATACAGATTACAATCATGTTCACACTAGTCAAGGGTACACCTTGACGTGGTGGCATTGCTTCTCACCTTTTTGCAAAAATGTACTTACTAAGTACCTTGTTATTTATTAGCACTTTCTTTTTACTTTTTTATTTATGGCACAGTATTTTTGCATACAGTTTTTTCTTAAGTTTTGTCTTAGTGGCTAGCATGAACATGCTTTTATTCTGCATGTATGCTAATGTTTGCTTCAGCTCAGTTTTTTTTAGTTATTTTCAGTCTCTTGTTTTTAGTACAAAGATAAGGTGTGGCCCCCACTTCACTGAGCTGAGCATTTATACTGCTTCCCATTGCTGTGTGTCTTAATTTTCGGACCAAGGTCACTCTTTACCCTGTTAGTTAGAAGTATAGCATCAAGCTCAACCACTAATTAGGTGCTCAAGTTAAAAGAGTCAAACAGTACAAAGTTTTAGCCCTGGCACACATCGCGTTAAAAAAGAAAGAGGAAAAAGTTCGTTGCTTTCAGGTTTTTAATTTTCAGTACAAAGTGTGTAGTTTCCAAAAAAACGATGTTTCGGCTCAGGCACGAGCCTTCGTCAGGAAGACAATCTATATACAGAATCATACAAAGCAGAGTATTACACATAGTTCTTTAATAACAGTATTATGACATGGCAAAAAAAATAGGGTAATAGTTTAGAGCATCTGGTATTCTATATATAGCTTCGGGGATAATTGAAAATAAAATAGTGAGAGTGCATATAGTGAGGTGCCATATTTGGTGTTCTATGTAAAGAAACAAAGAGGAAAGAGAGTGAGTAAAAGCAGGAATATATTGCTTAGAGAAGGATAGGGCAATAGGGCCCCAAGCAACATGGCGGCACTGTCCACCACACAAGGGTGATGACCACTTCTGGTCTGAAGTGACACACTTCCGGTCACATGGTACACACAACTAAGATAAATAGCTGCAATTCACAGCACAACATGTTCCCAGCCTCCATACAGACGCATCACACAGACGGACACAGGTATTTGCTGCACTGCTATTTCATCTATTCTACCTATAATCTGCCTGCCACAGCTACAATCTTTATCCTGACGCCTTCTCTCCTAAATTCTAGGAGAGAGCCACAGGCCAGCGATAACAAAACTGCCTGGTATGTACTTTCTCTGTCTTTAATTAAATCTGAGAAAGATATAATCCCCACCTTTTCTTATATACAGAAGGACCTTTGGGACCTATCCTACTACTAATAATATACCCCCAACAGTACCTGCCTACATTTAAGGTATAACTTAGCTACAGTAACTAATATGGGATATAGAATGAATGTACTAAGATCCCATATCTCACCCCAGGTAATCCTCATGTTCTACCGTGAACAGGAATTCCTTTTCTTCATTGCACCTGGCAACCCGAGTGTAACAGGTGATCTTTTTTCTCCTCCCTATACATTTTTTCATTCTATCATATCTTTGACTTTATTACCCTTACTAGGAAAAAGGCCCGATGCTATCGCATCGGGAGTCGGGTGAGATGAAGATGGGGGGTGGGGTGCTTGGCATTGGGGCCATTAGGTGTGACTTGACCCAGTGGGGTGTCAGCAGGGGCAGTGTGGGGAGTGAGGGCATGTGGGGGGTAAGAGGGGTGAGCAGGGGCAGTGTGGGGAGGTGAAAGGGATAAACAGCGGCAGTGTGGGGTGAGTGGGGGCATGAGGAGGGGTAGTGTGGGTGATTGGGGTGGTGTTAAGCAAGGGCAGTGTGGGTGATTGTGGGCAGTTGAGGGGGGTGAGAGGGTTAAGGAGTGATGATATAGAGGGGGTAAGAGGAGTGCGGCGGGCCAGTGTGGGTGAGTGTGGGGTAATCAGGGGCACTGTGGGTGATTGTGGGCAGTTGGGGGGGTGAGAGGGGTAAGGGTGATAAGATAGGGGGGATAAGAGGAGTCAGCAGGGGCAGTGTGGGTGATTGTGGTAATTAGTGGGGGGGTGAGAGGGGTAAGCAGGGTGTATGGGTGAGTGGGGGGGTAAGCTGGAGCAGTGTGGGTGAGTGGGGCAGTGTGGGCAGAGTGAGGAGTGAGTGAGGGCATGGGGGGGGAGAGGAGTGAGCAGGGGCAGTGTGGGTGAGTTGGGAGGGCTATGGAGTGTGAGTGTGGGTGAGCAGGGGCAGTGTGGGTGATTGGGGGGTAATGAGGGGCAGTGTTGCAGATGTGAGCCGCGCTGGGCGTGTAACGTTAGTTGAGGGGGGGGTGGTGTTAGCAGCCTGTAGGGCGGCGGGCCTGCAGGCTGGAATGAGAGTGGGGCGGTGGTGGCGGCATGAGAGGGAGGGCTGGAGCGGCAGTGAGCTTGGGGGCCGGTGATGGTGCCGGCGGCCCCTTCAGTAATAGGACTCCCCCTGGGCTGCGGCGGGCGGCGGCCCTGAAGGGGGACGCAGATGGTGGCGGCGGGCCCTTCAGTAATGTGGCTTACGGTGGCGGCGTCGGGCGTCGGGGCTGGAGGCTGGAAAGAGAGTGCGGCTGCGGGGGTGGCATCAGAGCGGTGGTGGAGGCAGCAGAATGTGGGGGGGTGCGGTGAGAGGAGCTTGCAGGGAGGCGCCGGCAGTCAGCATGGGAGTGGTAATATGGCAGCGCTTGCGGGGTAGGCAGGCATAATCATCAGTTTAGCGCAGGCGCCCTTGCTCCATAGCGGCACAGTGTCCGGAAGCGCTAAACGGATGATTATGTATAGAGATATACACACACACATATACAGTATACACACACATACATATACAGTATACACACACATACAGTATATACACACACACATATACAGTATACACACACAGTATACACACACATATACAGTATACATGCACATATACAGTATACAGACACATATAGAGTATACACACACACATATACAGTATACACACATATACAGTATACACACACATACATATACAGTATACACACACATACAGTATATACACACACACATATACAGTATACACACACAGTATACACACACATATACAGTATACATGCATATATACAGACACATATACAGTATGCACACACACATATACATTATACACACATATACAGTATACACACATATACAGTATACACAGACATATACAGTATACACACACAGATATACAGTATAGACACACACATATACAGTATACACACACACATATACAGTATATATACACACATAGAGCATACACGCACATATAGAGTATACACGCACAGACAGTATAGAGAGTGTTATATACACATATACAGTATACACTGTTATATACAGACATAGACAGTATACAAAGTTATATAACACACATATACAGTATACACACTGTTATATAGACACATACACAGTATACACTTATATACACACACTGTTATATACACACACATTATATACAGTATACATACAGAGATATACAGTATACACACACATATACAGTATACACACACATATAGAGTATAGACACAGACACATATAGAGTATACACACACATATACAGTATACACACACATATAGAGTATACACACACATATACAGTATACACACACACATACAGTATACACAGGCATACAGTATACACAGACATATACAGTATATACACACATATACAGTATAGACACATATATACAGTATACACACACACATATACAGTATACACACATATACAGTATACACACACACATATACAGTAAACACACACACATATACAGTATACACACACACACATATACAGTATACACACACATACAGTATACACAGACATATACAGTATATACACACATAGAGTATACAGAGACATACAGTATAGACACACATATACAGTATATACACACACATATACACAGTATACACACACATATACAGTATACACACACACATATACACAGTATACACACACAGTATACACACACATATACAGTATACACACACACATACAGTATACACAGACATACAGTATACACAGACATATACAGTATATACACACATAGAGTATACACAGACATACAGTATACACACACATATACAGTATACACACACATATACAGTATACACACACACATATACAGTATACACAGACATATACAGTATATACACACATAGAGTATACAGAGACATACAGTATAGACACACATATACAGTATATACACACACATATACACAGTATACACACACATATACACAGTATACACAGACATATACACAGTATACACAGACATATACACAGTATACACAGACACATACAGTATACAAACACAGTATACACACAGATATAGAGTATACACACACATACAGTATACACACACATATACAGTATACACACACACATAAAATCTGACTCGTTAGTGCAGGAGACGTAGTATGAAGAAGGCGCAGATCTCCTCTATCTCTGTGTGATAAGAGCTGTATCCTCAGATTAGCAGCAGTTACGGTCCCCTGGAAACTACATGTCCCATCATGCACCGCGGCTCCTCCCCTGTAGAGTACATCTCCCAGCGTGCCTTGCAGTAGGATACTTCACCGCTGTACACTGGGAGGAGCCGCGGTGCATGATGGGAGATGTAGTTTCCAGGTGACAGGAAATGCAGCAGAGTTGAGGAGAGAAATGTACATATGCCGGGGGCGGCATCAGAGCGGTGGTGGAGGCAGCAGCGTGCGGGGGTGTGCGGTGAGAGGAGCTTGCAGAGAGGCGCCGGCAGTCAGCATGGGAGTCGTAATATGGCGGCGCTTCCGGGGTAGGCAGGCATAATCATCAGTTTAGCGCAGGCGCCCTTGCTCCATAGCGGCACAGTGGCCGGAAGCGCTAAACTGATGATTATGTATAGAGATACCATCGATTCCTTTTCTTTTATTTCTCAAGATCCAGCTACACATGAAATATAGGTTTCATCCCCCTAAAGTCAGTCTGGCAATCTGTCTAACAAGGTACCTATATTATATATATATATATATATATATATATATATATATATATATATATAACAGCGTTGGCCAAAAGTATTGACACCCCTGCAATTCTGTCAGATAATACTCAGTTTCTTCCTGAAAATGATTGCAATCACAAATTCTTTGGTATTATTATCTTCATTTAATTTGTCTTCAATGAATAAACACAAAAATAATTGTCCTAAAGCCAAATTGGATATAGTTCCACACCAAACATAAAAAGGAGGTGGACAAAAGTATTGGCACTGTTAGAAAAATCATGTGATGCTTCTCTAATTTGTGTAATTAACAGCACCTGTAACTTACCTGTGGCACCTAACAGGTGTTGGCAATAACTAAATCACACTTGCAGCCAGTTGACATGGATTAAAGTTGACTCAACCTCTGTCATGTGTCCTTGTGTGTATCACATTGAGCATGGAGAAAAGAAAGAAGACCAAGGAACTGTCTGAGGACTTGAGAAACCAAATTGTGAGGAAGCATGAGCAATCTCAAGGCTACAAGTCCATCTCCAAAGACCTGAATGTTCCTGTGTCTACCGTGCAGAGTGTCATCAAGAAGTTTAAAGCCCATGGCACTGTGGCTAACCTCTCTAGATGTGGACAGAAAAGAAAAATTGACAAGAGATTTCAACGCAAGATTGTGCGAATGGTGGATAAAGAACCCCGACTAACATCCAAACAAGTTCAAGCTGCCCTACAGTCCGAGGGTACAACAGTGTCAACCCGTACTATCCGTCGGCGTCTGAATGAAAAGGGACTGTATGGTAGGAGACCCAGGAAGACCCCACTTCTTACCCCGAGACATAAAAAAGTCAGGCTGGAGTTTGCCAAAACTTACCTGAGAAAGCCTAAAACGTTTTGGAAGAATGTTCTCTGGTCAGATGAGACAAAAGTAGAGCTTTTTGGCCAAAGGCATCAACATAGAGTTTACAGGAGAAAAAAAGAGGCATTCAAAGAAAAGAACACAGTCCCTGCAGTTAAACATGGCCGAGGTTCCCTGATGTTTTGGGGTTACTTTGCTGCCTCTGGTACTGGACTGCTTGACCGTGTACATGGCATTATGTAGTCTGAAGACTACCAACAAATTTTGCAGCATAATGTAGGGCCCAGTGTGAGAAAGCTGGGTCTCCCTCAGAGGTCATGGGTCTTCCAGCAGGACAATGACCCAAAACACACTTCAAAAAGCACTAGAAAATGGTTTGAGAGAAAGCACTGGAGACTTCTAAGGTGGCCAGCAATGAGTCCAGACCTGAATCCCATAGAACACCTGTGGAGAGATCTAAAAATGGCAGTTTGGAGAAGGCACCCTTCAAATATCAGGGACCTGGAGCAGTTTGCCAAAGAAGAATGGTCTAAAATTCCAGCAGAGCATTGTAAGAAACTCATTGATGGTTACCGGAAGTGGTTGATCACAGTTATTTTGGCTGAAGGTTGTGCAACTAAGTATTAGGCTGAAGGTGCCAATACTTTTGTCTGGCCCATTTTTGGAGTTTTGTGTGAAATGATCAATGTTTTGCTTTTTGCTTCATTCTTTTTTGTGTTTTTTTTCATGAAGAAAAATTAAATGAAGATAATAATACCAAAGAATTTGTGATTGCAATCATTTTCAGGAAGAAACTGAGTATTATCTGACAGAATTGCAAGGGTGTCAATACTTTTGGCCAACACTGTATATGGAGTTTCTTAGACTAATGCACCCCCTATACATTTCTATGCTACCTTCCAATAGGCACATCCTAGAATCTGTTTACAAACATAACGAAGAGGCTGTGATTACTACAGCACCAAGTAAGTATATACAATAACTTCTTTATTACTATCCCCTCTTCACAGATATGCATATTGATTCAATCTTCTAACATAGAGCGACAGGATTCATCCTATACCATTATTGAATCTCATCCCCCTTCATTCTGCCTTTTAGTAAGACACTTCAACCCTCTTCTCTTTTTGGATCTTCTTTATGTTCCCCATCCTACAAGCGTTCCTGTCTCTCCTCACATCCTGCATCTTTTCACTTTCTCATCTCGTCCTATCCTTCTCTAAGCAATATATTCCTTCCTTTACTCACTCTTTTTCTTCCTTTCCTCTTTGTTTCGTTACATAGAACACCAAATATGGCACCTCACCATATGCACTCTCACTATTTTATTTTCACTTATCCCCAAAGTTATATATAGAATACCAGAGGCTCTAAACTATTACCCTATTTTTTTTGCTATGTTATAATACTGTTATTGAAGAACTATGTGTAATACTCTGCTTTGTGTGATTCTGCATATAGATTGTCTTCCCGACGAAGGCTCGTGCCTGAGCCGAAAAGTCGTTTTTTTGGAAACTACTCACTTTGCACTGAAAATTAAAAACCTGAAAAGCAACTACCATTTTCCTCTTTCTTTTTTCATGCGATGTGTGCCAGGGCTAAAACTTTATACTCTTTACCCTGTTGATATTGAGGTCAGTATTCACAAGTAAATAGGTTTTAAATTAGAAAGAAATAGGTACTGTTCTGAAATGGGTACATCTTGACGTGATGGGACGGCTTCTTACCTTTTTGTAAAAACGTATTTACTAAGTACCCTGTTATTTATTAGTACTTGCTTTTAACAAATTTATCTATGGCAGACTATTTTTTCATACAGTTTTTTCTTAAGTTTTGCGGAATCTGTGATTGGTTGCCATTGGCCTTGATATACCTTTGCTAGCGATCAAACATACAGGGGAGCCCAATATTTTTTTTTTTTTTTTAATGATTTAAATAAATAATTTAAAAAATGTGTGGGATTTGCCCTATTTTTGTTTGCCAGCCAAATTAAAAACCAGGAAGCTGGGGGCAGGTATTCTCAGTGTGGTGAGGCCCATAGTTATTGGGCCCCCAGGCTATAGAATAGCAGACCCCAGCTACTCCAGAAATTGGAGAATTCATTACAACTGCCAATTCCTGGTGCTTCTGAGTCGGTCGACAAGGTAGGGGGTATTCGTATACCGGGACAGGTGGTTATTTCGGTGGGGATCACGGCTGGTTGGTTTCCGGTTCTATGCCCTGGACCCTCAATGGCGGGGTGGGGATGATGATGATGGGGAATGGTAATGTGACGCCACCTGTTGTACCTGGTAATAGGGTTACTAGCACTGCGGGCGGCCACTGAGGTGATGTAAATGCAGCTTTGGTAGTGCAGCTTCCCACAGGTAGATCTTTACCTCAGGGCAGCGGGGTAGAAGATGGGAGTAATCCTCACCTGGCGGTGAATAACTGAGACAGAGTCCAGATTAGCTCGAACAATTCTTTACTGGTACTGGGCAGATGTTAAGGTACACAGTACAGTCTGATTGAACAGACTGGTTGGTAGCCCCAGATCTTGGAGGACTTTCCAGAGTCTGGCAGTGGTGCCTTCAATATCGCGTTCCTGGTCCTGTCCCTCTGTGTCTGTCTGTATTTGCCCCTCTTGAGCCAAGTCTTTAGTTCTTGGGGTCTGTTACCTAAAGTCTCTTACTTGTCGGTGTTGGGTGCTGTGGCTCCCTTGTGTCGGGCCCTCAGTTTGCCGGTCTGCAGTTAGGGTTTGACCTTTTACTAGCTGCCTCGGCTCCAATCAGTCCTGGAGTAACCTCTTTCAGAGTCCGGGTCACCCCTCTCCTAAGAGGTGCCCACCAGTTGCAGCAGCAGGGTCCCCAGCGTCTGCCTTTGCTGCTCTCCTCACACCGTCTGCCTGACACTATTTTCACTCCCTGTGTCCCTCTCTCTAGGCTCCACTCCCTGGAACCTACTGAATATCAGTCCCTTGTGTAAAATTGGCCTACTGTTTGGATGCAGGGTGCAGACTCTGTAGGATCCTCCATATCCACCGCTATGGAGGCACTGCACCTGCTGTTTGGGGTGCAGTACCTCCCTGTGACGCCTTGCCATCCGGCTCTTCCTGATGCCCTGGTGCAGGAGCATTGGTGTGATACAAAGGGTTAAAGGGAACCTGTCAGGTGGTTTATGCTCCCCCAGCTATCACTGGCTGTCCCTGCAGCTTTATAATACTATTCTAATCATCCCTCTCTGAGCTCATAGTGTAATAGTAAAGGTAAAAAAAAGCATTTATACACTTTACTTACATTTCAGTCTACTTCTTGGAGGAGGTAGACTGTCTGGCAGGATTATAGTTAACTCACTATTAACTTGCATAGCTAAAGGACCTGTGTGATGTAACAATCATGTGACCATAGTGGGCGGAGCTAAGCGAGCAAACTTATTATGTCCTATGGGGATTCACCTTCGCCTATTGTAGTCACATTTTTATGACATCACATCAGGTCTCCCAACATGTTCTAACATATGGCTGAAATGTTAACTATTAACCTGACAGATAGACTACAGTCTCCAAAATGTAGACTGTGCCTCATTTACATGAGAAAACGTGTATAAATACTTTTTTTTTTTTTTCACTTTTCACATTACAATCTGAGCTCAGACAGGAATGATTAGATCAGTATTCCCTTTCATGACATTAGAGTATTGACAGCTTGTCATTAATCCTAGATTGATAATGCCAGGCCTCTGTGAGACCTTCCCATTATCAATCCTTTAAGTAAATAGCTAAAAAACACAACACAGAGAAAAATCCTTTATTTGAAATAAAACACCCAGATAACCCTCATTTTCCCATTTCCCTCAAGTGTGCCTTCCAACGATAATCCACATTGATGTCCCATGAGCGGTGACATCACTCACTGAGTCACTAAGGGCTCCCCGCAGCAGTGAAATCAGGTAACACGGCTGCAAAATTGTGGGACAAGGCAGCACAGCAGTCCTGCAATCTGGCAGTAGGTACAACTGAGTTCATTGCATGGAAAACTAGTGCTGTGAACTCAAATGAACTTGCTGCCAGATTGCAGGACTGCTTTGCCACCATGTCTTGCAATCTGGCATCGAGGTCACCTGAGTTCCCTGTCACAGGGAGCCCTCAGTGACTCAGTGAGTGATGTCGCCACTCCTCGCGGCAGTCAGTGTCATCTCAGAGTCTATAGCGAGAGGATGCTTGTACGATTGCTACAGTCTCTGGATGTAGCAGCGCCAGGATTGTGTGCTTCGCGGAACCTCATTTGTGGACTACCGTTGGAGAGTATGTTGGGAGTTAATGAATAGGAAAATGAGGGTTGTCTGTGTTTTTTATTTCAAATAAATTATTTTTCTCTGTACTGTGTTTTTAACTACGGTATATACTCTCAGGATTGATAATGTGTGGGTCTCATAGAAGCCTGAACATTATCAATCTAGGCTCAAGCTGTTAATACTCAGCTGTCATTGACCTTTTTTATTACCCCGATACCACCGCACCAGGGCATCGGGAAGAGCTGGGTAAAGCACCAGGAATTGGTGCTTCTATTGAATGTGCCAATTTTTGGGGTGGCTGTGGGCTGCTATTGTGAAGCTTGGGGCAACCCAATAACTATGGGCCCCACCATGCTGAAAACACCCCCCCCCCAACTGACTGGGTATTACTTTGGCTGGCTGTTTGAGAAATTTGCCAAATATTTAGCCTGTCTTGTCCAAATCAAAACCACTTATTAATTAACTTACTTTTG
The DNA here is from genome assembly GCA_033576535.1 of Allobates femoralis. NCBI lineage: Eukaryota > Metazoa > Chordata > Amphibia > Anura > Aromobatidae > Allobates > Allobates femoralis. The sequence goes on along the minus strand of JARQOC010000005.1, from coordinate 448,973,327 downwards.
GTCATTTAAGTTACTTCCAGTTGTGGCATTATTTTGGAGAGCAGGATCACAATATACTCCACAATTTCTCTGGCCACGATTAAGTAGGTCTTATAAGATTGTAGAGCATGTTTAAAAATGTATTTAAGGCTACGTTCACACATTTGCGTATTTTGCTGCGCTTTTTTGCGCGCGCTCTTTGCCACGTTTTTCGGCTGCGCAAAAAAGCGCAACAAAATACGCAGGGGCTTTCACACACTGCGCTTTCTTTACTCCAGAAAGCGCAGTGATGTCACAGAGGGGAGGAAGAATCCTGCTTCCTCCTCCCCTCTGTGACAGCCCCATTAGATTTCACAGAGTATTAATATACACTGTGAAATCTAAATTAAACAAAGGCAAATGTATGTAAAATAAAAAAGAATGAATACATCACCTCTCCGGTGCCTTCTCCCACTGTCCGGTGCCTTCTCCCGCTCTCCGGTTAGTCAGAGGTGTACTGATAAGACCTGTGGTGACGTCAGAGGGGGGGTGTTCCCGGGGCGTTCCCAGCACTGATTGGCTGTTCGCGGTCATGTGATATGTATCACATGACCGCGAGTGCCCGGGAACGCCCCTCTGACATCACCACAGGTCCTGTCAGAAGAGATCTCACTTGGAACCGGGGATCGCACAGCGGCAGAAGGCGTCGGACATTTGAAAGTATTGATTCTTTTTTATTTTTCAGACACTTGCTTTTGTTTAATTTAGATTTCATAGTGTATATTAATACACTGTGAAATCTAATGGGCGGCCACAGCTGTCACAGAGGGGAGGAGGAAGCAGGATTCTTCCTCCCCTCTGGGAGAATACGCAGAAGTAGCTGCGTAAACAATTGACATATCAATTGTTTACGGAGTTGCGTTTTCTCCCGGAAAACGCACTGCGTATTTTTACGCAATGTCTGCACTGCAAAGTGAATTTCCCATTCACTTTGCAGGCAGACAAAAGGCACATTGCGTATTTTGAAAAGCGCGCGTAAAAAAACGCGGCAAAATACGCAATGTGTGAACGCAGCCTAAACCACATAATAAATGTGATAGTAAGGCATGTAAGGTAGTGCTTTGGGGCCATTAGTCCTGATTTCTTGCATGTAGATTAGTAGAATGGGTCCACTATGTCTTGCAATTTCCTAATGGCTTCACGCACATCAATCTACAGTTTTACACTATCTAAAAATTATCCAGGATAGTAAATCAGATGCACAGGTTTTTTAGGCATTTTGTTTCACTTTGCGTGGATTTCCTCTATGTACCCCCATATTCCAAAGAAATATTAATAAGGAACTTAGATTGTCAGGCCCAAAAGAGACAGTGTATATAAGTGAGTAATATAACAATGAATAAAAATTGACAAGAATAGCTGTGACAGCGATGACAAATGAAGTATTTTCTGTACCGGGAAACTGGTAAATTCAAACTCTGCGGCTTTGACAGTCGCAGAGTTTGAAGCTATATTTACTGCACACACATGCGACTATTAGACAGTGTGCTGTATGGGTGCGAGATGTTTTCGCACCCGTAGACTTTAATTGGCAACTCGCGCAGGGAAATCATGTGCAATCGCAGCATGCTGCGATTGAACACGGATTTCCCTCGCATTGCGAGTGTAATGCAAGGAACTCACACTAATGGGACCAGTATCATTTAATAATACTGGTCCGAGTGCAATGTGAGTTTCATTCCCATTACACTCACGCGAGGCACATGGATAGTGTGCCTTCAGCCTAAAAAACAGCCAATTAATTTCCACAGCACATGAGGAAAATTAATAGATTATGTACCGTATATACTCGCATATAAGCCGAGTTTTTCAGCCCAAAATTGCCAACACCTGTTAGGTGCCACAGGTAAGTTACAGGTGCTGTTAATTACACAAATTAGAGAAGCATCACATGATTTTTCTAAGGGTGCCAATACTTTTGTCCACCCCCTTTTTTATGTTTGGTGTGGAATTATATCCAATTTGGCTTTAGGACAATTATTTTTGTGTTTTTTCATTGAAGACAAATTAAATGAAGATAATAATACCAAAGAATTTGTGATTGCAATCATTTTCAGGAAGAAACTGAGTATTATCTCACAGAATTGCAGGGGTGTCAATACTGGGCATGACTGTATATATATATATATACACTGCTGGAGGAAGGTTCTTGAGGAACCGAAACGTTCAGTACACATGGGCCAATAAAGAAAACGTGATGTGCAAGATGGAGTGCTGTCCAATTTTTTGGTAATGTTTACAGCTGAACACTGCTGGACGCTGCACCCGAGGTGAATTGTTCCTAGTGCTGCTTTCATTTTCACTGCTATATATATATATATATATATATATATATATATATATATATATATCACCACAACTAAGGGATAGAAGTCTGACCAACCAGGAGGACAATACGTAAGAGACAATCGTGGGAAGTTAAGCACTTTCATATCATAGTAACATAGTAACATAGTTTTAGTAACATAGTATTTAAGGTTGAAGGAAGACTTTAAGTCCATCTAGTTCAACCCATAGCCTAACATGTTGATCCAGAGGAAGGCAAAAAAAAAACCATGTGGCAACACTAAGCTCCACATTGTGGGAAAAAATTCCTTCCTGACTCCAGATATGGCAATCAGACTAGTTCCCTGGATCAACGCCCTATCAAAGAATCTAGTATATATAACTGGTAATATTATAATTTTCAAGAATGCCATCCAGGCCCTTCTTAAATGTTAGTAATGACTCACTCATTACAACATCATGTGGCAGAGAGTTCCATAGTCTCACTGCTCTTACAGTAAAGAATCCGCGTCTGTGATTATGATTAAACCTTCTTTCCTCCAAATGTAGAGGATGCCCCCTTGTCCCAGTCTCAGGCCTAAGAGTAAAGAGATCATTAGAAAGTTCTCTGTACTGTCCCCTCATATATTTATACATTATTATAACCCGTAAGCCTTCGTTTTTCCAAGCTAAATAACCCCAAGTTTAATAACCTGTCTTGGTATTGCAGACCCCTCAGTCCTCTAATGACTTTTGTCGCTCTTCTCTGGACCCGCTCTAGTTCAGCTATGTCTTTCTTATACACCGGAGACCAGAATTGTACACAGTATTCTAAGTGTGGTCGCACTAGTGACTTGTATAGAGGTAAAATTATGTTCTCCTCATGAACATCTATGTCTCTTTTAATGCATCCCATTATTTTATTTGCCTTTGCAGCAGCTGCCTGACACTGGCCAATAAATGTAAGTTTGTCATCTACCGATACACCCAGGTCTTTTTCAGTGACAGTGTTGCCCAGTGTTTTACAATTAAGCACATAATTATACCTTTTGTTTCCTCTGCCCAAGTGCATGACTTTACATTTATCCCCATTAAAGCTCATTTGCCATTTAGCAGCCCAAGCTTCTAGTTTACATAAATCCTCCTGTAATATAAAATTGTCCTCCTCTGCATTGATTACCCTGCAGAGTTTAGTGTCATCTGCAAATATTGAGATTCTACTCTGTATGCCCCCTACAAGGTCATTAATAAATATATTAAATAGAAGCGGGCCCAACACTGACCCCTGTGGTACCCCACTGTTAACTGTGACCCATTCTGAGAATATTCCATTAATAACTACCCTTTGTTTCCTATCACTAAGCCAGTTCTTAACCCACTTACACATATTTTCCCCTATCCCCATTGCCCTCATTTTATGTTTGATATCAACCTTTTGTGTGACACCGTATCAAAAGCTTTTGAAAAGTCCATATACACCACATCCACTGCATTTCTTTGGCCCAGTCCAGAACTTACTTCTTCATAGAGGCTTATCAGATTAGTTTGACAGGAACGGTCCCTCGTAAAACCATGTTGATAATGGGTCATGAGGTTATTTTTCTTCAGCTACTCCAGTTTAGCATCTCTTATAAAACCCTCTAGGATTTTACCCACAGTAGAGGTTAAGCTATGCTAAATGACTTTTTTGCAACAGTATTTACACAAGAAAATCCCATGACAGACAATATGATCAGTGATAACAAAAATTCTCAATTAAATGTCACCTGCTTAACCCAAGAGGAAGTACGGCATCGTCTAAAAATCACTAAAATTGACAAATCCCTGGGCCCGGATGGGATACACCCCAGAGTGCTGCAGGAATTAAGTACTGTCATAGATACACCAATATTTTTAATATTTAAAGATTCCATAATAACAGGGTCTGTACCACAGGACTGGCGTATAGCAAATGTGGTGCCAATATTCAAAAAGGGGACAAAAACTGAACTTGGAAATTATAGGCCAGTAATTGGCTTTTTCCTCATCCTCATCCACCATTTCACCCAGACTATTTTTAAAGGGGCCAACACCATCATTTTTTAGTTTCTTACTATTTATGTAGTTAAAAAATATTTTGGGATTATTTTTACTTTCTCTGGCAATGAGTCTCTCTGTCTCAATCATTGCTGCCTTGATTTGCTTTTTACAGATGTTATTTAATTTTCTGTATTTATTTAATGCCTCATCACTACCTACTTGCTTTAATTCCCTAAATGCTTTCTTTTTGTCACTTATTGCACCTCTTACCGCTTTATTTAGCCATAGTGGTTTCCTCCTATTTCTAGCATGCTTATTCCCATAGGGTATATATTGTGCACAGGTCCTATTCAGGATGCTAATAAACATCTCCCATTTGCTTTGTGTACTTTTATGTCTCAGGACATTGTCCCAGTTTATTGCACTAAGATCATCTCTCAACCGTTGGAAATTTGCCTTCCTGAAGTTTAGTGTCCTTGTAGCCCCTCTACTACACATCTTAGTAAAGGATACTTGAAAGCCTATTATGTTATGATCACTATTACCCAAGTGACCTCCAACCCGTATATTTGATATGCGGTCCGACCTGTTGGTTAATATTAGGTCCAGCAGTGCCCCCCTTCTTGTTGGGTCCTGAGCCAGTTGTGAAAGGTAATTGTCTCTCATAGTTTTCAAAAACTTTTTACCTTTGCTGGAACTGCAGGTTTCTGATCCCCAATGTATTTCAGGGTAGTTGAAGTCCCCCATAATAATGACTTCTCCCTGAGTCGCTGCTTCATCTATTTGCTTTATGAGGATATTCTACTCCACTTCCATTATTAAGGGGGACTAATAACAAACCCCTATCAGTAATTTATTATTTTTTCCCCCTCCCCTTATCTCCACCCGCAGGGACTCTACATTTCCGTTAGATTCACCTATGTTATCTCGCAGGATAGGTTTTAAGGATGATTTTACGTATAAACATATACCTCCTCCTCGCTTATTTGTACAGTCATTTCTGAACAGACAATAGCCCTGTAAATTAACAGCCCAGTCATGGCTCTCGTCCAGCCAAGTCTCCGAAATCCCCACCATGTCATAATTATTTTCCAACAAAATCAATTCTAATTCCTCCATTTTGTTGGTGAGGCTTCTGGCATTAGTGTACATGCACTTTATGCATCTCTCTTTACCTCTATTCCTTCCTACTATATTGACTGTTCTAACCCCACCCCCCATGCCACCCCCAATTTTATTACTTGTGCCCAGGTTACTATTTACACTATCTTCCCCTCCTATACAATGAATATCCTCCCCCCCAATCCCTAGTTTAAACACTCCTCCAACCTTCTAGCCATTTTCTCCCCCAGCACAGCTGCACCCTCCCCATTGAGGTGCAGCCCGTCCCTAGCATAGAACCTGTAGCCAACAGAGAAGTCGGCCCAGTTCTCCAGGAACCCAAACCCTCCTTCCTACACCAATTGCTGAGCCACTTATTTATATCCCTAATCTCCTTTTGCCTCTCTGGTGTGGCACGTGGTACAGGCAGTATTTCAGAGAATACTACCTTGGAAGTCCTTGCCTTAAGCTTGCAGCCTAATTCCCTGAAATCATCTTTAAGGACCTTTCACCTACTTCTAACTTTGTCATTTGTGCCAATGTGCACCATGACCTCTGGGTCCTCACCAGCCCCTCCCAGTAATCTGTCAACCCGATCAGCGATGTGCCGGACTCAAGCGCCAGGTAGGCAGCACACTGTTCGATGATCCCTGTCTTTGTGACAGATTGCCCTATCTATTCCCCTAATAATTGAGTCCCCCACTACCAGCACCTGTCTGGCCTGCCCTTCTCTCCTGTTTTCCCCCTTACTGGAGCAGACACTCCTCTGGCTTTCAGAGATCATGCCCTGCTGCAGCAGTGCTGTACCTGAACTCACACCCCCCTCATCTGCCAACATAGCAAATTTATTGGGGTGTGCCAGATCAGGGCTAGCCTCCCTGGCACCTTTCCCTCTACCCCGCCTTCTAACTGTCACCCAACTAGATACCTCACGGTCCTGCAGCTCCATACTACCATACTCCCCCACATCTATCCCATTGAGCAGCTGTTCAGTGAGCAGCAGACTCCTTTCCATATTGTCTACGGATCTCAGTGTTGTCAGTTGTTTATTTACATCCAGTATCTGGGCTTCCAAATGCACAACGTACTCACATCTCACACAGCAGTATGCACCCTCGACCGGCTGTTCAAGGAATGCATACATGTGGCAAGATGTACACTGGATGGCATTGCCAATCATGGAGCTCATTTCCTAATGGGGATTGCACCAGACAGAAATGATAAGTAAAAAGAAATGCAAAGTATTAATTAAATACAACCTGCAATTCAGTAAGTCCTCCCTTCCAAACTCCCTGAATCCAAAGTCACTGAATCACAAGTCACACACTTACTTCCGACCGCACTTACGCTCCGTCACACTCAGCTCGTGTCACACTCTCTAGAAAATCAGATTTTAATTTTTATTTTTTTTTCCCTTAGCAGAAAATCAGCCTACAGCTCAGTGTACTTCCCTGAACCTATATAGCTGCGGATGTTGGCATCTAAATTAGCAACAACAAGAAAAGGCACCCCTGCTTGTTGTCCTCTCGCCCTAATAGCCTCTATAAAAAACCTTAAGCTCAGTTTTAGCATCTGCTGTGCCAGTTATGTACTAAACTGCTGTATTTGCACTTTATTTGTGCGTCACTGTTTGTAAACTTTAATAAACTGTATTACATGGGATTTAAATCAATTTAAACTCTACTTTGTCTTTTCTTGCTAGGTTCCTGTTTTAGGGCTATAAAATGATTTGATAGTGGTTATTTGCCATACTTTCCTTTTACACATTGTCCTTTTGATTGATTAAACTTTTTTCCTTCAGATGTTGTGAAATTAATTATTGTCCATATATATAAATACATGGTATATATTTTAATGTATAACCCTTAACGGATTTCATATGTAGAATGTAAGTCCGCAAGGACAGGGTCCTCTCCCCTTTGTACCAGTCTGTCGCTTTTAATTTTTTACTGTAAACTATATCTATTAATTTATATGTAACCCCTTTCATGTACAGCACCATGGAATTAATGGTGCTATATAAACAAATAATAATAATATTTTAATAAGGGTTTATTTTGTTAGGCTGCGTTCACACAGTGCGTATTTTGTCGCGTATTTTTACGCATGCAGTTTTCTAAAGAAATACGGGCGTTTTTTTACGCGCGTAAAAAAACGCATGTGTGTTCACACACATGCGTTTTTTGATGCGTTTTTTTACGGACGCGTTTTTTTCTGTATGTGTACTGCAAACACATAGAAATGAAGTTTGTTAAAAAGAAAAAGAAAAAAAAAGCCTTGTGATGTCATTTCCTTTCTTTTCCATTATTACATTCTCCATTGAAAAGTGTACTAGAGAATGGACAATCTACATGCTGCATTTTCTATGTCCAGCAAGGGTAACCCAAGCAGCTGGGGCTGGAATCCTCAGCGTGGTGAGGCCCAACCGTTCTGGGCCCACCACGCTAAGGACCGCAGCCAACAGCCGCCCCAGGAGTGGCGCCTCAATGAGAGATGCCAAACCTGGCAGGTACCTCGCTCTTCCAGCTGCCCTGGGCGGTGGCAGTCTGGGTAATAACGGGGTTGGTGACACCTTTTTTGACAGCTGCCACCAAGCCCCTATTGGTAATGTCAGCCGTCAGTGTGACAGCCAGCTATTAGCAATAGAGAAATTGAGATTGGAAACCAAAAAAAAAACACTTTGTAAAAATAATCTTTATTATTAAAAAAAACTAGAAATAGGCGCGATGCTATTGCATCGGGAGTGCGGTGAAATGAACAGGTGCCATAGAAATAGCCGCTGAATAGCACAGTCCTCTCTCCAGAAACTACACTGTTGTTGCAAGATTTATGTGGAGTATATGGTGGCTCAGTGTAATCACTGTACAGTGGCTCAGTGGTTAGCACTGTATATGGTGGCTCAGTGGTTAGCACTGTATATGGTGGCTCAGTGGTTAGCACTGTATATGGTGGCTCAGTGGTTAGCACTGTACGGTGGCTCAGTGGTTAGCGCTGTATATGGTGGCTCAGTGGTTAGCACTGTATGGTGCCTCAGTGGTTAGCATTGTATGGTGGCTCAGTGGTTAGCACTGTATATGGTGGCTCAGTGGTTAGCATTGTATGGTGGCTCAGTGGTTAGCACTGCATATGGTGGCTCAGTGGTTAGCACTGTATATGGTGGCTCAGAGGTTAGCTCTGTATATGGTGGCTCAGTGGTTAGCACTGTATATGGTGGCTCAGTGATTAGCACAGTATATGGTGGCTCAGTGGTTAGCACTGTATACGGTGGCTCAGTGGTTAGCACTGAATACGGTGGCTCAGTGGTTAGCACTGTATACGGTGACTCAGTGGTTAGCACTGTACAGTGGCCTCCTCTCCTCCCTGGCCCCCTTTCCTGTCATCCCTGGCCTCCCTGGTCTCGTCTCCTCCATGTCCTCCTCTCCTCCTTAGCCTCCCTTTGTGGGGGAGCTCCAATGTGGAGACACACAGGGACCCTCCAAACATGGTGTCCGCTAACAATTTGAGCTCATTTTCCATTCAAATTGTTAGCGGACACCATGTCGCGTTTGGAGGGTCCCTGTGTGTCTCCACATTGGAGATCCCCCATAAGTGACCCCATTTTGGAAACTAGACCCCCAAAGGAACATATCTAGATGGATAGTGAGCACTTTGAAACCCCAGATGCTTCACAAATTGATCCGTAAAAATGAAAAAATAAATTTTTGTGAAAATAAAAACGTACTTATTCCTTATTACGGATCAATTTATGAAGCACCTGGGGAAACAAAGTGCTCACTATGCATCTAGATAAGTTCCTTAGGGGTCTAGTTTCCAAAATGGGGTCACTTGTGGGGGAGCTCCAATGTTCAGGCACACAGGGAGGGGCTCTCCATACGCAACATGGTTTCCGCTAACAATTGGAGCTAATTTTCCATTGAAATTGTTAGCGGACACCATGTCGTGTATGGAGAACCTGTGTGCACACCACAAGGGCAACTGGTAGAGTTGGGTTGCAGCACCAGAAAATGCCGCCTCTAATGAATGCGCTATTTTCTTGGGTGGCTGTGAGTTGCAATTTGCAGCGTGGGGGACCCACAACATTTGGGTCTCTCCACGCTGAGGATTCCAGTCAGCCAGCTGCCAAGTTGTACCTGGCTGGCTACTAAAAATACAACGAAGGACTTTTTATTTTATTTCTAGAACTAATTCTAGAAAAAAAAATGACGTAGGGCTCCGCCATATTTTTGGTCCAGCCAGGTACAACTTGGCAGCTACAGACTGCCAGCAACCCCCAGCTGCCTCGTTGTACCTGGCTGCAACCAAAAATACAGCGAAGACCATTTTTTTTTTTATTTCTAGAACAAATTCTAGAGAAAAAAAATGACGTAGGGCTCCGCCATATTTTTGGTCCAGCCAGGTGCAACTTGGCAGCTACAGACTGCCAGCAACCCCCAGCTGCCTCGTTGTACCTGGCTGCAACCAAAAATACAGTGAAGCCCATTTTTTTTTTTTTCTAGAACTAATTCTAGAAAAAAAAAAATTACATAGGGCTCCGCCATATTTTTGGCCCAGCCAGGTACAACTAGGCAGCTGGGGGCTGGAATCCTCAGCATGGAAAGGCCCAAGCGTTCTGGGCCCCCCATGCTGCGAATTTCAGCCTGCAGCCACCCCAGAAAATGGCGCATTCATTGAAGCGCCATTTTCTGGCGCTGTACCCATGCTCTTCCAGTTGCCCTGGTGCCGGTGGCAAACTGGGTAATAAAGGGGTTAATGCCAGCTTTTTATTGGCAGCTGGCACTAAGCCTGAGATTCATAATATAGGGCCAATGTTAGACCCGCCATTAGGAATCTCTGGTAAATAGTCAGAAAATACACACAGAGAAAAATATTTTTATTTTGAAAAAAAAAACACAAACAAAATTCAGACTCCATCTTTATTATAAAGATCCGACGTAGTCCATAACGAAGGTCCCACGACGCTCGATCACCTCCGACGTAGTCCACAACGAAGGTCCCACGACGCTTGATCGCCTCTGCTCAATCCAGAGACTACAGCAAGGGATCAAGTGACCTCTTCCTACAGTCTCTGGAATCACAGATATGGTGCACTGTATGACAATGATCTGTCATACAGTGAACCATGACTATGATCCCAGAGACTACAACAAGAGGACACTTGATCCCTTGTTGCACCCATCCATCCACCCATGCACCCATCATCCACGCATGCACACATTCACGCATGCACATCCACATCCACGCACGCTGACATCCATCCATGCAATCTGACATCCACGCATGCTGACATCCACGTACGCACATCCACGCATGCACATTCACGCACACACATCCACGCACGCTGACATCCACGCATGCACATCCACTGACATCCACACACGCTGACATCCACGCACGCACATCCACATATGCATCCACGCACGCAAACATCCACGCACGCACATCCACGCACGTACATCCACACACGCTGACATCCACGCACGCACTTCCACATATGCATCCACGCACGCACACATCCACGCACGCTGACATCCACGCATACACATCCACATACGCATCCACACACGCACATCCACGCACACACATCCACATACGCATCCATGCACGCACATCCACACACGCACATCCACATCCACGCACATCCACATCCACGCACGTACATCCACATACCTCCGCGCATGCTGACATCCACGCACGCACTTCCATTTGAATCCACGCACGCACACATCCACGCATGCACATCTACATACGCATCCACGCACGCTGACATCCACGCATGCACATCCACATACGCATCCACGCACGCACATCCACACACGCACATCCACATCCACGCACGTACATCCACATACATCCGCACATGGTGACATTCACACACGCATATCCACGCATGCTGACATCCACGCACACACTTCCATTTGCATCCACGCACGCACACATCCACGCATGCAGATCCACATACGCATCCACGCACGCTGACATCCACGCATGCACATCCACATACGCATCCACGCACGCACATCCACACACGCACATCCACATCCACGCACGCACATCCACACACGCACATCCACGCATGCACATCCACATCCACGCACGTACATCCACATACATCCGCGCATGGTGACATTCACGCATGCATATCCACGCATGCTGACATCCACGCACGCACTTCCATTTGCATCCACGCACACACACATCCACGCATGCACATCCACATACACATCCACGCACGCTGACATCCACGCACGCACATCCACATATGCGTCCACGCACGCACACACTCACGCACGCTGACATCCACACACGCACATCCACATACGCATCCACGCACGTACATCCACATACATCCGCGCATGGTGACATTCACGCACGCATATCCATGTATGCTGACATCCACGTACACACATCAACGCACTCACATCCACATATCCACATACGCACTTCCACACATGCATCCACACACGCACACATTCACGTACGCTGACATCCACACACACATCCACACACGCGCATATCCACATACGCATCCATGCACGCACACATCCACGCACGTACATCCACGCACGCACATCCACACACACACACGTCCACATCCATCCATGCACACGTCTACGCACGCACACGTCTACTACACGCATGCTCACGTCCACGCATGCATATGTCCACGCACGCACACATCTGCGCACACATCCATGCACACACTCATCCATGTACGCACTCGTCCACACACGCTCATGTACGCACACATCCATGCACTCTCATGTACACGCACGCATCCACGCACACACATACATATACACAACACACACACATACATCCACACACACATAAACACATACATACATCCACACACACACATACATACATATACATACATGCATACACACACACATACATACATCCACACACACATATACACACACATACACACACACATAAACACATGCATACATCCACACACACACACACACATACATACATCCACACACACACACACACATACATACATCCACACACACACACATACATACATTCACACACATACATCCACACACACACACACACATACACACACACACACACACATACATACACACATAAACACATACATACATCCACACACACACACACACACACATACATACATCCCCACACACACACATATACATCCACATCCACACACACACACACATACATACATACATGCATACATACTTACCTCCCTCTCGGTTGGCCCATGTCCTCTGCAATGCCCCCATGTCTGTCGGTGTGCCGGTGAAGCGATCTGTCAGCTGACCGGCTCAGCTGACAGTCAGCTGATCGCTTCACCGGCAGATGCTGGAAGCCGCGAGGAGGACCGGACGCCTCTCCCATGCATCCTGAGGAGCGGTGAGTATCCAGACACTCGGTCACACAGGGACAGCCACGGGAAAGCAGGAATCTCAAAATGGTGGGATTTCCTGTTCCTGTTTTCCCTGGGGCTGTTCCCGTGTGACATGATTTCCTGCGCACATACCCCTTGCCCCGCTCTGGAATGCACATCGTCTGAACGGCGATGCGTAAATCCAGGGGTTAAAATGGGGCCTATGGAAGAACGCGCACGTAAAAAGACGGAAAGAATGAACATGTTCATTCTTTTTACGCGCGCGCTTTCTCCCATAAAAGCGCGGCCGAAAATTGCGCTGCGTGTGAACAGCAAAAGTGAAAGTGCATTCACTTTGCTGTGACACGCAGACGCAGGTCCGCTTTGGGGGGAAATACGCGCGCAAAAAAGCGCAAATAATACGCACAGTGTGAACGCAGCCTTAAACTATTTTTGAACCCCTGGATTAATTAATGATTATTGTAAATCATTATTACATTATAGTATAATTTAATACTGTGACATCTCTGCCAGTATGTGCTGAAAAAGATTTGGCTTCTATTGCTGGGATCTATTCTTGAAAGTTAATTTTTGAAACAAGCTGTCCATTGTGTGTCTCAAAGCTGATTAAGATCCTTAATGCCTGCTCTCATTGCCAGATATAACCTTGCCCTTGGGTTCTCCGTTCTATCTTGCTTTGTGTTATTGACCTTAACATGTTTTGTGACTATCCCTTTGCCTTTTTCTTTCTGCTTGAACTTCCTACTTTGATTCGGCATTTTGACTATGCTTTTCTAGTCAACTCCTCTGGTTAATTACTACGTATTCACCTTGTAACAAATATAATTTTTTTTTGCTGTTTCACTAATATGGTTTTCATGGTAGAACACTTCCTCAGTGACTCATGGAACAGATGGTTTGGTTTCAATTATGTACACAATGAAGGCACATAAAATGCTAAAAATGGATGAACCTTGAAAAATAGTTGTTCTTTGTCATTTATGCACTTAGGGTAACCACAAGTTTATACGAAATACAGTGAAACAGTCTCATTTCATAGTTAGACAACTTAATATTATGATGAATTTATAAATTGCAATTTCTATTTTTACCTCTTAGAATCAGGAGACTATATTTCATGGCAACCATATTAATATTTCTTTAGGTTCTAAAGAAGATTCTCTATCTGCTGACATTGCAAAATAGATCCAGTTTTAGATTCAGTTCAAGTAGGTGATGACATGTTGCAAAGATGTAAAGCATAGAATGACAGTTGTGAAATAAAACTTGTAAAAAAAAGGGTGAGGGTTGCTTCCTTTAAATATTACATGGTATAACTTAATAAATTAATGCTGCCATAATGTTTCTGATAATATTATTTACAAAGAACTGTCATTTTTACTATTTATATTAAAGTACAAAGTAAGTCATATATATTTTTTATGTCTCTTGGTGCCTCTGTGTATAATGTGGAGCTTTATTACTGTAAGCATTTGTGGTCCAGAGGGTACACTTCTTTGTCATGAATCAAAGGTCTAAAACAAGGGTTAATCACCTTTGGCAAATGAGTAAAAATTTTCTGGTGCACTAGGTATCATCCACTTCACATAAAGTCATACATTTCTTAACATTAGGTATTAGGGACACTACTATTCCCTGAAGAAGGAGTAGGGACTAACTCCGAAACGCAAAATAAAAACTATAATGATGAACATCGTCTGATCTTTGGGTCTATGCAGGAGAAGAGACCTAAATATGCAGGAATACTGCCAGATTGTGCTAAACATAGTAACTGTCATAACAAGATAACAGGTCAAATCCCACAGGTTGTCAAAAGTGTACAATTAAAATTGCTCTCTCCTACTGAGCCTAAATGGACAGAACATGCAAAAGGAGAAAGAAAGGAAAAGTGCAACTATGAAAAGCACCCGGTGGTCTAGTGGAACGGATGATAAACAGTGGGGGTAATAACTTCTCACCTGGGTGAGTTGTGCCCCCCTGCACAACCCTGGTGGTTTGTAGGTCTGTAAAGATGCTGACGTGATCTCTGTGTTCATCTTCCCGTATCCAGTAATGTGACTCTTCGAGCTGGTCACATGACTGGGACGTCACCAGAAATACATTACCTCAGGTCCTCAAATCCTGGGAACGGTGACTATAGCCCTGAGTTGCTCCTGCTGCAAAACCTCGGATGGGAACATGATAACTTTGAAAGGAAAGTAGCGGTCAGAAATGAATCGCTGAGGCATATAGAGCACACTATTGACAGATGATGGTGACAAACCTTTTATTACACCACTATGCATTTCATTAGCGGACTGCTACCTTCCTCAGGTGATTTTAAATCCACCTGAGAAAGGAAGCAGTCCACTACCGAAACGCATAGTGGTATAATAAAGGGTTTGCCTAGGGTCACACATAAGCCCTGGATTCGTTATTTGCATCAGTTTTTCAACTTTAGAATTCTAAGTCCAATAACTGATACTGTTAACAGATGCTGGACTCAAGTGTGACTGCTCTGCTATGCGTTTTTTAACTGGACCCAAAAAATGCTGCAAGCAGCATTTTTTGTGTGCAGTAAAAAACAGATCCGTTTTTTGGGTGCAGTTTCCTTTCAAAATAAATGGGCAGAACAGTCAGACTGTACAAAAACGTTGGCAACTCTTGGTCCAGATGTTCTCCTTCAAAGCATAAACCTGGGTAGAATGAAGCCTGAAATTGAGAGCAATACCTGAACGCTGTCCTGTTTGAAGAAAGACTAGCCCACCTGTAAGTAGACAGAAGATTCGCCCACATACAAGAAAGAGGGGTATGGAGGCTGCCTAAGGAGGTATTAAGGTTTATGTTTGCTGGTGAAAGAAATGTTCCATCGTTAAGAAAGGGACTTGTGCCTTCTGCGACAGGTGCATTATTTGACCAGGTAAAATGCTGTTCCCTGGGAGAAAGCAAAGTAGTTACATGCCGTGGAAGTCATGAGAGTGGGCCTTGGTGTGTAGATGTGTCCCTGTGTAGAGTCAACATAGAAGAAGATTCCTTGGAGTAACTGCTGCTGATCACAGGAATGGGCTGTGACTGTCTTTAAGGCTCCATGCAATTGTCATTGCCAAATGACCTTAGCAGGAGAGAAGCTGTTAAAAGGATAAGCAGATGCAGTACTGCTGCGAATTGTTGAAAAAAAAACTTGATGTGTGGACCAGAGAATCCAGAGTCAGAGTTGAAACAAGAAGTTTTAATCAAACAAATTCCAAACGGAATCAAGGGTATCTTTAAAATCACAGTTTTTATTATCAAGCTTTAAAACCAAAGGTAATAGCTTAATAGTTTCATAAAGTTTAAAAAAATAGAGACAACAAAGAATGGTATGAGTGTGGAGAGATAAATAACAATATTTTTACCAAGGGGCTACTGGGGCTACGGCTGAGCACTCTCCACACTGCCTTAATGTAGGTATCACTTTGTTACTGGATTCTAGGTTGTCAGCTTTTCTACAAGGGTACAGGGGGACTAATTGGCTGACTGAACCTATAAACCCCCCTAACTGCTATATCTGTGCTGTCTTATCTCAATAAGGGACCAATTCTGGGCACCTTAAGTTATGATATGCCTAATTAAATGCAGATTAGGGTGTAGGATTGAGGGTTGAGCTTGCAGAGGTCTTCCTGTAAAATCTCAGTGTGGATGTAATATAAGTGTGGGCGATCTGGACATTTGAGATAGGAGCTTGAAGGTGGTATGCTCTCATAGTTTGGATCATTTCATATGCCCAATACTTGAGAATTTCCGTTAACAATCTCATTATATCTAGAATGATGTAACTACATTGCAGAGTTGTGAGTGTTGCTCTCCGGCCCCATCAGCATGCTGTGAGGCACTGTTCCCTTGGTAAAAATATTGTTATTTATCTCTCCACACTCATACCATTCTTTGTTGTCTCTATTTTTTGAAACTTTATGAAACTATTAAGCTATTACCTTTGGTTTTAAAGCTTGATAATAAAAACTGTGATTTTAAAGATACCCTTGATTCCGTTTGGAATTTGTTTGATTAAGATTGAGTTTGGGTGGACTATATCTATGGATATTTGATTAATTCTTGAAACAAGAAGTGCAGTGTTGCATTTGAGAGCCCTAAACCGGCCACTCTTAATTCACTCCTGCATGGGGTGATGCAACTATTGTTGCCAGCACATGACCGTTTATACTAGAAGATGTACAACTGCCAATACTAATTTTGAGGCTTTCATAAATGTCCACATGAGCCAACAAATAAGTGATTTGCTTATTTGATGGCTGATTGCCAGTATGTTTACTTTAGCCAATTATTGCAAATGAATGTTCCTAGGAATGCTTATTTGGCAGCTTAGAAACTCATTTTAAGATGCCCTAGTTATGGAACCTTTACCCCAGTACTTCCAACTAGCTAATTCTAAGACTGTGTTCATATACCACTAGTCATCAGATTCCCTCAGTCAGCCAACATTAAAGACTATAGCTCTATTATGCTGATTGATGAGCAGCTATGCTTTTACATTAAAATGAGTGAGAAGGAAGAACAGAAGAAAAAAATGAAATCTCATTTCAGAAATTATTTTGAAGTTTTCACATGAAAGTTTTTGGAAAGATGTAATTTTCAATCAGTTACAATACTTAGAGCAGGGGTGGGGAACCTCAGGTCCCAGGGCCAAATGCGGCCCTCGATTACTTGTTTGTGGCCCCCAGATAGATTCCTGGGGACCGCAGTTCTCAGGGTGGCAGACGCATTTTGCTGACTGTCTGCCCTTTAAATCTAACTCTCCAGTGATCTCTATACCCCAGCCTCGGCATTGCCAGAGAGGTATATCCTCCCAGATTCTCCTGTAATTTCTAGGGCTCTAGCAAACCTAGAAAAGCAGTTGAGAAGCAACATGACCAATATCACCGATGCCAAAGAGAAGCAGCTCTAGCCACCAGAGTAGGGGAGAGTTGATAGTTTAACCAAATATAGCGGGTAATTTTCAAGTTGATAATTTTGTGCGGCCCCTGAAGGATGGTAGTGTGGCACCCCTGCGGGGGATTGCCACAGGTTACACTGGTACAAGGAAGGATTGACACCTTGGTTTGTTCAGCACACAACACCTTCCACTCCAGACCTGAAGGGGGAGCTCTACTGGCTGCATTAAGTCAGTTCCCCTGGGAGATCCAGGCTGAGAGGAGGAGACAGTTGGTCCTAGGAGACAGTTGCTAAGGAGTTCGTGTGAGGAGAGGAAGGAGAAGGAGGCTGAGCTGCTGGTCTCTGAAAAAGAGAAATACCAGGACCAGAAGGGACAATTGTCGGCTGTTCACACCCCAGGGAAGGGGCCGGAGGCAAGGAGAAGAGGTAGGGAATAAGAAGAGGGACCCAAAATATATTCCCCTTAGGAACAAACGGACACTGGAGTCCGATGCTGTGGGCTTACAGAGCCACAGTAAAAACCCAGCAGTTTCAGGTGAAGTTTAGCCCTGAAGGAAGATAGAGGAAATATTAAAAACTAACCAAACAGAGGACCAGGGGCCACAGGATAAACCGGGTTCCCGCAGAAGGGCCTGATTGTTAGTTCTAGACATCAGAGGATTGGAGAGTCCAAACTCAGGAAAGACTCATCCCTCAAGGCAGAGAATAAGAAATAAAGGAGGCCTCATATCCTTCCAAGGAGTTGATCCTAAATTGTACCAGGGACCCGGTTAATACTCAAGACTGTACCTGTTATGTTACCTCAGTAAAAAGGTACCGGAACAACTAACCCTGTGTGTATGTGTGACTGTTTATCAGCTAAAATCCACCATCATCCTCCTTCGCTGCCCTCCCTCATCATCTTCCCTTATTGCTGCCCTGAGGTAAAGCTCCACCTGTGGGGAGCTGTACCACACTTTGCTGCCCCCTCCATCACCTCAGCGGCCGGCTGGCAGCGCTGGTACCACCTTACCAGACCCTACAGGTGGCGTCACGTCCCCTTGTAAATAAATCCCTTCATCCCCCTTCAAATGATCCCCAGGGCACGGCACCGGGATACCGTCCACCTGTGACTCCCCACTCAGCAGACCCGGTGACCGAGTACCCCCCCACAGCTCTGGCCTCATCATTTTCTGGCGTCACGAACAGGATCCGAACCAGCCTGGTATTTACCAGGTGAAGTGCGCCTTAAGACTTTATTTAATTGACTGTTTGTGCGGCCGCCATTACATCGCCTCAGAAATTACAACTGCGTCACAGCAGGAGAAAGAGCGGGAAGATAAGCCCCGCCCCCTTCCACTCTGCCGGAGAGATTGAAGAAAGCGCAGCTCCCTGTGAGAGAGAGACCTGAGGTGCCCGCTCTATCTACAGAGCCGCTGACAGCTGGAGAAACCAGTTTTCATCTTACAGGTTGGCATCCATTAACTAGGGGGGCCTCATCATGAGTGACACGGATGATGTGCGGGTCCCTGACAGGGGAAATGGCGAGAACGCAGTACCTGAAGCAGCAGCCCAAATAATGCCTATAACTATGCCGTATGTACCGGGTGCCAAGTGGTTACCAACATATGAAGGTAAACCTGGTACGTTAGCAACATTTAAGCATAAGATGTGTGCAATGCTGGACATGTATGCTATGACACAGAAGCAACAGGCTACCGTTGTGCTGGGACAATTAATAGGCGCAGCGGAGCTGGAGGCTGAGTCCTGGAGAGATGCTGACAGGGACTCTGCTGCCAAAGTGTTTGATAAGCTAAAATCGGTGTTTGAGAAGCGCACACAGTCTGAATTGAGGATGCTGTTTTATCAGTGTAAGCAGAGATCGCAGGATACCATCAGAGACTATGCCCTCCGTTTACAAAGAGCACTCCGGTCCTTGAAACAGATAGACCCGGCCAGTGTACTGGAAGAGGATAAAATGCTTGCTGAACAGTTTACAGAAGGATTAAGATCAGACTATCACCGCCAACAAGTGCATATGTGGGTATTGGATCACCCAACAGTGAGTTTTAGTGACTTAAAAGATCGTGCTATAACTGTGCTAAGAGATCCAGCACCTGCAGAACCTGCCAACCAATCATGGCAGACTAATGCTTCTTCCATAGACTTTAAACCTATTCCTGCAGAACCTGCAAAAGCAGAGAGTCAAGCTGTAGCAAATGATAACATGCAAAACCAGGTGCTGCAGTTAACTAAAAACATGGACTACGTACTAAAGCTCTTGCAAAATATGCCTGGGGTACCACCACCAAGTAAAATTCAACTAGCTGATAGCCCTGAGGATGTCCCATGGATGCAAAGGAAAGCCCAGTCGCCCGCGGAGGGGACCAACGTACCATTCCAACGCAGAACCAGGTCGCCCGGGCAGGGGACCAACGTACCATTCCAACGCAGAACCAGGTCGCCCGCGCAGGGGACCAACGCACCATTCCAACGCAGACCCTGGGATTACACAGATTCTTCAGGACAACCCATCTGCCTGCGATGCAACAAACCAGGACACTTTGCAAGAGGATGTCCTTTAAACACGAGATTCCTGGGTCCGAGGGCCAACTCCCAGGAGTAGAGCAACTGGGCCCAAAAGACTGGTGTAAGCGGTACGTGGGAGGCCGTCCGTACCTCAACATTACACTAGAAGGAATTCCCATGTCGGCCCTATTGGACACCGGCTCGCAGGTTACTACGATCCCGCATATCCTTTATAAGCAGTATTGGTCTGATGATGATCTTGAACCCCCAAACCCCAATTTTTATATTATTGCAGCTAATGGCCAACCACAGAAACAGGTGGGTATAGAGCAGCTACAATAAAGTTGGGAAGGGAGGAGTTGAAAGGTCAAGGGTTATTTGTAGTTGAAGATAATCCTAATGAAAAATGCCCTTACATGGTTATTGGTACAAATGTTATTGAAAACTGCTTTGGAGAAGTGTTGTTTTTACTCCGACAGATTACTCAAACTGCTGGTTATGGGCGGACAAGAGTCATCCAACAAGAGATCCGAGCCCTCATCCACAAGCAACAGGTAAATCTGTCTGGGGGAGAAATTGGCAGTGTGCGGGTAATAGACTCGGTTCCCATTGTAATACCACCAAATAGTGAGATGATGATATGGTGTCGAGCAGCGATAGGTTGTAGAGGACAGGAATACCAGGCAGTTGTAGAGCCGGTATTTTCGGAACACAGACCTACACTACTGACAGCCAGAGGGGTGGTGGATGTACGCAAGGGACGAGTACCAATCCGTGTGTTAAATTGTGGGGCAGTGGAAGCAAAGTTACCTCGGTATGCTACCGTAGCAAAGCTGTATACTGTTTGTAACAACAACATACAGACAGTAGAACTTGTTTCCTCGCCTAGTCTGGTGGAGGATAGTAACTCTAAAGGACAGCTGGAGGAGTGGTGTCAGCAGTTGCATGTAGGAACTGATGCCACCCCTTCTCACCTGAAGCATGGAGTGTACCGGGTAGTGCAAGAGTTTGAGCAGATATTCAGCAAACATCCATTAGATTTTGGGAGGATTAAAGGGGTACAGCATCACATACCCACAGGAAATCATCCACCAATCAAGTTGAGACACAGACCCATTCCACCAGGTCACTATCAACATGCCAAAGAAATGCTGAGGGACATGAAGGAGGCCGGGGTTATAAGAGATAGTAGTAGTCCCTGGGCAGCCCCTTTAGTCCTAGTCAGGAAGAAGGATGGCACAATGAGGATGTGTGTGGATTACCGGGAAGTCAATAAAATCACTCACAAAGATGCTTACCCGTTACCCCGAATAGAGGAGTCTCTTGCTGCATTAAAGACTGCTAACTATTTCTCCACATTAGATCTCACTAGTGGGTACTGGCAGGTCTCCGTTGCAGAAGAAGACCGGGAGAAGACTGCATTTACAACGCCAATGGGATTATGCGAATTCAATAGCATGCCATTCGGGTTATGCAATGCACCAGGAACGTTTCAGAGAATCATGGAAAGTTGCCTGGGACATCGAAACTTCGAAACCGTGCTCTTATACCTGGACGACGTCATCGTGTTCTCTAGAACCTACGAAGAACACCTGAAACACCTGGCGGAGGTATTTGAGGCTTTAGCAAAGTACGGAATGAAACTCAAACCATCCAAATGTCACCTGTTGAAACCTAAAGTCCAATACCTGGGACACGTGGTCAGTGCAGATGGAGTAGCACCAGATCCGGAAAAGGTAACAGCAATCCAGGATTGGCAAAGACCAACGACCATCACCGAGGTACGCCAGTTCTTAGGTCTGGTTGGATACTATAGAAGATTCATTAAGGGCTACACAAAGATGGCTGCGCCCATACAAGATCTTCTGATAGGCCAATCTAAGAAGAGAAGATTTCCAGAGTCACCATTAGAATGGGGAGAGGAACAAGAAAATTCCTTCCAACGGATGAAGCAGGCTCTAACCGGTGAGGAAATTCTGGCTTACCCCGATTATAACCTACCATTTGTCCTTTATACCGACGCAAGCAATGTAGGCTTGGGAGCAGTCCTTTCTCAGATGCAAGATGGTAAAGAACGAGTAATTGCCTACGCTAGCAGAAAACTTCGACCCACTGAGAGGAACCCAGAAAACTATAGTTCCTTTAAGTTGGAGTTCCTAGCCTTGGTCTGGGCTGTAACAGAAAGGTTCAAGCATTACCTCGCAGCTTCGAAGTTCACTGTCTTCACAGATAATAACCCGTTGACACATCTGGATACCGCAAGACTTGGAGCATTGGAGCAACGTTGGATGGCTCGACTGTCGAATTATGACTTTACTATCAAATATCGAGCAGGCCGCAATAACGCAAATGCAGATGCCCTTTCTAGAAATCCTCAAGTACATCCACAAGGAAGTGAAGAAGAAGATGACTTAGAGGAAATAGAACTCCCAGCTTTCCATAAAAGTAGAAAATGGCAAATCGCTGAAGATCGAGTCTACCAAAATCGTCAGACTGTTGAACTAAACCCGTTGCCTCACTATGGATGGAAAGAGACTCAAGACAGTGATCCAGCAGTAAGTCTTGTAAAGAAGTTAATAACTCAACCAGGTTCCAAACTTGAAAAGAATGTTCCACTAGAAGCTCAACATTTGTGGAAAGAAAGAAGTCGGTTATTCATTTATCAAGGTCAATTGTGCAGGCGGTACATCAACCCAAGAACACATGAAATGGTATGGCAAGTTGTGGTTCCAAAGAGAGATGTTCAAATGGTATTGCAAGCATATCACAATGAATCGGGACACTTTGGATGGAGAAAATTAGAAATACTGTTACGTGAAAGATTCTATTGGATCAGCATGAGAGCCTCCATAGAGAGATGGTGTAAAAATTGTGGACCATGCTCATTAAGAAGAAAAGACCGTAACAGCCAGAAGGCACCCCTCAAACCTATCATCACCAAAGAACCATTAGAACTGGTAGCCATAGATCATGTCAAACTTACACCCAGTAAATCAGGCTACACCTATGCTCTTACCATGGTAGACCATTATTCTAGATTTCTTGTGGTAGCTCCGGTAAAAGACTTAACAGCTGAGACAGCAGCAAGAACATTTCAAGCTTATTTCTGCAGACCTCATGGCTATCCAGACCAGGTATTGACAGACCAAGGACCCGCCTTTGAAGCTGAAATATTTCAAGAGTTCTGTCGCCTATACGGATGCAAGAAAATACGCACTACGTCTTACCATCCTCAAACAAATGGAATGTGCGAAAAGATGAATCACGTGGTAATTGAAATGTTAAAAACTCTGCCCTTAGAAGAACGCAACCAGTGGCCAGAAAAGTTACCAGATCTAGTTGACATTTACAACAATATCCCAGTAAATTCAACAAATTGCACCCCTGCATATCTCATGAGAGCAAGACCAGGAAAATTACCAGCAGACTTTGAGTTAGGCATAGTAGTTCCTGAAGCAGATACTACAGATAAAGATTGGGATAGTAGAAGGAAGGAACAATACCAGAAAATCCAAGAATGCGTTGAGAGAAGTTTGGAAAGATCAAGAGGAAGACAAGAAACCAACTTCAACAAGAGTGCACAAGGAACGCCTTTAACACCAGGTGAATTGGTTTTGAGAAGAAAAAGAAGAATGCACAAACTAGATGATCAGTGGGAAAGAGAACCATACACTGTATTACCATCCAATTTTGATAACCAGAAAACCTGTTTAATCAGTAAGGATCATGGTGAAACTACAGCAACAGTGTCCAGAGATCATTTGAAAAAGTGCCCGCAACAGCTTCAACCAGAAGAAGATGTACCTTGTCCAAAGCCAGAAGAGCAAGAGAAGCCAAAGACAGTCCAGACAATCATTGGAGAGTTACCAGCAGATTGGCCTCAAATAGAAGGTACATATCTAATCCCAACTTTAACGTTTCCATCAGCAGTAGAAGTACCGAGAATACAAGAACCACCCGTTGTACCGGAACCAGAGATCCCTGCAATCGGTGAATCTGCCAGTCCACTAGAGAGACTACGCCAATACTACGGTATTACAGCAACACGTAGATCTGATAGACTGAGAGATAGAGCATGCACTGCATCAGGTACAGACATTAGTAACACACCAGTGCTACGCAGGTCAACCCGTAGTAACTTTGGTCAGCCACCACTTAGATACAGAGAGTAGGCGATAAAATGTGGGAAAATGTAAAAATGTTTAAAATGTAAATATGTTATTAATGGTAGTGTATAGAAGGGTGGAGGAACTGGACTAGCCCCCATGCACATGAAGTTAGGAAAAGAAAGTGCCTGGGGGTGGTATAAGTGAAGCCAGGCCTCCTAAGCAGATACACCCGTATTGTATATAGTTATGATTTTTAATTTTCAAGAGACTTGACCTGTTGAATTTTTGAACTTTCCCTTTTTCTTATTTTCAAAATGGACCATAGCCACAGGACTGGTAGTGGCAAACCCCTGTTTCAACATCCCTTAAACAGCCTGCAGCGGATGGACTAGCGCTGTATGGACTGGTAACCTGTTTTCTTATTTTTCCTTGGTTTTTGTAAATTTTTCATTTTTAAGACTCTGTTCAATAATCAAATGTAAATAGTTATAACCTGTTATGTTTATGAAAAATGTTTCAGTCCCGGAGGACTGAGTTTAACTAGGGGGAATGTGGCACCCCTGCGGGGGATTGCCACAGGTTACACTGGTACAAGGAAGGATTGACACCTTGGTTTGTTCAGCACACAACACCTTCCACTCCAGACCTGAAGGGGGAGCTCTACTGGCTGCATTAAGTCAGTTCCCCTGGGAGATCCAGGCTGAGAGGAGGAGACAGTTGGTCCTAGGAGACAGTTGCTAAGGAGTTCGTGTGAGGAGAGGAAGGAGAAGGAGGCTGAGCTGCTGGTCTCTGAAAAAGAGAAATACCAGGACCAGAAGGGACAATTGTCGGCTGTTCACACCCCAGGGAAGGGGCCGGAGGCAAGGAGAAGAGGTAGGGAATAAGAAGAGGGACCCAAAATATATTCCCCTTAGGAACAAACGGACACTGGAGTCCGATGCTGTGGGCTTACAGAGCCACAGTAAAAACCCAGCAGTTTCAGGTGAAGTTTAGCCCTGAAGGAAGATAGAGGAAATATTAAAAACTAACCAAACAGAGGACCAGGGGCCACAGGATAAACCGGGTTCCCGCAGAAGGGCCTGATTGTTAGTTCTAGACATCAGAGGATTGGAGAGTCCAAACTCAGGAAAGACTCATCCCTCAAGGCAGAGAATAAGAAATAAAGGAGGCCTCATATCCTTCCAAGGAGTTGATCCTAAATTGTACCAGGGACCCGGTTAATACTCAAGACTGTACCTGTTATGTTACCTCAGTAAAAAGGTACCGGAACAACTAACCCTGTGTGTATGTGTGACTGTTTATCAGCTAAAATCCACCATCATCCTCCTTCGCTGCCCTCCCTCATCATCTTCCCTTATTGCTGCCCTGAGGTAAAGCTCCACCTGTGGGAGCTGTACCACACTTTGCTGCCCCCTCCATCACCTCAGCGGCCGGCTGGCAGCGCTGGTACCACCTTACCAGACCCTACAGGTGGCGTCACGTCCCCTTGTAAATAAATCCCTTCATCCCCCTTCAAATGATCCCCAGGGCACGGCACAGGGATACCGTCCACCTGTGACTCCCCACTCAGCAGACCCGGTGACCGAGTACCCCCCCACAGCTCTGGCCTCATCAGTAGCAATCTCCAAATGGCCCTCGACAGAAAAATGGTGCCCCACCCCTGATTTAGAGTATTTTTCACTTTTAACCAGAACTACTGAGAAAGCTTACATGTCTCATTTCCCTCACACAGGATCTTTTATTCTTTAGGTTTTTAAAAATGTGAATCAACTTTTCAACTCAACCTATAGTAATAAAATACACACATCTTTTATAGATGAGCAGATTGGTTCCTGAATGATCAAGTTCAAGTTGAATCTTCTAAAATTCAAGTTTCACCCAAATGTTATAATTTCAAGATTTGATTTGGTGTTTGCAGAAAAAAAAGAATGTTGTCAACACCATTTCTCACACTGCTGAAGCTTTAGAGTCCAGGCAATTTCATTTTGCATTGCCAGGGATAAAAGGCTGGAAGGGAACAAGAGGCGCACAATAGGGTTTATCTGTGTGAGAGTGATCTCAGTCAAAGTAAGAGGCTCACCTGGGTTAGTTGTGATTCATCACAACTACTTGTAGCACATCTGATATCAGTGATATCCAGGGTCAACAGTATGCAGCAATCTCCCCAAACATTGCAGATCCACAAACCTGTACCAAGGAAAAAGGGTTTTGGAACACGCTCCCATTTTAATGATGCCAAGGAAGAACGTCAACGTTTTTAAAAACTCATTAGGTGGTTTTTCTATGCATTTCAGGGCTCAATAACCCCTTTATCAGGTCAACCACAGTATGTACATCATATGGTTGTCCCGTTGAAGCAATTGTTGAACCCTGAAACACTTGGAATAAATCACCTAATGAGTTTTAAAAACTTTGACATTCTTTATTGGCATCATTAAAATGGGAGCGCAGTTCAAAACCCTTTTCTCTTGGTACAAGTTCATGGATTTTGTATTGAGACCCAGACTTTCCCATAATGCTGTGGTATAATACAGTGGTGTGAGGTTCTCAGACTTTTTTGCCATGTCTGCTGTCGTTTTTGATTTGATTCTAGTTTTTTTCATCAGCTATCTTGCTTCCTGCCCTACTGCATCCACCATGCCCTCAATGACTATGACTCTTCAGCCTCTATGTTCCCGTCCAGTCCTTGTCTCTTGCCCATTTAAGCAGCCTCAGCTCTTCAATCAGTGCTTCTGAATCCTGCTTCCAAGCCTGTCAAAAGTCTGTCTCCTGGAGCTATTTGGGACATTGTATTTCAACTGTCCTCTACTTAGATCCCTGGACCCCTTTTGTGTAAACAGGAACCCTCCTGCTGGCCACAGACATTTACAAGGGAAATAAAAGAGACTATAAATCTAATGCTAGAACCTTATGCTTGACGTTAGGATTTATTCCTACCTGCTAAGTTTTCAGCCTCTACATTTGCAACCTTGTTTAACCCTGCTCCTGTTTAAGCAGTCACTTGTATGACATCATGCAAGAACTTTAAATCAAGTGTGTCTCCTTTCTTCCCTTAAACCCATGCATTAGACTCGAGTCTATACCGACAGTATTCTATAGGTAACGGTGGTCAGTACCTGGGCCATCTGACATCACACGTTCTCAGTGTAGCACAATTTTTACAGCAGAGTTGTTTTTGTTCTCCAGAGTCACTGGGCAACTCTCTCTCTTGCAGAGTGTAAGCTTTTATGGTTAAATGTGTCCTCTCTCTTGCCTGTAAAGTGTGATCTCTTATTATCAGCAGGGTCCTCTCTTTCTAGACTGTAAAGTATGAGCTATTATGGTATGCAAAGTTTTATCTTTCCTCCTCCCTTATTTATTTTATGACCAATTACAATTCCCACAAATTTATTCTCCACAAATTGAATTTGGGGGACAGTTTGGTGAATTCAAATTTCAAATGTTTTGCTCATCTCTAACATCTTCATATACCCAAGTTTAATTAACAAAGAAAATACTTGTTGGCCACTGACAAACAGCATTCAAATAGTGAAATTAAGTTCTGATTGTAGGTTTCATCATGCAAATAACTCATTCAAAACCCAATTATAAAACAGGAAAGTATTTGCAAATCTGAGAAGCAAAAATTGTGTCTTTTGATTGACAGGAATGATCAAAAATACAATGGAAACATAGTTATGAGTCCTTTTCATAAGGGCAGCTCTCATTCCACCTTCCCTGCACTTATTACAGTTGATGGATGGCTGTGTATGCTTCTGAACGTCAACCAGCTTTCAATCAGCAAAGAAAAAAGCAGGAGAAAGATTTTCCCTTGTTAACACACTGGTGTCATGAATATGTGTCCAGTACTTGTTTTTATCCTATTAGAAAAAAGTCACCGTAATTTTTATATAATTTTGACATATCAGAGCTAGAACCTGACTATGCTGCCAATATAAGAGATATCATAATCTGATGATAAGCACAACAATTTAATTCAGTCAATAAGAAGCAAATACTTTAATCATGTCCATTGGATTCTAATGATCACTTTTATTTATCTTACATAGTATCATTATATTCCATAGCGTATATCAAACATCTTCATCATCATCCCCATGGGTTTTTCGCCATCTAAGTTGTGGATGGAAACCGGAGTACCCAGAGGACGCCTATTTGTTAACTCATTTTTAACTCATATCCAATTTACCGTATATACTCGTGTATAAGCCGACCCGTGTATAAGCCAACCCCCCTACTTTTGCCCCCAAAATCTGGGAAAACCTATTGACTCGTGTTATAAGCCGAGGGTGGACCCCAGCACAGGTATACAGCCCCCAGCAGTGTGGCATACAGCAGCCTCCCCAGTGGTATATATAGCCCCAGTGGTAGTATCCAGCAGCCCCAGAGGTATATACAGCCCCAGTGGTAGTATACAGTAGCCCCAGAGGTATATACAGCCCCAGTGGTAGTATCCAGCAGCCCCAGAGGTATATACAGCCCCAGTGGTAGTATACAGTAGCCCCAGAGGTATATACAGCCCCAGTGGTAGTATCCAGCAGCCCCAGAGGTATATACAGCCCCAGTGGTAGTATCCAGCAGCCCCAGAGGTATATACAGCCCCAGTGGTAGTATCCAGCAGCCCAGAGGTATATACAGCCCCAGTGGTAGTATCCAGCAGCCCCAGAGGTATATACAGCCCCAGTGGTAGTATCCAGCAGCCCCAGAGGTATATACAGCCCCAGTGGTAGTATACAGTAGCCCCAGAGGTATATACAGCCCCAGTGGTAGTATCCAGCAGCCCCAGAAGTATATACAGCCCCAGTGGTAGTATACAGTAGCCCCAGAGGTATATACAGCCCCAGTGGTAGTATACAGTAGCCCCAGAGGTATATACAGCCCCAGTGGTAGTATACAGTAGCCCCAGAGGTATATACAGCCCCAGTGGTAGTATCCAGCAGCCCCAGAAGTATATACAGCCCCAGTGGTAGTATCCAGCAGCCCCAGAGGTATATACAGCCCCAGTGGTAGTATACAGTAGCCCCAGAGGTATATACAGCCCCAGTGGTAGTATCCAGCAGCCCCAGAGGTATATACAGCCCCAGTGGTAGTATACAGTAGCCCCAGAGGTATATACAGCCCCAGTGGTAGTATCCAGCAGCCCCAGAGGTATATACAGCCCCAGTGGTAGTATCCAGCAGCCCCAGAGGTATATACATCCCCAGTGGTAGTATACAGTAGCCCCAGAGGTATATACAGCCCCAGTGGTAGTATCCAGCAGCCCCAGAGGTATATACAGCCCCAGTGGTAGTATCCAGCAGCCCAGAGGTATATACAGCCCCAGTGGTAGTATACAGTAGCCCCAGAGGTATATACAGCCCCAGTGGTAGTATCCAGCAGCCCCAGAGGTATATACAGCCCCAGTGGTAGTATACAGTAGCCCCAGAGGTATATACAGCCCCAGTGGTAGTATCCAGCAGCCCCAGAGGTATATACAGCCCCAGTGGTAGTATCCAGCAGCCCCAGAGGTATATACAGCCCCAGTGGTAGTATCCAGCAGCCCCAGAGGTATATACAGCCCCAGTGGTAGTATACAGTAGCCCCAGAGGTATATACAGCCTCAGTGGTAGTATCCAGCAGCCCCAGAGGTATATACAGCCCCAGTGGTAGTATACAGTAGCCCCAGAGGTATATACAGCCCCAGTGGTAGTATACAGTAGCCCCAGAGGTATATACAGCCCCAGTGGGTAGAATACAGCCGCCCGCCCGCCTCCCCCATCAGTATACAGGCCCCCCCATCAGGATCCAGGGCCCCCCCTCCTTGCTCCGCAAAACCTGCAAAGGAAAATCCTTATACTTATCACTCTCCAGTCGCCGCCGTCCCGCCGCTGCCATCACGATCCCCGTCTTCTTCCAGCGTCTTCCGACTTCCTGTGGTCGCGGGCAATGACGTCATTGCCCGCGACCACAGGAAGTCAGAAGACGCTGGAAGAAGACGGGGATCGTGATGGCAGCGGCGGGACGGCGGCGACTGGAGAGTGATAAGTATATGGATTTTCCTTTGCAGGTTTTGCTGAGCAAGGAGGGGGGGGCCCTGGATCCTGATGGGGGGCCTGTATACTGTTGGGGGAGGCGGGCGGGCAGCTGTATTCTACCCCACTGGGTATATACTCGCGTATAAGCCGAGGGGGGACTTTTCAGCCCAATTTTTGGGCTGAAAAACTCGGCTTGTACACGAGTATATACGGTACTCATTTTTTGCAATGTGAAGTATAAATTACTAAAAATTGTGCTAAATAGTAGGAAGCAAAGAAAAATTCATTTGTAGGCAAGCATTGCATATAGTTTATAATATTTTATTTCAAGATCCTCATTAGTGCAACATCACTGTTTGTAAAATCGAAACATATGTTTGCATGTTGTAATTTCACTTCTGTAAGGTCAGATTGCGTCTGTTTTTTAACCATTTGGCTTGCAAAGTCCTGTGATCCTCAGGGAATATAAAACACTAGTTGTTGTGTGAATAATTGTAATCAATTAATTCACATTTTTGTAAATAACGCCCGATGCCTGATGCAGATGGAGCAAACCATATGGGCTTGCTTTGTAAATAATTGCTCTGCAATAATTCATATTTCGTGAGCCCATACGGCATTCAGCATGTTTTTCAGAAAACAATATGTTATCTCATGTTAATTTGTTCACTAGTTTCTACATATGGCTGGCAAAGACAACTTACTGATGACTCCATAATCGTGGATAAAGCAAATATTTTTAGCAGATTAATAGCAATTCTCTGTTGCTGTTTAAAACAATCAGCAAATCTGTTCTTGTTTTCTTTTTTGTGCCAAAACATGTCAGAAATTCAGCAAGAAAACTAGGCATTGAGACTGTATAAAGCGGTATGCATCACTAATACTATTTGGGTAACAACGTTGTGGCACGGCACTTAATCACTGAATTCAGGTTTTTTATTTAATACCTGCAGTGACAGGTGTATAAAATCAGGCATCTAGCAATACATTCTGCCTTCACAAACAGAGTTGGGTTAAAAAGATTTGTTGGTGTTCTACAGTCCCTGACAAAAGTTATGTCGCTTATCCATGTTATGTAAATAAAAGCTTATAACCTGACATTAAATTCATCCATTGGTTTTATAAATTACTCTTTTGAAAGCTAAAACCCTCCCAAATGTGGTTTACGTTAAGAAAAAAATTGGCATCAATGCTGAAATATTGATCATTTAATGAATGGTCAGATTTTGGCAAGACAAAAGTTTTGTCGCCCACAGAAAGTAATGTGATATTCAAACAAATAATTAACTTAAAACACAAATATATGTTGCATAACATTGGTGAATGAAGTTGTGGTTCTATTAGAATCATATTTAATATTTTGTGTGACTTTCGTGAACTTGAAGGACTGCATCCATGCGGTTCTTCAATGATTCATGCAATTTATTAATGAAGTCATCAGGAATAGCAATGAATGCAGTCTTACATGCCTCCCAGACTTCATCTAGATTCTTTGGTTTTGTCTTCCAAGCTTCCCCTTTCATCCTATCCCAAACATGCTCAATGATGTTCATGTCTGGTGACTGGGCTGGCCAGTCCTTGAGCACCTTGATTTTTTTTGCCTGGAGGAACTTTGTTGTAGAGATGGATGTATGAGATGGAGTACCATCCTGCTGCAGAATTTGACCCCTTTTATGATTTGGAATGTAAGAGGTAGCTAATACTTCTTGATATTTTAGGCTATTGATATTGCCTTCCACCTTGCAAATGTTTTGCACACCCCCATTCTGAATGTAACCCCAGACCATGATCTTTCCACCACCAAATTTGGATCCATAAGGACTCCACTAGGTCTCCTGCAGTATTTGTGGCAGCTGTGGTGTAATTCTACTGAAGATTCATCAAAGAAATCCACCTTCTGCCACATTTCCAGCATCCATCTGTTTAGCAGGCTGTGGGACTTTGAAAATGCCACACGGTTTTTTATTTGCCTTTTGTTTAGTGCTGGCTTCTGGGCACTGATTCGACCATGGAGGCCATTTCGAGACAGAATCTTACAAACTGTTCTAGTTGACACAGGGACTTGAGGTGACCAGGCCTGTTGGAGCTATGCTGCAGTGGAAGAGGGGCTTGCTTTGGATTTTCTAACCAACTAACGTTCCTCCTGAGCAATTGTCTTGCGGGGTCTGTCAGACCTGGGCTTGTCAAACACATCTCTAGTCTCTTCAAATCTATTTTTAATTCTTTGTGCTTGATGCTGAGACACATTAAAGGTGCCAGCCAACTCTGCAGTGGATCTGGTGTTCAGCCTCTTAATAATCAAGGCTTTGGTGGCAGGGTGGGTTTTTGGCATGTTGTCAGAGCTCAAGTTGCAGTTCAAGTGAAGGTCTGGGGTGCTGGGCTCCTTTTTATACACACCCACTAATTAACCGATCATTTACAGAGCACAGGTGAGGATGTAAACAAGGATTGGGTGCATTATAAGACCAGGCGACAAAACTTTTGTCTTGCCAAAATCTGACCATTCTGTGTTCATTAAATGATCAATATTTCAGCATTGATGCCAATTTATTTTCTTAACCTAGACAACATTTGGGAGGGTTTCAGCTTTCAAAAGAGTACGGTAATTTATAAAACCAATGGATCAATTTAACGTCAGGTTATACGCTTTTATTTACATAACATGGATAAGCAACATAACTTTTGTCAGGGAGCAAAACGCTCCCATTCTTCACAGGGATTCTGAGATTTTTCATCATGATACTTTGTACTTCACAATAACAGTGAATAAAGCATTATGAAATTTTTATGTATTTATGAAAATATTTGATGAACATTTTAAAATATATGTAACTTTCCAACATTGTACTTTTATGCATTTTTAACAGATAGTCATACCACACAAAACAATTCATAGATAACATTTTTCACATGTCTGGTTTACATAAGCATAATTTTTAACATGTCCTTTTATTTTGCTAGAAGGGTTAAAGTTAATTATGCCATGCATGAACGGAATGCAATTGCACAGGTATGGTGGATGTAGGGAAGGGGCCGTCACACAGAATGGGCATCTGTGATTGGCTACTGGAGTAAGCTGAAACCAGCCCATACATTACCCTTACCAGAATGTATGGACTGATTGCAGATTACTTGAACAGCCAATCATAGATGCCCTTTCTGTGTGACAGCGTTTGTGATTGGTTGTTGGGCCCCTCACACATATAGTAGGGTAAAAATAAAAAATTATTTAAAAAAATGATGTAGCGCTCCATAGGATTTTTGATTCTCAGCACAGATAAAGCGGACAGCTACGGGCTGCCATCCCCAGGTGCCTGGCTTTACCTTGGCTGGCAATCAAAAAACAGATAAGCCCAATCATTTTTTTATTTAAATAATTAGAAAAAATGTGTGGGCTCCTGCCATATTTTGATCGCCAGCCAGGTAGAACCAGGCAGCTGGGAGATGAGATTCTCAGCATGGTAAGGCCCAAGCGTTCTGGGCCCCCCACGCTGAAAATCACAGCCCACAGCAGCTCCTAGAAATGGCACATTTATCATAGCACCATTTCCAGGTGTTTTACCTGGTTCTTCCAATGGCCGTGGTGGGGGTTGGAATGCTGGTTAATAATGGGATTAATACCAGCTTTGTATTGTCAGCTGGCACTAAGCCCAAAATTCATGATGTCGGGCCAAATGAGACCCAGCTGCCATGAATTTCTAGTAAACAGTAAGAAAAAAATCACAATATACAGAAAAATTGTTTTTATTAGAAATAAAACACAAAACACATTTAGGGACTCCAGCTTTATTAGAAAAAAACTTCCCTTCTAAGTAATTCAGGTCTCCTTATCTGCTTCAGCTCTGCTACATTTTTGCCAACTGACAAAGATGTCTGCTGGCAGAGACGAGACGGCACAGAATGATAGTCGAGTGTTGTGTAAAAGGTTATCAATTTCACAAGAACTCAGATAAACGCAGCATCACCCGCCACTCGGAGCCCAGCTGTAAGTGAGCACTTCTCTTGCTCACTTACAGCTGGGCTCCAGGTTCCAGGTGATGCTGGGGTTATCTGAGTGCATGTGAACATGATAACCTTTCATACAGCACACAGCTTGCTCACTTACGGCTGGGATCCGGGTGCCGGGTGATGCTGGGGTTATCTGAGTTCCTGTGAACTTTATAACCTTTCACACAGTTGTCATTCTGTGCCTGCTCGTCTCTGCCAGCAAACGTCTTTGTCTGCTGGCAAACATGTAGCAGAGCTGAAGAAGATAAGAAGATGTGGATTACATCGGGTGTAATTTGGCCTGACATCATGAATTTTGGGCTTAGTACCAGCTGGCAATCCAATCCTGGTATTAACCCCTTATTACCCAGTGTGCCACCCCCCACCAGGGCTGCTGGAAGAGCTGGGTAAAGTGCCTGAAAATGGTGCTATGATGAATGTGCCATTTTTAAGGGCAGCTGTGGGCTGCAGTTTACAATGTGGGGGGCCCAGAATGTTTGGGCCTTACCACGCTGAAAATCTTAGCCCCCAGCCGCCTGGTTTTACCTGGCTGGCAGTCAAAATATGGCGCCCACACATTTTTTTTCAATTATTTATTTAAATAATTAAAAAAAAAAACTAGGCAGCTGGGGGTGGCAGCCCATAGCTGTCCACTTTAACTGCACTGAGAATCAAAAGTACTGCTGAGGGCTACTTCATTTTTTAAAATTATTTATTTTTACACTACTCTATGTGTGATGGATCCAACAGCCAATCTCACACGCTGTCATCTGTGGTTGGCTGCTGGAGTAAGCTGAAACCAGCCATATATGCTACCATACTAGAATTATGAGCTGATTGCAGATTACTCAAACAGCCAATCACAGACGTCCATTAAGTGTGTGACAGTGTCTGTGATCGGCTGTTGGGCCTCTCACACATATAGTAGTGTAAAAATAAATCATAATTTTAAAAAATGATGTAGCGCTCCACAGTATTTTTGACTCTCAATGCAGATAAAGCGGACAGCTACGGGCTGCGAGGCCTAGTTTCCTGGCTTTACCTTGGCTGGCAATCAAAATACAGGGAAGCCCAAAATTTTTTTCATTTAAATAAATAATTGTAAAAATTCATGGGCTCCTGCCGTATTTTGATTGCCATACAAGGTGAATCCAGGTAGCTGGGGGGCTGAGATTCTCATTATAGTAAGACCCAAGCATTCTGGGCCCCCACACTGAAAACTGCAGCCCACAACCACCCCTGGAAATGGCACATTCATCGTAGCACCATTTTCAGGTGCCTTACCTGGCTCTTCCAGTGGCCATTGTGGGAGGTTGCACACTGGGTAATAATGGGGTTATTACCAGCTTTGTATTGTCAGCTGGTACTAAACCCGAAATTCATGATGTTAGGTCAAATTAGACCCAGCCACCATGAATTTCTAGTAAACATTGGAAAAAAAAACCACATAGAGCAAAAGTTTTTAGTAGTAATAAAACACAAAACACATTTAGGGACTGCATTTTTATTAGAAAAAAACTCCTTCCAACATAATCTAGGTCTTTTTACTTCACCTCTGCTACATCTTTGCCAGCAGACAAACAAAGCTAGGAAAGAGAAGAGCAGGGCACAGAATGACACAGCCAAGTGCCGTGTGTGGGGCTAAATGCAGTCCATACATTCTACCATACTGGAATGTATGGGCTGATTGCAGATTACTGGAACAGCCAATCACAGACGCCCATTCTGTGTGACAGCATCTGCAATTGACTGTTGAAGCCAGTGAAGTGACTACCCGAAAGATAATGAGCGGCATGGAAAATGATGCGGCGACGCGGGACAGCAGGATGGCAATGCGCAGGCCGAGGGACCCAGTAAGTACAATGATAATGCTTATTAATAATGTGCTTACTTTTACCGCACTTGGACCAGAACTGTAACTCAGGCTTACCAGGGAAACCCATGTTCGGGATCTGTGCACGAATACTTGGTGTTCAGCACAGACCGTAAATTTTACATTTCGAGTTTGCCTATCACTAATCAGGACGCTTAGGTCCTCCGGCACCACTGATCTGCACTGCACCTCGTATACAGACATTTCAGTGTCATCTTTCCCCTTTGCAATGAGTGCATTGAAATGTCAGTATTCCAGGTGCAGTATAGATCAGTGGTGCCGGAGGACCTAAGCACCGCCCATAAGTCATGTCAGTGGAAACTCCCAGGTTATCAATATGCATAATTGACCACTGATGTCACTTGTGGGTGGAGCCTATGTCATCCTGTATCGCCCGGTCTCTGGTATTGCTGATTCTTCTCATCGCACAGGGGGACAGATGAAGCAAAGGGAAGATGTGAGAGCCCACTGGTGGGAGGGAGAGTGGGGCTTAGACCGCACACTATGGGGAGGTGGGGAGAATTGGGGGGGCTGTGATACTGCACTGTGGGGGGGTATGAGGCATTGGAGACCCCTGTGAAGTAATTGACAGCCCTTCTCCTGAAACCAGCATCACAGTAACGCTTTGTTTCAGGGAGGGGTTGAGGAAGTGCCTGGGGCCTGTCTAATGCTATCTCAGGATGCACTGAGACACTCACACAGTACATCATCAAGCAAGAAATAGAACAAAAACAAAACAACAGCTGATAGATAGTATAGAGCAGGAATCGTAGGGAATTAATAAAGGAAGTATATTAGCAAAAAGCTTAAATTAGAGTGATATATTAGATAAGGCATTAGGAGAAATGTTACTGGTCTCGAACTGATCCTTTATGTTGCGCACCTTGGAATTCAACCATCAATGTATAATCTAGGAAAAATACTTTAACAGAATAAATTTTGCTGATAGTTGTACTTTTTAAAAAGGGCAAGCCATTTTCAATTTCTCTTTTTCCTTTTTTAAGAAATCCATACTCCATAATCTACTTGCAGAAAGTAAACCCAAATGCCCATGGCACCAACTTTAATCATTTATCCCTTTAAATTATATCATATGCAAACTTTACTATAATCCGCACATTTAAACACACAGCTCTCTTTCATACATTCCTCTAGGTTTCCTAATATAATACAATCACCAGATACTTGTAATATATCTGTAAAAATATTTTTAATCTATTTGCCAATGGATTTAAGGACTTTAAAATGAATCAAAATCTTTTTACTGAAAACTATTTTGTATTTGCTTGTGTATCTTTTACAGCTAAGTTTTGTGACTTGG
This sequence comes from Allobates femoralis, assembly GCA_033576535.1. Classification (NCBI taxonomy): domain Eukaryota; kingdom Metazoa; phylum Chordata; class Amphibia; order Anura; family Aromobatidae; genus Allobates; species Allobates femoralis. The sequence goes on along the minus strand of JARQOC010000005.1, from coordinate 448,935,820 downwards.
CAGTAAAGTTTATGAAACAAGGAAGTATATGGTGTTAGAATCCAAGGCACAAGTTGTTAACAAGTGGCTTGTTAGCCTGGAATGTCCAGGCTATAGAAAGAATAGAGTCATCTTGCCACTTTTCAGTTAATCCTTTGAGGATAAGAAATAAGAAATAAGTGCTTCCCTTGTGGGCCGCCCCTTAAGAGTTTAAAAGCAAAATATTGATTTTGAGTTACCCTGCCTCAACTCTCATATCCCTTGAAGGTTTTGGAATCCATTTGTAAAGAATAAAGGAAATCACTGGTAAAACTGTGGCATGTCTATGTAACTTTCCTGCACCTTGTCATGGTCCATTGACACCTTACTGGTTTCTAAGCAACTGTAGCCATTTGTGATATATATGTTGTATCTCCACTGCTTTCAAAATATCTTAAAAATGAATAAATCAATTTATATACTGTCAAATATTTTTCCCATATTTTCTTTACACATGTAAAGTTTAACTGTTATTCTAAATGTAAAAGAACTAAGAAATAAAATTCATGACCTTCAGAGTTCTGTATTTGTAACATTTCATCCTATGGTAGACATGTTTTTAAGAGATCTGCTCTTTAGTAAAAGCTATTATGAAGGAAGCTCAATTACCCTGACTAAGGCTATTGTTCACACCAGCAAACTGTTAAAATTATAAATGTACAAGCATGTGCTGTAATGGATTTCACCAATGGAAAGAGTAATCCCAGTTTCCTATTTCCTCCGACAGAAGAACAAAAGAACAGAAAGCTCTTTGCTCCCAATGGTGCAGATGATGTGATTTACACAGGAACATTAATGATAAAAATAAGACAATGGCTAATACTTTGATATGAAAGTGTTAGCATGGTGTGTTAGCTACTTACTGCTCTTGATGACAACACTAACTAATCAGAAGACATCAACACTTTCAGAAGATCAACCGTTGAGAGCTTTTAGTTGCAACCGATAAAGCCATAAGAACCCGCCTAACATGTAGCAATTATCTTCTGACATTGAATATTTCTCTACCTTTTGTACATTCATTGTCTAAGGTATTGTATAACTGGAGCTTTCTAAATCAATGAATGTTGTATATGCATACATGTTCTTTGAAAGAATAAAGAATTTTTTTTTTTACAAATACATGTAATGTTACAATAAATAAATATGAATGAGAAATAATAAGGACATTACTACAGGACACTGTACCAGAATTTGGCTTAAGATGGGGGATATAATATCAGCATGGGGACATTATACCAGGATGGGCGAAATTATACCAGGAAGGGGCCATGATGAAGGACATTATTACATGACAAGGTCAAGGATGGGGACATAATATCAGGAAAAGGTTCAGGATGGGGGACAATATTACTGGAAAGGTACCAGGATGAGGGACAATATAACAAGATGCCAAGGATGGAGGACATTATTACTAAAAGGACCAAGGATGGACACATTATACCAGGAAGGGGGCTAGGATTTTAATCATTATACCAGGAATGTCCAGGATAGGAGATATTATACTGGCAATCAGAATCCTTGTCATATCTGGGGATCAAACTAACAAGAAAAATTAAAGATTGTGCCAATCAAAGCATTTTAGATATATACAATGTGATTGAAAAAGATCTTTTACATATGTCAAGAGTAGAACTGTCTTGGCTGGGGAGGATAAACTCTTACAAGATGTTTCAATTACTAAACCTCTTATATATCTTCAGAATTGAAGAAACGTCTATTAAAAAAGAATTGTTACAAAAGTTACAAACACAGTTACTTAATTTTTATTTGGGGCAAAACCAAACCACGGGTAGCAAGATCCATTCTGGTAAAACATAGAAATAACGGAGGTCTAGGTCTTCCCAACCTTACTGCATATTACCAAGCCACTGTTGTCAAGATGAGTCAGAAACTCTGGAGCTCTTTGACTAAACCTGCATGGGTGGGTTTGGAGGAGTCAAATTTCCCCACCACCTAATTTGACGACCTGGTGGTGGCTTACCTATGCGTCATTAAAAAGTGACTACCTAAGGAAGCCACCACCAGGAATACAATTTAAATGTGGAGGAAGTCTGCAGTCTTCTCTAGAAAAACATTCCCACCTGAAAATATTGAATGGATGACAATAGACACCTTAAGGGCATTTTCATGGAGACTTCATTTTGACACTTGGAAATCCAAAGGTATTAAAAAGATTTATTTAGTAATGGTGAGTTGAACTCATATGAAATCTGGGCCAAACAATTTAATTTTAAAACAACGGAATAGAAAACTTGGAAGCTACTGTTGATCTACAAATCCCGAGTAACATCATGACTATCTTGAAGAACCCAGAGAATATAAATAAATGGAAAACTAAGAACTTCTATGTAGTCTTCAACGAAGACATGCAACCTTATACTTTAAAATTCCTTGAAGGTTGGAAATATGAGCTTAAAGGGAACCAACCACCCCAAATGACCCCCCGGACTGTTAATATGTGTCCCTACACCCAGCACACACATTTGGGGCAATCGTTTTTGCTAAAAAAACTGTTTAGTAGAAGCTAAGATATATGTTTATAAAGTGTAATCAATCGCGACGGATAGGTGTTACCTAGCTTTGTCCACGTGCAGTGCTCGTGTCTGTGATCCTCCTCTCCCTCCTCCCCTCTCAATTTCTAAGAGCCCGGCCGCGTCATGAAAGGGGCGGGGCTAAATCGCGTCATGAAAGGAGGCGGGGTTCGCCGCGATTTAGCCCCGCCCCTTTCACGACGCGGCCGGGCTCTTAGAAATTGAGAGGGGAGGAGGGAGAGGAGGATCACAGACACGAACACTGCACGTGGACAAAGCTAGGTAACACCTATCCGTCACGATTGATTTCACTTTATAAACATATATCTTAGCTTCTACTAAACAGTTTTTTTAGCAAAAACGATTGCCCCAAATGTGTGTGCTGGGTGTAGGGACACATATTAACAGTCCGGGGGGGTCATTTGGGGTGGTTGGTTCCCTTTAAGTCTACAGACTGTGAGTTTGAAGAAAAACTACATAAATCCTTATCTATTTTCTATAAAAATATAGCATATGTCTCTTTCATGGAATCACACTACAAGGTCCTTACTAGACTGCATATTATAGATCATAAAATTTCTGATCAATGCTGGAGAAATTGCGAAGAGATCGGTAATGTATACCATATAGGAATGAGCAAGTGCCGTAATATTCGTGCTCGCTATACTCGCAACGAGTAGGTACCGGTACTTGTTGCAAGTATAGTGAGTACGAATACTTTCTATAGATACACTGCGAAAGTAGCCTAAAAGTGACTAAAAGTTGTTAAAAATAAAAAAATTACTCACCTGTCCGACACCCGCACCGGGACCGCCAAAGAAGACATCCGATCACCGGACAAGGACCTGTCACTACCAGCCAATCAGATGGCCGATGGCGATCTGGCCAATCAGATAGCGACTTGTCACAACCACGTGATCGCTAGCGGCCACCTGATTGGCCAGATTGCAAGGTTCTAGGTGTACTGTCAGGACCTTGCAATCAGGCCAATCAGGTGGCCGCTAGCGATCACGTGGTAGTGACGTGTCGACATCTGATTGGCCAGATCGCTACCAGCCATCTGATTGGCTGGTAGTCACAGGTCCTTGTCTGGTGATCAGATGTCTTCTTTGCCAGTCCGGGTGCAGGCGTTGGACAGGTGAGTATGTAATTTTATTATTTTTAACAACTTTTAATCACATTTAGGCTACAGATACACTGTGAAAGTATTAGGACAACTCGCTACTCCCGAGTACACATAAGATACTTGAAGAGTAGAGAGTAGCCGAATACCGCTACTATTCAGCAAGTTCCGAATAGTAGCGAGTATACTCGCTCATCCCTAATACTCTGGACATGTGCATCATTTTTAATAGGAGATTCAAATATGAATTAATTCAGTAATTGACCTCAATATTATACTTACAGAACTCCAGAATTGGCACTTCTTTTATTAGAAATTGACAAATTCTCAAAAGCATATAGACCATTATTAATTCATATTCTTGTGGCAGCTAAAAGTTCGGTAGCTCTCTATTGGAGGCAACATACAGTTCCCACTATACAGGATATCATAGAGAAGATAAATATGCAAAAGTCATTGGTATTTGTTTACTCAATGAAAAGCAATACCCTACATAAATTCCATAATAAGTGGAACTGTGGACAAAATTTATAGTAAAATGAGTCCCATCTTCCATTGACGTTGACAAAAGACTATTAAATAATAATACTAATAATAAAGCTTTATTTATATAGCGCCAACATATTCCGCAGCGCTTTACAATGTAGGGTTAGAGTACAGAAAATATACAGTAAATAATTACAGTAGAGAACAAATACAGTACAATATTTGGATACAAAACAGTAGACATAGAATCAATGTAACAAAGAAAATACAATAAATAAAGCAAGAAATGAAGGTGACCCTGCTCAAAAGAGCCTACAATCTACAACGGGATAGGGGTTGCACAAGGTACAGGGGATTATTGCACTGATGGTCCAGGCATCTTGAGGAAATGGGGCATAGAACTAAGCTTACATGGATGGTCATTATACAGTCTGTGTAGACCTTTTTGGTTTGGTGGAGTTTGTAGAAGAGTAATGTCCAGAAGGATAGCCCATTCACTGTCTACAGTGCAAAGGACTTCTATTAGGGAGTATGATAGGCCGCCTTAAAAAGATGCGTTTTTAGGGATCGTCTGAAGCCATGCAAGTTGTGGATAGTCCTGATTTCTTGGGGTAAAGCATTCCAGAGGATTGGTGCAGCTCTGGAGAAGTCTTGGAGCCGGGAGTGGGAGGATCGGATTAGTGCAGATGTGAGTCGAAGGTCATTTGAGGAACGTAAAGAACGGGTGGGGTGATAGACAGAGATGAGGGAAGAGAGGTAGGGGGGTGCTGCACTGTGAAGAGCTTTGTGGGTGAGAACAAGCAATTTGAATTTGATCCTGTAGTATAAGGGCAGCCAGTGCAGTGACTGGCACAGAGCAGAGGCATCTGAGTAACGATTGGCCAGATGGGTGATCCTGGCTGCTGCATTAAGGATGGACTGGAGAGGAGAAAGTCTGGTGAGGGGGAGGCCACTTAATAGAGAATTGCAATAGTCAAGGCGGGAATGGATTAGGGCCACAGTGAGGGTTTTGTTGTTTCCATGGTGAGAAAGGGGTGGACTCTAGAGATATTCTTCAGGTATAAGCGACAGGAGCGGACGAGAGATTGTGTGTGGGAGGAGAAGGAGAGATCGGTGTCAAACATAACACCCAGACAGCGAGCCTGCTGCCTAGGCGTTATCGTGGTGCCGCAAACTGAGAGAGAGATGTCCAATTTAGGGAGGTTAGTGGATGGGGGGAGCAGAAGATGTTCAGTTTTGGAAAGGTTTCAAAAAGAGAGTGGACATGATATTGGAAACTGCAGCTAGACAGTCATTGGTGTTCTTTAATACCGCAGGGGTAAGGTCAGGGGCTGATGTATATAGTTGTGTGTCATCTGCATAAAGATGGTACTGGAAGCCAAATCTGCTGATGGTGCGTTCAGTCGGGGCTGTGTAGAGAGAGAAGAGGAGAGGGCCAAGTACTGAACCCTGAGGGACTCCAATAGTGAGGGGAAGAGGGGAAGAAGTGGAGCCAGCAAAAGATACACTGAAAGAGCGGTCAGAAAGATAGGAGGACAGCCAGGAGAGAGCAGTGTCCTTTATGCCAATGGAATGCAGCATAGAGAGTAGGAGATGATGGTCGACAGTGTCAAATGCTGCAGAGAGGTCGAGAAGAATAAGCAGAGAGTGGTCACCATTACGTTTTGCTGGCAGCCCACCCACCCTGGCTATCGGGATGACAGACAGCGAAATATGTGTTGGAGGTCCATCGCCATAAGTATGTTCCCGTCTTTTCATGAAGCTGGACAAGATGGACAGGCAAACCTTGGTAAGGGTTATGTGATGTCAATTGTAGTGATGAGCGAGTACCAAAATGCTAGTGTGCTCGATGCTCGGGCCGAGCATCCCAAGATACTCGTGTACTCGGGCCGAGCACCGAGCCAAATGTTATCCTATGGGAGACCCGAGTATTTTTATTAAATGACCACCGCCAGCATGTAGAAACCCTATAAATGTCACAAAACTCTCAGAAGAGTGCTGAAATGACATGTCAACAGCATGGTGAAGAACCCTGTAAGCATTTCTGACTGAAAAGTCACAGCTTTGAAAAATGTTGTTTGAGTTTTACGCCATTTATATGGACTCACCAGATAAAGTTCCAAAATGACACCAACAATAATTTTCATGGCGGAAATGTTAAGGGCACATACCCACTAGTGAGACAGAGCTGGTGTTTGCTACTTTTTGTGATGACATTAAAGATTTTACGTAAAAACATTGTGTTGAACTCCAATATCACTGAGAAGAGATGTACATGAAGGCCTCTTGACATAATGTGCCCATTTTGAGGAAGTGTGTCTATTGTACTATTTCCCTTTGCCAGGGTGGCCAAACATTTGGAGGCTCCCCATTCTCCATGGATAGAGACATGCATGAGGGCATCAAAACATTATTCCCATTGCAAATGAGCGGGTGTATTGTTGTTTTTATGCCCTTTCTGAAATAATGTGTGAAAAAAATTTAACAATGGGGGAATACATGAAACAACGGCCTAACTTTTTTAATGGTCAACATGGTGGCGCATGAGGAGAAGGATGAGCAGTCCAGTGATTATCCAAAATACAGAAGTGTGTACCCATGGGTGAATGTAGGTTCATGGAAAAATACCTTTTCAATATTTTAATTCTGCTCTCATTTCCTGGTGGTGTCGTGAAGTCTGGCCCAATCCAACCCTTGTTCATCTAGATCTGAGTCATTCTGTCTTCATTTTCAGTTGACAGGCGGGTGCGTTTATCAGTAATGATTCCACCTGCGGCAACAAAAACACACTCTGACAAAACGCTAGTGGCAGGGCAGGCCAGGACTTCCAAGGCGTAGAGAGCCAATTCATGTAACATGTCCATCTGGGATACCCAATAATTGTAAGGCACACAGGAATGTCGAACTACAGTTATTAGATCTGCAAGGTACTCCTTCAGAATCTGGCCAAACTTAACATTTCTTGTGGCACTACCCCGCACCTCAGGTGCTGCGGAACGTTAGGGGCTGAGAAAACTGGCCCACATCTTAAAGACTGTTCCCCTACCTCGGGCGGATTACACTTGTGCCCCTCTCGGCCGTACGCCTTGGTTGTACACTGATTCCTGATCGATGCGGCTATCGTTTTGTGTGGAGAATGCTTTGTGTAATTCCACAACTATGGCCTTCTGGAAATGCTGCATTTTTGCTGACCTCTCCGCCTCAGGAATAAGAGACATAAACTTCTCATTGTAGCGTGTGTCTAACACTGTTACCAACCAGTAATGTTTTTTGGCCCGAGATGTTCTTAACGCGAGGGTCACGAGCGAGGCAGCTTACCATTAAGTCAACCATGTGCGCCAGACTCTTAACAGCCAGCACTTCGGTGTCCTGACGAACACGATGACTGAACATGCTGTCCTCATCCTTCTCCTCCTCATCCTCCTCCTCCTCATCTCCCCTGTCCTCTGGCCAACCACGCTGAACACAGGGTATGACTGGTGTGATTGTCATATCCTCAATGTGGCCGGAGAGTAGCTCCATGTCTTCATCCTCCTCCTCGTCCTCCTCTTCCTCCTCGTCATAGTCCTCCACTGCCCGTTGTGATGAGATGAGGCTGGGCTGTGTGTTATCACCCACACCCACTACTGCTTCTCGCTCCAACTCATGGCGCTACGCCTGCAATGCATCATGTTTGTTTTTGAGCAGAGACCGTTTTAGAAGGCAGAGAAGCGGTATGGTGATGTTAATAATGGCGTCATCGAAGCTCACCATCTTGGTGGAGTCCTCCAAGTTTTGGAGGACGCTACATAGGTCGGACATCCATCTCCACTCCTCACGTGTTATGTGTGGATTTTGACCCTTTTCTCAACGCCTTAGGTGAGGCAGGTACTCAACAACTGCCCTCTTCGGGTTACAAATCCTGACCAACATGTGCAGAGTTGCGTAACAACGCGTGGGGATATCACACACCAATCTGTGAGCCAGAGCTGAAAAAGGCCCCGCCAAGCCGTCAAGGCCGCCAGAAGCTGTAGGTTACTTTAGATAAACTGAACACAGGCGTCAAACTTTTAAGAGAAGATCATAGAGCTCTGGGTATGAATTTAGAAACTGCTGATCCACGAGGTTGAGCACATAAGCCACACATGGAACATGTGTCAGCTGGCCTCTCCTCAAAGCTGCCAACATGTTCTGGCCATTGTCGCACACGACCTTTCCTGGCTTTAGGTTCAGAGGTGTGAGCCAGTGATCTGCCTGCTGTTTCAGAGATGTCCACAGTCCACACCTCTTCTGCATTTTGGGGTTTGTCACCTATGCATATTAGATTCAGCACAGCCTGTTGCCGCTTCGCCGAGGCAGTGCTGCAGTGCTTCCAACTTGGGACTGTTGTTGAGAAACCAGTGGAAGAGGATGCGCAGATAGGTTCCTTCTCTTGCCAGAACCCTCTCTCGATATGGTCCTTCACGGTTTATCCTTCTCTCCCTTCTCTCTCGGTGTACAGTATACTTAACCATGGGTACAAAGAGGGCAAGAAGTGCATGTCTATTGTATGTTTGGCACTATTGTTTGAGACAAGAGAATGTGTTATCAAATCTGATGTCTGTATTTTATTCATCTGCTGGCAGTTGATATGGTGATGAAGAGATGGAGGAGCTGCCGGGACCAGTATAAGAAGGAGTACGAACAGCAGTTACGCCTGGGCCCACAAGCTGCACCACCGTTGCGTGTTTACGCCCACTATTACAGACTAAGGAACAATACAGAAATGGTGGTATTTAGAATATGAGTGCTACACAAGGAAACTGCACTGATCAGTATTACCTTTAGATCTTTATTGGATATTAACAAATGTGAGTCCTCGCCACAACATGTTTCGACACTAATGCGTTTTCCTCAAGTGGATAAGGACCTCTATTTCTCCTCCTCCTTTTATTCACAAAGAGCCTACAACTCATTAGAGGAGGGTGTGCAAAAAACTATTAACCATTTCATTACTTCATAGATAAAAACAATCCAATATTAAAACATCATATAAAACAATAAAAAATTACTATACAAAAAGTATTACAAAAAAAAGAAAAAAAAAAACACAAAAAAATGCCTACTACAAATTACACATGATTAAAAAATTGGTGTTAATATAAAAAATGCTCTCATATATCATACACTTCTATAACTTTATCATAGCAGCGTTCAATCACCTATAGTTAAATTTAACCCTTCAGGGGAAAGGGTCCCCATTTTAAAGATCCAGTAAGATTCCTTTTTGCAGAGTTTATCAAACCTATCAGGAATTCCCTCATTTATTTGATCTATAATAACTAATCGCAAACTAGATGGATCACTTCCGTGCATTTGGGCATAATGCCTAGATACACTATACAGCAGGAAACTTTTTCTTATATTTGATCTATGTTTATTTAACCTGGCCTGCATACTCTGTACGGTTCTACCAATATATTGCTGCCTGCATGGGCATTCCAGAAGATAAATAATAAATCTCGACCGACAGTTAAATCTATGTTTTATATAAAATATTTCTTTTGTAGTGTTTGAGATAAACGTGGTACATCCATGTACAATGGATGCACAACACTTACAATTCCCCGACCCGCATTTGTAACAGCCTTTCTCATCACACATATCATTATGATTATGTTCATTATCCATGTCTTTCGGTAGTTCTTTTATTCAACTTGGGGCTATTATACTCTGCAAATTTCGTCCTTTTCTAAAAAACATTCTAGGGTTCATAGGGATAATTTGAGAGAGTACAGGATCATTTTGTAGGATGAACCAATATTTTTCATTATTCCATAAATATTCTTGTGAAATTTATTAAAAGTAGTGACCAGGTTACATCCATATTTGATATCCTTCTTATTCTCTTTTTTCTGTCTATCATCGGCTCTATCTTCAATTTTTTTAATGCAATCCTCTTGTGTATAATTCTTGCATTTTTTAAAAGCATCAGATAAAAGTTTCTTGGGATATCCTTTTTCTCTAAATCTATATTTTAATACATTGGCTTCTTTCTTAAAATCCATGTTAAAAGTACAATTTTTCCTGACACGCAAGTATTGCCCATAGGGGATATTTTTGATCCATGCTGGAAGATGGCTACTGTCGAACTTTAAATAACTATTTACGTCCACTTTCTTAAAATAGGTGGACGTACTCATTTTCCCTTGTTCACCAATGTTGATTTCAAGATCCAAATATTGAATTGCATGGTCAGACATATTAACTGTAAACTTTAGCCCCCATTCATTACAATTCAATTCTTCCACAAATACCAAGGCCTCCTCCTTACTGCCAGACCATATTATAATGAGGTAATCTATGAAACGTTTAAAAAACCTTATATGTGCCCTCCCTAGCAGGGAGCCGGCGATGGACACAGATTCAAAAGCCCCCATATATAAACCTGCATAACTGGGGGCGAATCTCGTGCCCATCGCACAGCCCCTCACCTGTCTAAATATCTTTTTCTGAAATGAAAAGATGTTATTATTCAGTATATAATATATACCCCATTTCAAGAATTCTTTTTGTGTATCCTGCATATCCTTATCCTTGGATAGAATTTGATCAATCACTTTTAACCCTAAGTCATGTGGAATGCTTGAATACAAGGCACTTACATCTAACATTATTAAAAGACATCCTGGGAGAGGAGGAAGTTTGGTAATCAAACTAATTAATTGTGATGAATCCCTTATATATGTATCTAGCTTTAAATTATATTTTTGTAAAAAAAGGTCAATGTAGTGTGATAAGTTATTTGTTAAAGATCCGATTCCCGCTATTATGGGGCGACCTGGTGGATTAATCCTGTCTTTATGTATTTTTGGCAAAAAATAAAAATGTGCTAGTTTATATCTTATGATGTTCAACAATTTATACTGTTTCCCATTGAGTATACCACTTTTCCAAGCTGACTTAATAGTCATTTTGTATCTATTTAAAAGACTATCTGAAGGATCTACCGTTAATTCTTCATAGTATCCTTTATCAGCTAAAATTTCCTCACTCTTATTTACATACCAATTATACCCCATAACCACTATTCCACCCCCCAGCTTTTTTCACTACTATATTTTTATTTTCCTTTAATCTCTTCAACGCTATTCTCTCATTTTTTGTTAAATTGTCCTGTTGTTTAATGTCCTGAATCTTTCTAATTTCCTTAAGGATTAAATGATGGAATGTTCCTAAATAAGGTCCCTGATGATACATGGGGTAAAAATTACTTTTAGTGGATAAGTTCACATGCAAGAAATCATTCTCCTCTTTCACTTCCTCTTCATTTCCTGTTTTCATATTTTTTTATATAATCTTTACCTTTTATTTGTTCCAACAAAAAATGTCTCTGGACTGTCAGTTTACGAATATAATCATTAAAATCAACATACAATGTAAATGGATCTAATTTGGCTTTAGGGCAGAAAGAAAGGCCTCGTTTCAGTAAAATGATTTCATCTTCTGTTAATTCAATATCTGAAATATTACAAATCCCTACTGTCTCACTTTTACTTTTGTCATTAGTACTATCTTTTTCTTCGTTTTCTACTATTCTTAATCTATTTTTGTTTTTTTGCTCTTTATTGTTCCTATTTCTGGGAAGGTAGGGTTATATTGTGTCCCTTTTCCTCTACAACCCTCTACTCCCTTTTTCTTTTTAATTTCCTGCCCACTGCTGGTCGAAAAAAATGTGTTATTTTCATATTTCCAGATTTATCAATATGATCATCCATTTTATCTTTATCATTTTTACTCATATTGTCTGCTGTATCTTTTTGTGTGGATTGTCTCTCAGGTTTATCGAGATCCCAAATTAAATTACCATTATGTCCATTTTGAGGAACATTGTTATTCCCTAATGATGAACTCAAAAAGGTTTCAGTGTCAATTATTATTTCTGGTGAATTAGGGAGTTTTTGGTACAAAGTGTCATCTAAATCATTAATTCCCTGATTCTGTGTAATTAATTTCTGTGAAAGAGTATTACTGTGTATCGTGAATAATTCAAATGATTTATTAGTGAAATTACTGGTGATCTCTCTCTGTTCTCTATTCCCTAATGCTAAATTCTCAACTTCATTTGGATCAAATAGTTCTATTAAGGGAGTTTGTTCTATTTCATTAGTGATTATATCAGATTTCTCACTCTGATTCACATTATCTAGATGAGAAGTTTCTTCAATCATTTTCTTACCTTCTTTTTTATTCAAAGTATTTTTTAAGGTATTTTTTGGAGAATTTCCAGAAGGATTTTTACAGGCATTTTTTTGGATGTCGCTCTAATGAGTTGTAGGCTCTTTGTGAATAAAAGGAGGAGGAGAAATAGAGGTCCTTATCCACTTGAGGAAGACGCATTAGTGTCGAAACATGTTGTGGCGAGGACTCATATTTGTTAATATCCAATAAAGATCTAAAGGTAATACTGATCAGTGCAGTGTCCTTGTGTAGCGCTCATATTCTAAATACCACCATTTCTGTATTGTTCCTTATTTTATCCTCCCTATTGGGAGTGTGGTGGAAGAGAGCAGCTCTGCACACAAGGACCTGGCTGGTAAAACAGACACGTGATTGATCACAGGACCCGGAGAAGCGAGTTCGAGCCCCATAATGGCGGGAATCGGATCTTTAACAAATAACTTATCACACTACATTGACCTTTTTTTACAAAAATATAATTTAAAGCTAGATACATATATAAGGGATTCATCACAATTAATTAGTTTGATTACCAAACTTCCTCCTCTTCCAGGATGTCTTTTAATAACGTTAGATGTAAGTGCCTTGTATTCAAGCATTCCACATGACTTAGGGTTAAAAGTGATTGATCAAATTCTATCCAAGGATAAGGATATGCAGGATACACAAAAAGAATTCTTGAAATGGGGTATATATTATATACTGAATAATAACATCTTTTCATTTCAGAAAAAGATATTTAGACAGGTGAGGGGCTGTGCGATGGGCACGAGATTCGCCCCCAGTTATGCAGGTTTATATATGGGGGCTTTTGAATCTGTGTCCATCGCCGGCTCCCCGCTAGAGAGGGCACATATAAGGTTTTTTAAACGTTTCATAGATTACCTCATTATAATATGGTCTGGCAGTAAGGAGGAGGCCTTGGTATTTGTGGAAGAATTGAATTGTAATGAATGGGGGCTAAAGTTTACAGTTAATATGTCTGACCATGCAATTCAATATTTGGATCTTGAAATCAACATTGATGAACAAGGGAAAATGAGTACGTCCACCTATTTTAAGAAAGTGGACGTAAATAGTTATTTAAAGTTCGACAGTAGCCATCTTCCAGCATGGATCAAAAATATCCCCTATGGGCAATACTTGCGTGTCAGGAAAAATTGTACTTTTAACATGGATTTTAAGAAAGAAGCCAATGTATTAAAATATAGATTTAGAGAAAAAGGATATCCCAAGAAACTTTTATCTGATGCTTTTAAAAAATGCAAGAATTATACACAAGAGGATTGCATTAAAAAAATTGAAGATAGAGCCGATGATAGACAGAAAAAAGAGAATAAGAAGGATATCAAATATGGATGTAACCTGGTCACTACTTTTAATAAATCTCACAAGAATATTTATGGAATAATGAAAAATATTGGTTCATCCTACAAAATGATCCTGTACTCTCTCAAATTATCCCTATGAACCCTAGAATGTTTTTTAGAAAAGGACGAAATTTGCAGAGTATAATAGCCCCAAGTAGAATAAAAGAACTACCGAAAGACATGGATAATGAACATAATCATAATGATATGTGTGATGAGAAAGGCTGTTACAAATGCGGGTCGGGGAATTGTAAGTGTTGTGCATCCATTGTACATGGATGTACCACGTTTATCTCAAACACTACAAAAGAAATATTTTATATAAAACATAGATTTAACTGTCGGTCGAGATTTATTATTTATCTTCTGGAATGCCCGTGCAGGCAGCAATATATTGGTAGAACCGTACAGAGTATGCAGGCCAGGTTAAATAAACATAGATCAAATATAAGAAAAAGTTTCCTGCTGTATAGTGTATCTAGGCATTATGCCCAAATGCACGGAAGTGATCCATCTAGTTTGCGATTAGTTATTATAGATCAAATAAATGAGGGAATTCCTGATAGGTTTGATAAACTCTGCAAAAAGGAATCTTACTGGATCTTTAAAATGGGGACCCTTTCCCCTGAAGGGTTAAATTTAACTATAGGTGATTGAACGCTGCTATGATAAAGTTATAGAAGTGTATGATATATGAGAGCATTTTTTATATTAACACCAATTTTTTAATCATGTGTAATTTGTAGTAGGCATTTTTTTGTGTTTTTTTTTTTCTTTTTTTTGTAATACTTTTTGTATAGTAATTTTTTATTGTTTTATATGATGTTTTAATATTGGATTGTTTTTATCTATGAAGTAATGAAATGGTTAATAGTTTTTTGCACACCCTCCTCTAATGAGTTGTAGGCTCTTTGTGAATAAAAGGAGGAGGAGAAATAGAGGTCCTTATCCACTTGAGGAAAACGCATTAGTGTCGAAACATGTTGTGGCGAGGACTCACATTTGTTAATATCCAATAAAGATCTAAAGGTAATACTGATCAGTGCAGTTTCCTTGTGTAGCACTCATATTCTAAATACCACCATTTCTGTATTGTTCCTTAGTCTGTAATAGTGGGCGTAAACACGCAACGGTGGTGCAGCTTGTGGGCCCAGGCGTAACTGCTGTTCGTACTCCTTCTTATACTGGTCCCGGCAGCTCCTCCATCTCTTCATCACCATATCAACTGCCAGCAGATGAATAAAATACAGACATCAGATTTGATAACACATTCTCTTGTCTCAAACAATAGTGCCAAACATACAATAGACATGCACTTCTTGCCCTCTTTGTACCCATGGTTAAGTATACTGTACACCGAGAGAGAAGGGAGAGAAGGATAAACCGTGAAGGACCATATCGAGAGGGTTCTGGCAAGAGAAGGAACCTATCTGCGCATCCTCTTCCACTGGTTTCTCAACAACAGTCCCAAGTTGGAAGCACTGCAGCACTGCCTCGGCGAAGCGGCAACAGGCTGTGCTGAATCTAATATGCATAGGTGACAAACCCCAAAATGCAGAAGAGGTGTGGACTGTGGACATCTCTGAAACAGCAGGCAGATCACTGGCTCACACCTCTGAACCTAAAGCCAGGAAAGGTCGTGTGCGACAATGGCCAGAACATGTTGGCAGCTTTGAGGAGAGGCCAGCTGACACATGTTCCATGTGTGGCTTATGTGCTCAACCTCGGGTGGTGGGAGGGGGAGCACGTGTACCCTTCGCCGGCCTTTATGGGGTCTGTCTGTGGTTGGTTCCGCTATAGCGATGATGTGGTCTTTCTGTGGAGGGGGACTAGGGAGTCATGTTTGGATTTCATTACAGGTCTTAATCAAAACAATTTGAATATTCGTCTGACATGGAACATCTCAGCCACCACTTTGGATTTTTTGGATGTGCAATTACAGCTGGATGGAAACAGAATACGGACATGTTTACATCGTAAGGTAACAGCCAGTAATAGCCTGCTCCATCACGATAGCTTTCACCCACCCCATCTTAAAAGGGGCATTCCAACTGGTCAATTTTTAAGGGTTAAACGCAACTGTAGTCTAGAAGAAGATTTTTTACATCAATCTCTGGATCTGAGTCTCAGATTTCGGGAAAGGGGGTATCCCAAGAGTCTGGTGGGCCGTGCCTTTAACCATGCTAGGGAACAAGATAGATCTACCCTATTGAAACCTAGAACTAGAGTTGGACAGACACCCTCTGCACCCCGTCTTATTACCACCTTCAACAACCAGTGGAGAGATGTGTGGGGTCTGCTACATAAAAATTGGAGTATTTTGACTTCTGACAGTAAAATATGTCCTCTTGTTTCAGAGAAGCCACTACTTACTGCGAGAAGAGCACGTAACCTTCGAGACACTCTCACAAGAAGCCACTTTACTAGGCCCGTGACAAGGTTGGGCACAGGTTTCACCCTTAAAGGCTCTTTCGCCTGTGGAAACTGCTGTGTTTGTCAGTTTATGCCAAGAACTGTGAAATTCACCAACAACCAGAATGGAAAAGAATATGAATTACATCAATACATCAATTGTCGTTCCCAGAATGTGGTTTATGCGTTAACTTGCCCTTGCGGCTTACACTATGTGGGTCAAACCACACAAGAACTTCGCAAAAGGGTACAACAACATTTCTCGAACATCTCTCTGGCTAATGACCACCTGAAAAAAGGTAAAACCATTTCTACGGTTGCTCAACATTATAAAGACAAACATGGCGGCAGAATCCACGGAACGGAAATTGTGGGCCTACAACAAATCAAGACGAATATTCGGGTGGTAATGCCTCCTTGTCCTTGCTACGGGCTGAGTCACGCTGGAGTTTCAATTTGAACTGTGTATTTCCTCTTGGCATTAATGAAAATCTTCTGTTTACAGGATTTTACAAACAGTAATTATATTGCTATTATTGAGGTGTAAGGTATCTAAGTGTCCCAGTTGCTACTAGCTATGTCTTTTAATATCTTTGCTCTTCATGCTTGGTTATAACCTTCTCTCCATGCTTTTCACACCAAACTGTCCTCTTTGTTGTGGCCACAACAATCATTTTCTAGTTCTCATTGTCTCTTGTGTTTGTATCTGGCTCTGCCCGATATATAAATATATATCTATACACATCTGAGCATCCCCGCTTTAGTTTTCCTCTTATAGCCTGCCTATTCCATACCTGTGGTATTTTTTCCCCAGGATATTGCAGTATTTACTATTCCCCAATAGGGGGCCTATGTATTATAATTCCAAATGTTATAGGAGGAGTCGCACAAAGGTTCTCTTTCTATCTAAAAAGTAATGAATGTATAACATCTCCTAGATCGCTCCCCCTTGTGGCTGAGTGATTGATATTACTCCCAGCACAGTGCTGCATTACTTTCTGGACAAGCCCCATAGCTCTAATTGAATGTAGTGACACGCTGGCCGTCCGTCGCGTCACTTCCGCCTCCTGACCATGTGACTTCCGGTTTGCGTTCCAGGTGGAACGCAAACTTATGCGCATGCGTGGGCGCTCCGTCCCACGCTGCAATGGAGGCACATGTCAGCACAGATTTGTGCTGTTATCATGAGGCGGTCTCTGATCCCTGGGAGCCTGTAACTATGATTGTTTGCACCTGAGCACAACAGATGGTGAGTAACCTGCTTGGAGAATGGGGGAGGATCTGATGTGTTACTTCCAGATTCATGGTAGGTTGAGTCTATATCTGCTTAATTAAGATCACTAATATATAAGGTCAGGGGAATGAGGTAATAGTACCCCTGAGGAAGCCAGTGGGCGTAACGCGTGGGGCTCATTCCATCATCTGACTTTGCTGCACATGGTCCGGCTTAGCTAATGGTGACCTCCAGATCTCTTAGTTCTATGGACTCCTTGAACTAAAACTGAGGATAATACGTCTATCAGGTCTCATTACTAAATATATATTGCCACATTTATTTATGCACTGGTACTTGTGAACCTTTGGGCCTCATGTGAATGATGTAGATATTTTAGCTATATCCAGTTATTTATATTGTTTGGTGGACATATACATGTCCTATACATGGCTCTGTATATACTGTGTGCAATATAGATGCGGCTGTAGCACTTTACTATTTTTCCGTGACCAGTGTTTGCAGCATTGTTGTTACCCACACACCTCATATGTAGTCTGTGTACTACTTTTACTTGTGTTTTAAAAAGTGTGTGTCTTTATACTTTAGTGTTCAATAAAAGCTGTTTGATATTTTCTATATATAACCTTGTGTAACGGCTCCTTTTTGGCGTTTGTATGCTTTATAATTGATTGCTCAGGTCTTTGGTGCCTTTAATATCCCCCCAAAAAAAGCTCTTTTTTCTGTGAACACCAATTTTTTAATCATGTGTAATTTGTAGTAGGCATTTTTTTGTGGTTTTTTTTTTTCTTTTTTTTGTAATACTTTTTGTATAGTAATTTTTTATTGTTTTATATGATGTTTTAATATTGGATTGTTTTTATCTATGAAGTAATGAAATGGTTAATAGTTTTTTGCACACCCTCCTCTAATGAGTTGTAGGCTCTTTGTGAATAAAAGGAGGAGGAGAAATAGAGGTCCTTATCCACTTGAGGAAAACGCATTAGTGTCGAAACATGTTGTGGCGAGGACTCACATTTGTTAATATCCAATAAAGATCTAAAGGTAATACTGATCAGTGCAGTTTCCTTGTGTAGCACTCATATTCTAAATACCACCATTTCTGTATTGTTCCTTATTTTATCCTCCCTATTGGGAGTGTGATGGAAGAGAGCAGCTCTGCACACAAGGACCTGGCTGGTAAAACAGACACGTGATTGATCATGGGACCCGGAGAAGCGAGTTGGAGCTGGACAATTAGTTTGGAACCAGGAACCGGCGAGTAAAGGTCTCGGATCCCTTCCTCACCACTGAGCCTACAATCTGGTTGTGCAGAGACGGCACAACCAGTTAAGGTGAGTGAGGAATCAGTGTAACGGAGAATTTAATCTACCTTTAGCGAACAGTGTGGCGCAACCGAAAAATTTCTGCTTTATATTACATTTCACTATTACAGACTGGCATTCCTTCATCCATTTGTGCATCTTAGAAGGTGCGTTATGGAAGATTTTCATTGCCCATAACTTTAACATGTGTAAGATTAGGCAATTTGGTTGATGTCCCCATTGCTTTTGTAGCCATGTCAAATAGGAAGGCGGATGCTGATCTGTTGAAAGCGTGAAAACATATTTGGCCATAATGCACACAATTATGTTAGTGGACCGCAGATTTTTACGATCATACATAGTCCACACTCAGCAAAGTTTGTTAGTGGGACCATGGGTACTGGATGTATTTGTTTGTGAGCGAATCGCCATAACAACTGCCACCATGAAGTGGGCATGTAGTGACTGGCTCACAAGGGCTTAGTCTTGTGGCTCAAGGAAGACTCCTTATATGTTTGTGACTCCACTAATGTGCTTCTTACAGGTACCCACCTTGTACAAAAAGCAAGTGGGACACCAAAATTGGTCCCAGTTTCACTTTGTAAGTTCGGAAAGGCCTGGTGCATGTTGAGAATTACCCTGTCAACCTGCAACATTATGTTTTTGAAGAAATGGAGTCTTTGCATGTTTAATTGTCATAGTCTCCATTTGTGGTTAAATGACTAGTGTGAGGGTGGCGTGAGACAACACCATATCTCTGAAGTTGTCATTGTATATTAAGTTGTGGTTCTTAATAAAGTATAAAATTATCATTGAGAATACCACATTCAAATCTAACAAGCTTTTCAAAAATCCAATGTTTTGCAAGAATTAAGTAATTTCAAGTAAAATAGGTTGTGTTAAAATAGATGAACAGACAGGACACTGTTATTGTGAAGTTTAATAACAGTTTTGAGGTTACACTGTGTGTCGCAATGTTATTTATATGTTTCACCCCATTTAATTTGTGAGATACAGTAGGTGCGCCTAACTACAAATGTGCAACACTTATTTTCTGAACACAGTTGATCATGTCAAAGTGTCCATCATCTTTAAGTAATTTTAGAGGGGAAAAATGTGTCCACACAATGCGGCTAAAAAATGACCCTGTGGTTATTCTTGCAGTCCACATCGGTACCTTCCTTGTTTTTGAGGATAACCAGGGTATACAGTAGCATGTCAATCGCTCTGTGTCTGATCAACAGTATCGATCTGTCTGTGCTCACCAGTCTTCATATCCGTTGAAGAGGCACAGCGGTCTCTTGGTGTGACGTTCCTATTAAACTTGCCTATGCCTATGCCATAATTTCCAAATGTTACTTTGCCCATTACCTTATGTAAATATGGTGTAGCATATCTGAAGGCATCTTACGGCTAACTAGATAGTGTGAGATGGTGGTCAAAGCAGCATAGAAAGGCGTGATTTCTTATTGTGGGAAGGGTGCGTTATTTTGCTAGCTCAATGGCATGACCTCACTTTAAAGGGCTGCCATTTGTACCCTAACAGTCCCATATACGTAGGCTACATATGTGTTGTGCTGGTTAATATTTCCTTACAATGTTTTAACTATTTATTTTACGGTAAACAATAGTTTGGAATAGTAAGGTAATCTTCACAAATTATGCTACTATAAGCCAATTTAGATTGTATGTACTTTGCTCAGCTTGTTGGTTGTGTATTTTGCATGGTTAACTGTGCCAAAATGTGAGTAAAGTTAGATTTCTTTAGGTTGAAGACACACAAGGGTAAATGTAAGTGTAGATTTCAAGTTATGTTGGTCATTAAACACTTTAATTTTAACTTTCTAAGTACAAAAAATGGGCGCTGACTTTTTTCATTTTTTGTTTTGAAATAGACCGCCACGTCCAAATCCCCAGCCTGTGGAAGTTCACCAAGGCGCAGACGAGGCCGCTGGGGCAGCTGTTCAACATCCGGACAGACCAGCCCAGCAACAGGATGTGGATGAAGCAGATGAGGTGATGCCAGACCCCAACCAACTCGTGGCTGATCTGCTTCCACCACCTTTACCACCATAGCATGTAGAAGAACATGCTGTGAGTGGTATGGCTCTGGCGGCTCCACCAGTTTATCTGCCAGCCGGTGTTCCAGCCGCTGTGGTCCCCTGTAGCTCTGGCCATGATATAGAGAAGTCCAACAGTGGCCCTGGTCCTGTTCCCTCCTGCACTGCCCCAGCTCGTTTTCATGTTTCCTCCACGCAAGGTCCAGTTCCTTGCTCCTCTGTCCCTGCTCCGGCTCCCTGCCATTATGTCCCTGCCCCGGTCCAGCTGTGGCTGAGCTGATCCATCATCAGCATTTGGGCGTGATTCTGTGGCCTCCTCCAGCTTGAACACAGTTGCCTTCACCCCCAGCTTGGCACCTTTACCCAGATATGTATCGAGTGTTGTTGGTCCAAATTACTTTGCTCCCTGGGAAGGGGTGGGTGGGGCATCCAATGCAGACCCCAACACACTACAGTGGGCGGCTGCCTTTGCACACAGTCTCATTGGATATCTCACACAGATTCCACATGAGCGGAGACTGAGTGCAAGGGCAGCCGTCCAAATAGTACTTAATGCCAATGTGCCCCCCAACAGCCCCACACGGGTCTTAAATATGCTGGAGGGTTGGCAGCGTTCACAACACAACTTCTTGGCAAGGTCACACCGCCAGCAGCCAGGCAAACCAGGACCCGTGCTGGGCTCACAGAGTATTGATGGACCCCCTGTACAACATACCTTGTGGCATCCCTATGAGCCTTCAGTTAATGTGCCTAATGTTGGATCAAGAGATTTGCCAGAATATCACAGGCCTTTGGCGGAGGACATCAACCAGGCACTCAACGTCATCAATATGCCTGTCCATGAGGGTGACGTAGATGTGATTGTGGAAGACAGTGGTGGCCAAAGTTACCATGTCCTCTAATGTAATGGACCTATGGAAGTTTGTATCCATAATATTTTTATTTTTTGGTTTGTAGACTTTGATTTTTCTCTTTTTGAGATAACGAAACATTATTTTATTGTTAGGTGTTATGTAGCAATTTGTTACCTTAACCCCCTTTCTGTGTGTTTCTTTGTTATGTTATGTTACTAAATGTGGCTTTTTGTGGCCTTTTAAAAAAAAAGGTGGAAAGAAGTACAGGCAAAGAAAACAGACTTAAGTAAAAGAAAGCCAACAGGCATTAAAGTCTACCACCTAATTAAAATATTTCTTTTGACAGCCACATATCAGTTGTATGCGTCATGTGTAATACACTCAATCCATGATTTTGGAACTATCACACACTTTCCACATGAACAATTAGTCAAGAATCTCAAGCCAGTTTATGTAATACACCTAAGGTGGGATTTGGGCTGGGGTTTACATTTCCATTAATAATTGAAGCAGATTATTACATTGTTGTGGGCTTTTAGATAAAAATGTGTGTCCCGTCCACAGCTACAATGCAGTTTGTGAAGTATCATCGGCGATGAAATCCATTTGCAACGTCGTACCATGATTTATCGTTGGATTCATGGAGGACCATCGCCTTCAATTGTTACCTCTGTTCAGCAGACGTTTGTCTCTAAAACATTCCAACGGTCCATGGGATATATGTATTGCTCAAATTAAGCAGGCCTCAGAGCCCATGTCCAACTGTAGATAGCACTTGAAGCAAAGGGCATGCAATGGTCACTGCTGAATTATAGGCTTGTTGCCTCTAAAAATTAGCTCAAGGGCTTTAATCCAGAATTTGAGAAATAAAGCAGGGCGCGTGGCCTTTACAATATTGTGTGTTGTACTAAGAGCATAGTACATGGAAAGCCCACTATGCAGGCATAGGCTTGTTGCCTCCAAAAATTAGCCCAAGGGGCGTGATCAAAATTTTTCTAAATAATGCAAGGCGCGTGGCCTTTACAATATTGTGTGTTGTTCTAAGAGCATAGTACATGCAAATCCCACTATGCAGGCATAGGCTTGTTGCCTCCAAAAGTTAGCCCAAGGGGCGTGATCAAAATTTTTCTAAATAATGCAATGCGTTTGCGCCATAAAATATATTTGATTGCAGTTGGAGAAATGCCCACTATGCAGGCATAGGCTAGTTGCCTTGAAAAATTCAGCCAAGAGGCTGTATTGTATTGTCAGGAAAAAAAAAAAGTTAAAAAATAATCACAAGTGGATGCAGCAGTAAAGTAACATGACTGAAACTGATTGAGTAGATTTTTTATCATGCAGCAAATGTAGCAGGAACATGAGTTATCAAATCTTCTTAGCGAAGGGACATTGTTTATCCTTCGTGTCAGAAAAGGACATAATGTTTAAACCGCAGTCAGCCAAACATATCAAATTTGATTATGTTCCTCTAGGTTTGGGTACTGTCATCTGGAGGGCTTAAGAACTGTGATGATATCCAGTCCTTGTTGAACTTAATGAGAGTCAGCCTGTCGGCATTTTCTGTAGTAAGCCGTGACCTTCTATCAGTGACAATGCCCCTAGCGGCACTGAAAACACGCTCTGATGTCATACTAGCAGCTGGGCAGGTCAGCAACTCCAAGGCATACAAAGAGAGCTCAGTCCAAGTGTGAAGCTTGGAAACCCAGTAATTAGAGGTTACAGAGGGGTCGGGTAAGAAGCTGGTAGTGTCACAGACATACTCGTTCACCATGTTTGACAATGTTTGTCTCCTACTCAAGGTGACCGTAGGCACAATCCGTTGCAGATTGGAAGGTCTGTTGAACATCGCCCAGTTGGTGGACATCTTACCACCACCTCTTCTTGACATTGTGGCCGTTTGTGTCCCAACCAAAGGCTGCTGTGGCAAAGAGCTGCTTCTTTGGGGTAGAGCGGAGTCAGAGGGTGAAATTGACATCAAATTGTCAACAACAACCCTCTTGAAATAATCCATCATTAAGCCCCTTGGTGACTGCAACAGCAGCGATGGAAACTTGTCTTTGTAGCGTGGGTCAAGAATTGTTTACAACCAGTAGAGGTCGCTGTCATAGATGTTAATGACGCATGGATCTTGGGACAGACATTGAGACATGAAGTCAGACATGTGTGCTAAGCTGCAAAGACTCATCTCTTCTGTTTCACCTGACTGATGAACACTACGCATCATGGTCTCAAAATCGGTCTCCGCCTCCTGATCTTCAGCCCACCCATGCTGTACCGACATAAAGCTGGGGTTGGGAGTACCATCAGGGTTCACATCAGTACCATGGATAAATAAATCGTCATCACCCTCATCACAGTCTTCTTCCGGAGCCAATGTTGCCTGCTGAAATTGGCTTGGCTGGCTATGATCGGGGATGTTCAAATCTGGCTCCATAGCCATCCACTGTGCCCTCAATGATTCTGTTTTAAGATTCAGGAGCGATTCTTTAAGCAAACAGAGCATGGGGATGGTGAGAATAATAATGGACTGATCACCGCTGACAAGTTTTGTGCAGTAATCGAAGTTCTCTAGAACCTCGCAAAGGTCAGCGATCCAGACCCACTCCATAGTACCAATGTGTCTTGTATGACTTCCGTGTGACGGGCATGTTGCAGCTGATATTCCGCTATTGTCCTCTGCTGCTCATTGAACCTTGCCAACATATGGAATGTAGAGTTCCATCGTGTGGGCATGTTGCAAATTAACCTGTGTTTGGGCAAATTAAATTGCTGTTGAAGGGCAGATAGACTTCCAAGTGCTGTGGAGGAATGTCGGAAATGTGCGCAATTTCTACGCACCTTCTCTAGTAGATCAGATAACTCAGGGTAATTTTTCATGAATTTCTGAACTACTAGGTTCAGCACGTGAGCCATGCAAGGCACGTGTAGAAGGTTACCGAGCTTTATTGCCGCAACAAGGTTTCGTCCGTTATCGCTGACAACAAAACCTGTTTGTAGTTGCAGTGGGGCTAGCCACTCATCTGTCTGTTGCTTAACACCTTTCCACAGCTCGGTTCCAGTGTGAGGTGTGTCACCTAGACAGATCAGCTTAAGAAGAGCCTGTTGTCGCCTTGCTGATGCGCTACTGCAAAGCTCCCAACTTGGATGTGATGTTGCGGGCAAGTCAGCAGTGGTCTAGGAAGTTGAAGACGCAGATTGTGTTGTTGAAGTATATGAGGACGCGGACACCCGGAATGAGGTTGTGCCCGCTATTCGTGGAGTTGGTAGGATGTCTAATATTCCACTTTTAGAATTTGGGACACTCTCGACCAGGTTGATCCAGTGAGCCTTTAGTGATATGTATCTGCCCTGTCCACAACTACTTGTCCACGTGTCAGTTGTCAGGTGGACTTTTCTGCTTACAGCATTTGTTAGTGCACGCTTTAAGTTGTTAACCACGTGCTGGTGTAACGCGGGTACGGCAGTACGTGAGAAAAAGTAGCGACTGGGAACAGAGTATCATGGTGCTGCCACAGCCAACAACTCCCGAAAAGCCTCAGTACCCACAAGCCTAAATGAAGTACCAATCAACACACCAATTTTCTCAAAAAATGACTGCGCAAATTTCTAAGTTGTTAGCCGTTGAAATAACAACTTAGAAATTTGCGCAGTCATTTTTTGAGAAAATTGGTGTGTTGATTGGTACTTCCGCTGTCTCTCATACAGCTGTGGAACAGACAACTGGACATTTGGGGCAGACTCACAAGTCACTTGACTACTGTCATATCTCTCGTCTAACACAGCTTGTGAGGAGTACGTATGAGTAGGAGCTGCTGCATGAACAGTAGATGGTGAAGGACGGATCTGAGGTGGCCTGCAAGTGTTGGGATCAGAAGGCTCTGATGTCGAACCCCGATGGGCCAACCACTGAGTTGGGTGCTTAACAGACATGTGCTTACGCATACTGCAGGTGCTCAAGTTTGCTTTTCCCTGGCCTCTGGTTAGCCTGGCATAGCAGATGTTACAGATAACGACATTTGGTACTGATGTGCTATCCTTACAAAATTGCCAGACAATGGTTTTTCGGCCTTTATGTTGTGTTGGAGGCATAGGAGGATAACTCTGTCCAACACCAATTGTAGACACAGTTTGGGCAACTGTTGTTAAAGTTTGGGCAACAGTTGGTACAGTTTGGGCAACAGTTGACACAATTTGGGCTACTGTTGTCACAGGTTGGATTCTGGATAAAGGAGTAAGCCTGCGTGCTTTTGGCGGTGGTACATAGCCACTTTCCTCCTCCATGCTGCTCGGTTGGCTATGCATTTCAACAGTCCAGGTTGGATCAGTGGTCTCATCATCCACCCCTTCCTCCTCAAAGTCTTCTGGATAACGTGACTGTTCAGGCTGGCCAGATGAGATGTATGCCTTTTTTGAAAGTGACTTTCTTCAGTACGTGGTGAATCCAAACTTTGTCCATGAATAGAACGTACGTCTTGTTCAAGAATCTTGGTCGGGCACTGACCAAGAAAGGTCAGGTTGTCTGAAAGGCTGATAAGAAGCAAATAAATCCTCCGAGTGTCCAAGATCACAGTCCAAATTTTCCTCTGTCTGCCGATGGCTTGAGGAAATAGGAAGAGTTAGTGGATTAGATGACCCTGCGTTGTCTGTAGCGACACTTGAATGTGGTGTCAAGGATGATTGTGTGCTGCATAAACCAGTGGTTGAGGTCTTGTCAGCCATCCAAGATGTTATTTGGTCTTGCTCTTCTGGCCTCAAGACATGTTTAGGTTGAGTACTGGGAAATTTAGACAGGAGAAAGGTGGATCGATCAATCCTCGTCTGTCTACCTGTACCAGTGCCTTCTTGTGCACGACTGCTATGGCCACGACCTCGTCCCTGTCCCTTTGCAAATCTTTTTTGGGCATTTGTTGTTTTTGGGACATTGTTGACAAATGAAGATGGTCACGTACAGAATCAGATGACTAATTATCAGTTAAGAATTCCAACTAGGATGACAATGAAGGCTACTACTGCGTATTGGCAGAGCAGGAAGGTAATGTGTCTGCTATTAGCTGGTAGCAGAGAAGCAACGCACTCTCCCGACAAAAAATTTGTTATGTCGCAGAGGCAGTCACCAATAAGGACTTTGGTGCTGTCTGCATCACAGCAGAGAGGTAAAGTGCGTGCTATCACTTCGCAGAGAAGCAACGCACTCTCCCAACAAAAAATTAGTTATGTCGCAGAGGCAGTCACCAATAAGGACTTTGGTGCTGTCTGCATCACAGCAGAGAGGTAAAGTGTGTGCTATCACTTCGCAGAGAAGCAACGCACTCTCCCAACAAAAAATTAGTTATGTCGCAGAGGCAGTCACCAATAAGGACTTTGGTGCTGCCTGCGTCACAGCAGAGAGGTAAAGTGTGTGCTATCACTTCGCAGAGAAGCAACGCACTCTCCCGACAAAAAATTAGTTATGTCGCAGAGGCAGTCACCAATAAGGACTTTGGTGCTGTCTGCGTCACGGCAGAGAGGTAAATTGCGTGCTATCACTTCGCAGAGAAGCAACGCACTCTCCCGACAAAAAATTAGTTATGTCGCAGAGGCAGTCACCAATAAGGACTTTGGTGCTGTCTGCGTCACGGCAGAGAGGTAAAGTGCGTGCTATCACTTTGCAGAGAAGCAACGCACTCTCAGACAAAAAATCAGTTATGTCGCAGAGGCAGTCACCAATAAGGACTTTGGTGCTGTCTGCGTCATGGCAGAGAGGTAAAGTGCATGCTATCACTTCGCAGAGAAGCAACGCACTCTCCCGACAAAAAATTAAAGATTAGCTCAGCTAAGCCTCTGATTTCAGCTCTGAGGAAGGCTGAATGACTAAGCTAAGCTCTGAGGTCGGTGCTGTATGCACTGTATAAGGCTGCTCCTGCCTGTCTCCCTGCCTACAGTGCTGTACACAGCACTCCTCCGTCCTGGTAGCTCTCACAAGAGCTGTTTTGGTTATATGTGAGGAATCTTGAGGTGATTTTCATACACTCACTGACAATCCCTATCTCTGATCTGCTCAAAGTCTCCCTACTCGCCCTGCAATAGCTCAGATCGTCACAGGAATGTGCCCAAAATGGTGGGGGCAAGCCTTATATACAGCCTTGCCTGTCATACATGACATAGGCATCACGATGGACAGCAGCCGATCATAGTATTGCCACAACCAACATGGCTGCGGCATTACTGAATATGATTGGCTAACATGCTTGTCCATCTTCACAGTTTTCTGACCTAACATGCTAGGCTGCTAACATGCTAGGCTGTCTCGGAACATTAACATATTCTGTATTCAGCAAATCCCGAATACAGTATACAGGAGTCGAAGACTCGCTCAGCCCTAGACTCGCTGCTGACAGCGGGTATCCGTGAACCGGTGCTAGTGTTTAAACGATTTGGGGACAATCCAGCTACCTAGACAGCGATGTGATAGCGAGTTTAGCGACTGAGAAACATACTGAATGCAAACTCTGACAAAACTAGGATTGCCATTGATTTGCATTGGACTCGTTACTGTGCGAGTAATCGCTAGGAAACTCGCAGAGTACCGACTCCTGCGAGTTTCTTACTACTCGCAGAGTAACGAGTCCTAACGAGTAGATTCGCCCATCACTAATGCTGAGGCATAACTTCTACAGGTGCAGAGGTTTCAATAGAGGGCCCCAAAAGTGCCTTTGGCCTACAGAAAAAGACTAATACTATTAAAGATTTACAACAGTTGGGGGCCCCATTGGAGCTTTTGCATCAGGGCCCATGAACTTCAAGTTACGCCACTGGATATATGCCTTGTAAAGATGAGCGAGTACTAAAATGCTCGGGTGCTCGAAGCTCGGGCCGAGCATCCCAAGATACTCGTGTACTCGGCCCGAGCACTGAGCCCAATGTTATCCTATGGGAGACCCGAGTATTTTTCTGGCATGACCCCCCGCAGCATGGAAAAACCCTAAAAATGTCACAAAAGTATCAGAACAGTGCTCAAATGACATGGGAACAGCATGGGGAATACCCCTGTAAGCATTTCAGACTCCAAGGTCACTGCTGTGAACAATGTTGTCACAGTATTACGCCACTTTTACGGACGGTCAAGAAAACGTTACAAAATGAAACCAAAATGGATTTTCCTGCAGAAAATATTAAGGACTCATACCCACTTGTGAGACAGAGTTGGTGCATGTTAGTTTTTTTGGATTACATGAAATTTTTTTTTTTTTAAATTGTGTGGCACTCTGATGCTCCTGGGAAGAGACGTCCATGAAGGCCTCTTTAAATAATGTGCCCATTTTAAGGAAATGGGTCTTTTGTAGTATTGCCCTTTGGCAGGGCAGCCAAAAATTGGGAGGCACCCCAATGCCTCTAGAAAGAGACGTGCATGAGGGCCTCTTTAAATATTGTGCCCATTTTAAGGAACTTTGTCTTTTGTAGTATTGCCCTAGACAGGGCAGCCAAAAATTGGGAGGCACCCTAATGCCCCTGGATAGAGACGTGCATGAGGGCCTCTTTAAATATTGTGCCCATTTTAAGGAAGTGGGTCTTTTGTAGTATTGCCCTAAGCAGGGCAGCCAAAAATTGGGAGGCACCCCAATGCCCCTGGATAGAGATGTGCATGAGGGCCTCTTTAAATATTGTGCCCATTTTAAGGAAGTTTGTCTTTTGTAGTATTGCCCTTTGTCATGGCAGCCAAAAATTGTGTGACACTCTTATGCCCCTGGATAGAGACGTGCATGAGGGCCTCTTTAAATAATGTGCCCATTTTAAGGAAGTGGGTCTTTTGTAGTATTGCCCTTTGGCAGGGCATACATGGTGAGTTTTTTATGCTGCTTTTTTCTAGTAGTTTTTTGCACAAGTTTTTGATAGGACTGATGAGCATGGGATCCCTTGTCGTGGGTCATCAGCTTAAATGTCTTGGCCATTGCATGAACCAAAATCCCATTTGTGAAAGTTTTTTATTCATCATATAAGAGACTTTTTGCACTTTTTATCTATCCAGGTTGCAGTTGGGCCCTTAGGGGTGCCATTCATCTAGTGGTGCAGAGGTATCGTACTGTGCGACCCATCGCTCAAGCAGCGGCGCAGGATGGGTCACTTTCAGACACTCTGCATCAACTGTATCTGTGTGAATGGTGCTCTAAGCAGGCTCAGTGTATGCATGGCAGATCGCCTCCCACATCTTGTTGGAAGAGGTGATATATCAGCCTGCAGCTGGGCTTGCTTCACATTTGGGCTCTGACTGCAGCCTGAGAGTGCATTTTGATTCTGCTTTTGGCATACATGGTGAGTTTTTTATGCTGCTTTTTTCTAGTAGTTTTTTGCACATTGCCCTTTGGCAGGGCAGCCAAAAATTGGGAGGCACCCCAATGCTCCTGGAAAGAGACGTGCATGAGGGCCTCTTTAACCCTAGAACGCATATTGGGGGCCTTTTAGGCCCCCAGGCTTACATTTTTGCTATTATCTGCAAAATTACTTTAGATAGAATTTTGAAACTCCAGATATTCCTCAAGCATGTTGTTGTTGATAATATCCAGTTGTTCATATATTTTTTTTCATAGGCATTTTGGTGTAACAATGCTTGTTTGGTGAAAACTACACCTGTATGTATTGGGGCCTTTTAGGCCCCCGCTATGTTTTATCTTGTTCTCAGTAGTGTTTGTGTCTCAAGTAACTTTATTTGTACTCAGTAATGCTGGTGGAGGGGCCAGGGTGTGGATAATAACATGTGAGGATGTCATGTGATTTTTGGAGGGAGTGATAAGGCCATGACACCATCTCAGGTCCTTCTGTACACAGTAATGAGCTGTGTATAGAGAACTGAGGACAGTATACACTGTGAGCTAATTGCTGAAGGACCTGTGATAAGTTAAGCTGTTGAGAGAAAGTCTGATGCATTTTCAGTTTCTGTTTCTAAGAAGCTTGCAAAGGGTAAAGCTTGTGAGCCACAAAAATCCAGAGAATTGTACACCATCTAAGAGTATAAAAGGTAAGAGCTGCTGAGGGTGAGAGGAAGAAGGGGGACTTTACACTTACATTGTGTCACACATACGCGATATTGTTCCACTTGAAAATGTTTGCAAAGAACATTCTTCTGAAAAAATAACATGTCAGAATTGTTTGGAAGACTAATATAATAGAAAAGAAAGTTAGAATACAAATGTAGCTGCAGCTAATTTGCTGTACATGTCTATGCGTTTTTGTGTGTTTTCATATCTTTGTGTTAAATTTGGAAAAAAAAAAGATTTTTTGGTGTTTTCTGTGAAAAATTAAAATTTTGTCCACTATTCATATTTTATTTAGCAATTTTGAAATAAAACTTGTGAAAGTTATTTAAGTGTGTTTTAGTATATTAATTGCATGGGGGCCTAAAAGGCCCCCAATCCGTTAATATGTATACTTTTAACGTCATGCGTTCTAGGGTTAAATAATGTGCCCATTTTAAGGAAGTGGGTCTTTTGTAGTATTGCCCTTTCACAGGGCAGCCAAAAATTGGGAGGCACCCCTATTCCCCTGGAAAGAAACATGGAGGAGAGCCTCTAAATATTGTTCCCATTACAAAGGAGCGGGTCTCCTGTACTTGTAATGCCCATTCTGTAAGCATGGACTAAAACATTTACCCCTGGTTGTATACAAGAAACTACTGCCTAACTTTTCAACGGTTAGGGTCATCATCATGATAAATATGATGTAAAAAAATAATGTTTTCGTGGCATCATGAACCATGGTCACACTGATCTTATGATGGTGGCTGATGAGGAGAAGGAGGAGCAGTACAGCAAGTCATGAAGTGTGTACCCATGTGTGGTTGTGCCGAGGTGCATGGCAATTTACCGGCACAAAATTAAAATTCCGCTATCATTTGGTGGTGGTGTGGTGAAGTCAGGCCCAATCCAACCCTTGTTCATCTTGATCAGAGTCAGCCTGCGAGCATTTTCAGTTGACAAGTGGGTGCGTTTATCAGTAATGATTCCACCTGCGACACTAAAAACACGATCTGACAAAACGCTAGCGGCAGGGCAGGCCAGGACTTCCAAGGCGTAGAGAGCCAATTCCTGCCACGTATCCAGCTTGGATACCCAATAATTATAAGGTACGATCGACAAGGTACTCCCTCAGCATCTTCGCAAACTTTGCAGACCTTGTGACACTGCCCCGCACCTCAGGGCCTGTGCTACAGGAGGTGCAGAGAAAACTGTCCCAGATCTTTGAGAGTGTTCCCCTACCTCTGCTGGATTGGACTTGTGCCTCCCTCGGCCGTACGTCTTGGTTGTCCACCGAATTGTGACCTCTGCCGCTAGCGTTTTCAGAAGGGAATTTTTTGACTAATTCCGCGACTTTGGTCTTCTGGTACTGCAGTACTGTTGTAGACCTCTCCACCTCGGGAATAAGAGAAATAAGTTCTCCTTGTAGCGTGGGTCTAAAAGTGTCACCAACCAGTAATGAATGTCCGCCAAGATGTTGATAACGCGAGGGTCACGAGACAGGCAAAGTAACATAAAGTCAGCCATGTGTGCCAGACTGTTAACAGGCAAGACTTCAGGGTCCTCACCAACAGCATGACTGTCCATGCTGGCCTCATCATCCTCCTTCTCCTCCATCTACTCCTCTCCCCTGTCCTCTGGCCATCCACGCTGAACCGACGGTATGACAGTTGTGCATGTATTACCGTCAATTCCGCATGAAAGTAGCTCTATTTCTTCATCCTCCTCGTCATAGTCCTCCAATGCACGTCTGGATGAGATGAGGCTGGGCTGTGTGTAATCACCCTGTACGGTTTCTTGCTACAACTCATCGTGCTCCGCCTGGAATGCATCGTCTTTGATTTTGTGCAGAGAGCGTTTTAGAAGACAAAGAAGCGGGATGGTGACGCTAATGATGGCGTCATCGCCGCTCACCATCTTGGTGGAGTCCTCAAAGTTTTGGAGGACGGTACATATGTCGGACATCCATGTCCACTCCTGAGGTCTTATGTGTGGAGTTTGAACCATATACCGACGGCCTAGTTGATGCTGGTACTCAACAACTGCCCTCTTCTGCTCACAAATCCTGACCAACATGTGCAGTGTGGAATTCCAATGCGTGGGGACATCACACACCAGTCTGTGAGCCGGAAGCTGCAAACGCCGTTGAAAGCCAGCAAGGGTGGCAGAAGCAGTAGGTGACTTTCTAAAATGGGCACACATGCGGCATACTTTGACGAGCAGATCTGACAGCTCCGGGTAGGATTTAAGAAACCGCTGAACCACGAGGTTGAGCACATGGGCCACGCATGGAACATGTGTCAGCTCGCCTCGCCTCAGAGCCGCCACAAGGTTCCGGCCATTGTCACACATGAACATGCCTGGCTGTAGGTTCAGCGGTGTGAGCCAGTGATCTACCTGCTGTTTCAGAGCTGTCCACAACTCTTCAGCATTGTGGGGTTTGTCACCTATGCATATTAGCTTCATTACAGCCTGTTGCCGCTTAGCCGAGGCAGTGCTGCAGTGCTTCCAGCTTGGGACTGGTGTGGAGGGTGAAGTGGAGGAGGAGGAGGAGGCTGAGGATCATGACGTTCTGGAGCTGTACGCTGTGGGTGAAACCCTGACTGAGTTAGGGCCTACAATCCTTGATGTCGGAAGGACGTGTTCCGTCCCAAGCTCATACTGGGTCCTGGCTTCCAGAATATTAACCCAGTATGCCGTCAGCGAGATGTGCCGGCCCTGCCCACAAGCACTTGTCCACGTGTCCGTAGTTAGGTGGACTTTGCCTGTAACTGCATTGTTAAGGGCACGTCTGTTTGTTTTGTGACACATGCTTATGTAATGTGGGGTCGGCACACCGGGAGAAATAGTGAAGGCATGCATTGTTAAGGGCACGTCTAATGTTTTGTGACACATGCTTATGTAATGTGGGGTCGGCACACCGGGAGAAATAGTGAAGGCTGGGGACCGAGTAACGTGGGACAGCAGCTTCCATCAGGTCGCGGAATGCTTCCATCTCCACTAGCCTAAAAGGCAACATTTCCATCGCAAGCAGTCGCGAAATGTGTGCATTTAGAACTGTGGCAGGTGAGGCTTTGGCAGCGTATTTGCGCCTGCGTTCCAACGATTGGTGTATGGATAATTGAACGCTGCGCTGGGACAAGGACGTGGCTGATGATTGTGCTATTTATGCTTGTGCAATTACAGGTGAAGAACAGGAGGCATCTTCGCATGCTGTATGGACAGGGTATTGTCTTGCACTCACAACAGTGGAGGATGCAGCCAATGCAGACAATGCTCCTGGACTCTGGTGTACATCCCACAAAGTCGGGTGTTTTGCTGACATGTGCCTGATCATGCTGGTGGTGGTCAGGCTGCTAGTTTTGCTACCCTTGCTGATGCTGGCATGGCAGGTATTGCAAATGGCCTTTTTGGAATTATCTGCAGACACCTTAAAAAACAGCCAGACTCGGGAAGACCTAACAGTTGTACTGGCAACTTCTGTAGTGTTGTTGTTCCGGCGAACAGTTGCCTGCCTTCTGCCTGCGGCCACCACCCTGCTTCTTCTGGCCTGTTGTGATGCTACGCCTAACTCCACCTGTGCACTTCTGTCCTCGCTCTGCATGTCCTCCTGCCAGGTTGATCCAGTTACTGGATCATCCACCACGTCGTCTTCCACTTCCGCACCCTGGTCCTCCTCCTGACTTTCTGGCAATTGTGTCTCATCATCGTCCAACTCTTGTTGAGACACGTTCCCATCGCTGCCTTTGTGAGACCGTGGCTGCTCAATTATTTGTGCATCGGTACATATGATCTCCTCATGACCCACTTCAACTGGAGCTGGCGAGAGGCCAGAATCTAAGAATGTATAAGTGAACAACTCCTCAGAGTGTCCAAGTGTGGGATCAGTAAAAATTAACATGCGCATATAGGGTTTTATCTAAATTAATTATTATCAGCGTGCGATGTGGAATTGCTCACCTTGTCCAGTTGTGAAACCCACAACTGGTTAAATAGCGATCAAATGCAGCTGCTGCAGGGACTGCACTCCCACAGATCACTGTGGTATCAACGCAGATTTCCTTGGAAGAAGCGAGTCAATGTCCGCGCTGCTGCTCCAGAAAAGAATGAACCAGGACACGGAGATGTCTGGAACAACTTGTGCTTTTAATATCCAAAGCGTTTCGGAGCCACAAACTGAGCTCCTTCCTCAGGGTCATCAAAATCACACTGACGTGGTGATGGGGTGTGAATACTTTTGGCCACAACTGTATATATATACAGATAGTGGAAAGTGTCATTAGTGTTTGCACATAATAAATATCTATAAGAATTGTGTTTAGTAGTAATATAGTGTTGGTGTCAAACAAAACAGACCCATGCAATGAATATGGGTTCAAATACCTCACAAAAAAGAAAACAAATAGATAGATAAATTGATTCATTTGTCGGAAAAAAACATTCTCAAAAATGTGTTTAAAAAGAGAGAAGGAAAAAACTTTTATAATCTGGATAATAATATGTTTGATCTTTTACAGATAGAAGGATAATCAGGATAAGAACTCCCTTATGCTTTGCGGCACGGAATCTGCGTGGAGAAAACCAACAGACATCAGAACAAATAAATAAATAATCTATCAAATTACTCAAAGACTTTTTATGGAAAAAAATGCTAAACATATTTTAATTTTAATTTATTTTTAATTGTATGTATTTCATATTATATTAAATATGTATTTCTCTAAAAAATAAATAATTCTCAAATGTATAAAAAAATAATAACTATTTAATTAAACCAATTGTATAAAAATCTATACTAAAATTATTAACAAAATTGTTTCTGTAATTAATTTAATATGCTTACTACATAAAAGATCATTGTTAATATACAGGATAAAAGGTATAGAAAGATCTCAAAAAAGAGCAGAAGAGGACATAGTTGTTTTAAGATGGTGATAATTACAAACTGTCATTAATCATATATATTGTGAAATTCAATTCTAAAACCGGAGGAAATGTACTCTGCGTTCCCGCATTGTCCCATATACAGGGGAGAACTGAAGAAAAGGAAAAACCGGATTGCCCCGGAGGAAACCGTGCATCTCAAAAAACACATATAACAATATGAGAAAAGAAAACCGGATTAAAACCGGTCTGGGTAAAAAAAGTCCCATGTCTAGTACAAACTATAGGGAGATGAAAAACCGGATTGTCCCAGACAGCAAAGAATATCATGGTACCTATAAATCAATTCAAAAGAATTAGAAAGAACTGTTCTGAAGATACAACATTCTCTGAACAATCAGAAATATTGAGAAAAAGATTTACAATGAGGAATTACCCTAACAAGCTGATTGATAATGCTATCAATTTAAGTAGGAATTTGGCACAATGTGAACTTCTAAAAAAGAAATGCAGTAAAGATAAAAAAAAACTAATGAATTCTC
Source organism: Allobates femoralis (assembly GCA_033576535.1). NCBI lineage: Eukaryota > Metazoa > Chordata > Amphibia > Anura > Aromobatidae > Allobates > Allobates femoralis. Next base: position 448,899,813 of record JARQOC010000005.1, on the reverse strand, counting down.
TTATAATTTTATCACTACGTATAATAGGAAACATAGGGAGATCAAAGGAATACTCAATAAACATTGGCCATTATTACTCAGTGACCCAATTTTGAGCAGATTTATACCTAGAAAGCCGGGTATTATGTATCGGGGGCACCTACGATTAAAAGCATATTGGTACCCAGCAGGTTAAAAAATCCTCTTGGGAAGCATACAACAGACCACTCCTCCCCTAAGAAACTTACACCATCCCTTTTGATTTATGCTGCAAGTCCACATTTATAATATATTTATTAGAGTGCCCTTGTGTGATGCAATATATAGGCCGGACTACACAGGAACTCCACTATAGATTGAACAAACATAAATCAAATATAAAGAATGGTGTGTCCAATCATTTTAATATAATCCACAATGGAGATTACACTAAATTAAGAGTCACTGCAAATGACCATATATCATCTCATATCAATAAAAGGGAAACATTTTGGATGCATAAGCTGGGTACTTTAAAACCCAGTGATTTAAATTTGGTATCAGAAATTATTTCATGAAACAATTCTTATGTTTATCCATAATGAGTTTATCACAACTGTTTAATTTGCATCATATTGTTTAATCTTGTTATGCTGATGGTATGCTTCACCAATATGGCTTGTGTTTGAATTATTACAATATGACTCTGCTACATCGGTGTCTTGATCTGCATAATGATTTTCCTCTTATTCCTCACCTTCCCTCCCCCCCTTTTTTTTTTTCATTTCTACTCTAATTATTACCCTTTTCTAAGCATCACTATATTGATACAGATGTTTCACCTGTTTTTTTTCCTTGATAGTTATTATTAGGGATGAGTGAGTACCTTATTATTTGTGCTCGCTATACTCGCAACGAGTAGGTAGCGGTACTCGCTACTCGTTGCGAGTATAGCGAGTACGAATACTTTTGCAGTGTATCTGTAGAAACCTCACCTCTGCTCGCTGGACAAGGACCTTTCACTACCAGCCAATCAAATGGCCGGTAGCGATCTGGCCAATCAGATGGCGCCACGTCACAACTACGTCATCGCTAGCGGCCACCTGATTGGCCAGTTTGCAAGGTTCTGATAGTACATCTCGGACCTTGCAAATTGGCCAATCAGGTGGCCGCTAGCGATCACGTGGTGTGACGTGGCGCCATCTGATTGGCCAGAATGCTACCGGCCATCTGATTGGCTGGTAGTGAAAGGTCATTGTCCAGCGAGCGGAGGTGAGGTTTTCCGGTCCCGGTGCAGGCGTTGGACAGGTGAGTATGTAAGTTTATTGTTTTTTAACAACTTTTACTCACTTTTAGGCTACTTTTGCAGTGTATCCATGGATACACTGCGAAAGTATTAGGACTACTCGCTACTCCCGAGTACACACAAGTACTTAGAGAGTAGCGAGTAGCCCGAATACCGCTACTATTCGGCGAATACCAAATAGTAGTGAGTATACTCGCTCATCCCTACTTATTATTAATTATTTTTTCCCCATACTAATATACCGCACTATATACACAGAAGTCCACATGGATCTTGCTTTTTTTCTGTTCTCATCACTGTCTGTTCTTCCTGATACAAATTTATATACATAAATATTTTCACTGACAATTGGTCTTTTCAATAATGGTGAGACTACATTGTAGGTTTTTTCTCTCCTATTCTGTAATAGTAATTTGAGATGGTACTATCCGGTTCCTGGACCACGATGTTTCTTTTGTTTGTCCGGGGCAATCCGGTTCCCGGATCATGATATTCTTTGCTGTCCGGGACAATCCGGTTTTTCATCTCCCTATAGTTTGTACTAGACATGGGACTTTATTTACCCAGACCGGTTTTAATCTGGTTTTCTTTTCTCATATTGTTATATGTGTTTTTTGAGCCGCACGGTTTCCTCCTGGGCAATTCGGTTTTTCCTTTTCTTCAGTTCTCCCCTGTATATGGGACAATGCGGGAACGCAGAGTACATTTCCTCCGGTTTTAGAATTGAATTTCACAATATATTTGATTAATGACAGTTTGTAATTATCACCATCTTAAAACAACTATGTCCTCTTTTGCTCTTTTTTGAGATCTTTCTATACCTTTTATCCTATATACTAGCTGTGAGCCTGATTCTAAAGAATCGGGAGTCTAGAATCTGTATATAATTTTTTTAAGAGTTTTAAATAATAGACTTACACACCAGATATATGACTAAGTAGGCGATGTAGGCAGAACTGTGAGGGTAGCAATATAGTGGAGGTGAAGAAAGAGTTAATGTCCGACTAACAGGACTATAACAGAGTAGGAAAGTCTTTAAATATATCCCCGGCACACAATAAAAGAAGAGAGATGATTATCCTTTGTGTTTTTTATTTTTGAAGGTGAAAAACAGGTTGTATCACACAACGTTTCGGCTCCAGTTGAGCCTTTCTCAAGTGAGTCTTCTGTATGTATAGAAAGGGGGTTTGTGGTTCAGTTCCCACATGAGCAACTGCTCAGGCCAGTACCTGCCTGTTTGAGGTACTCAGCATATGACTCCATCCTTTGTTTCAGTGCAGCAACATGGTGGCTGGTCTGGGTGGATGGACAGGCTCAACTGGAGCTGAAACGTTGTGTGATACAACCTGTTTTTCACCTTCAAAAATAAAAAACACAAAGGATAATCATCTCTCTTCTTTTATTGTGTGCTGGGGATATATTTAAAGACTTTGTGGCCTTTTTTTCCCTTGTGCACCTAAACGGTGGTCGAGCTATACTATATGCTCTCTGATATAACAGAGTAGGAACTTATAATGATATCAAAAATGTTATTGAAGGAGTTAATGTCCCACAGGCACTCCCACAACAGACTCAGCGCTGTAAATTTTATCCAAAATGGTGTTCAAGGGGTTAATGTACCAGTGGCAGTAGTTATAAACACTACCAAATATGCAGTTAATGCTGAACTGGTATATAATGGTTTAATTTCGCAGTGGCATTACAACTATACACTGTGTAATAGAAATTACAGAAAAAACGGAATGTAAGGGATTAATGTTGCTACTGTCATGAGTACAATATACGCAGTAATAATACTGTTAACCAAAAAAAGATATCTTATCTGATTTAGGGTTGATAATGTATAGGAGCTTGCTTCTCGACGTCGCTGTGTGCTGGCGCCGACCAATGAGCATAGCGCCTCACTTACAGCGGTAAATTTGAAACTCAAAGTCCTCCATGTATCTCAATGGGAAGTGAGGCGCTATTCTCATTGGTCGGCGCCAGCACACAGCGACCAATGAGCTTCGCACCTCACTTACAGCGGTAAATTTGAAACTCAAAGTCCTCCCTGTATCTCAATGGGAAGTGAGGAGCTATTCTCATTGGTCGGCGCCAGCACACAGCAACCAATGAGCTTCGCGCCTCATTTACAGCGCTAAATTTGAAACTCAAAGTCCTCCATGTATCTCAATAGGATGTGAGGCGCGAAGCTCATTGGTCACTGTGTGCTGGCGCCGACCAATGAGCTTCGCGCCTCACTTACAGCGGTAAATTTGAAACTCAAAGTCCTCCATGTATCTCAATGGGAAGTGAGACGCTATTCTCATTGGTCGGCGATTGCACACAGCGACCAATGAGCTTCACGCCTCACTTACAGCGGTAAATTTGAAACTCGAAGTCCTCCATGTATCTCAATAGGAAGTGAGGCGCGAAGCTCATTGGTCGCTGTGTGCTGGCGCCGACCAATGAGACTCGCAATGCCCGCGCAGTGGGCAATGCTTTGCAAGTCGCGTGGGCGCCGCGCGCCCACGGCCACAACGACGGAAGCAGCACCGAAACTTACGGAAGTGCGTTAGGGGAATTATATATTAGATTAAGGCGGCCGTCACACGGTTCAATATTGCGAACGATATCGTTTAAGTGATCTGCTTTTTGCGATATCGTTTGTGCATCGCTGCGTGCAATCAAGCGATTTTACAACGTAAAATTGCTTGATCGTGACATCGCAGATATGAGAGCCGGAGCTCATATCAAGCGATAAACGCTTGTTCAATCTGCTTCATCGTGGTATCATACGATCTCCCAGCGGCAGAGCCTATGCTGGGAGATGGTATCTATGGTAAACGTCGGGTTACTAAGCGCCGCGCGGCGCCTAGTAACCCGATGTGTACCATAGTTACCAGCGATCTCGCTGGCCCACATCGCTGGTGAGTCTGCCTGTATGACAGCTCACCAGCGATGTGAGCGATATTGTTAGCGATCGCGCGTGCACGTGATCGCTAACAATATCGCTCACGATATTGATGAGTGTGACGGCCGCCTAACAATGATCTTTTATGTAGTAAGCATATTAAATTAATTACAGAAACAATTTTTTAATAATTTTATTATAGATTTTTATACAATTGGTTTAATTAAATAGTTATTATTTTTTATGCATTTGATAATTATTTCTTTTTTAGAGAAATACGTATTTAATATAATATGAAATACATACAATTTAAATAAAAAATGAAAAATAAAAATATGTTTAGAATTTTTTTCCATAAAAAGTCTTTGAGTAATTTGATAGATTATTTATTTATTTGTTCTGATGTCTGTTGGTTTTCTCCGCGCAGATTCCGTGCCGAAAAGCATAAGGGAATTCTTATCCTGATGATCCTTCTATCTGTAAAAGATCAAACATATTATAAAAGTTTTTCTTCTTTCTCTCTTATTTAACACATTTTTGAGAATGTTTTTTTCCTACAAATGAATCCATTTATCTATCTACTAGATTAATACCCGATGCTATCGCATCGGAAGGATGGTGATGTGATGTTGAGGATGTTTTGTGTGACATTAAAGCAGCACACCTTGAGATGGAGATGTGGTGAACAGCCATCCTGCCCATCTCTTTAGCTGTTCACAAAAACCCGTCCCTGTTGTAAAAGAAAATAATATTTCTCAGCAGCTATGCTCCTGGACCTTAACATCCGGGTTCATATCGTACGTTCATTATTAGTGAATGCTTTAGCATGTAGTGGAAGAGCAGGTACTAACAGTGCAGTAGGGCTCTTGTGCAGACCGATGTATATAAGTCGTATGTGCGGTGGTGAGTGTGATAAAAATGTAGACGTCGAAGGTGTAGGTTGTCGGTGTTGATAGCGAGCAGAGGCTGCTTGTGCTAATCTAATGGATTTAGACTTAGGGGACTCGTGTGTGAGGCGTTGTCGTTTATAAGCCTTCATGGTGGCAAGGCGATATTCTTTTTCTTCAGGAGTCTCATTAGCATGGCGTTTTCTTTGACGTAGTGACAAAGTATTTTTCCGCTGTGTGTCAGTGGCATACTTTTTGGGAGGAGTCACGTTGAGACTGGTAAGGGAGTATGAGAGCAGATAGTAGAGAGTGAGAGTGTTGGGGGTTATAAGGCGTTAGAGAAGGGGTCCTGCAATTATGAATACAGAAAGGATGTATATGTACATATGTACAGGTGGTGTAAATCAGAAGGGTAAGTTGTAAAGCAGTGCTACAGGATAGAGCTAATAGACGTGGGCTAATTCACTGCGTCTTAATTATAGAAATGTATACTCAGCAGGAGTGAGGGCACTGAAGAGGTTAACTGAGGAGAATATAGAAGCAATACTGTGCAGATGGAGTTAAATATTCACAGCGTCTTAGGTATACTCAGCAGGAGTGATGGCACTGAAGAGGTTAACTGAGGAGAATATAGAAGCAATACAGTGCAGGCGGAGTTAAATGTTCACAGCGTCTTAGATATACTGAGCAGGAGTGAGGGCACTGAAGAGGTTAACTGAGGAGATGGAGTAAGTGAAGAGAGCAGGAGGAGTTATGACGCAGCAGCAGGAGACTTTGGCGAATAGAGGGCTGAAGTAAATTTTCAAAAAGCGCGGCATTTAAGATAGCATCCTGGAACTCTCGCAAGATCCCAGATGCCGTCCAAAAAGTCTCGCGACTGGATCCAGTCCTCTGTGGCGTCGACATACTTCGTCCAAGATGGCGTCCGGGAAGACTCGCGAGACTTTTCGGACGGCATCTAGGATCTTGCGAGAGTTCCCGGACACCATTTTGGAGGAAACATGTCGCCGGGACGGAGGAGTGGAGCCAACATGGTGGGGTCGGCAGCGGAGCGAAGATCATCAGCTGGAGGCGGCGGCGGCAGGGGAGACAATGGGCCGGTGGTAAGTATGGCTGGCAGAGTGCATGGGGGTATGAGTGTGGAGGTGCTGAGTGAGGAGGAGGGTGCAAGGACAGTGGAAGGGGGGGACATGTGTTTGTGGACGTGACAACTGAGGGGAGGGTGTGTGATGAGAAGTGTAGTGTCGGAGGGTGTGTGGAGGAGTGGGGAGTGTGACTGGTGTGTGTGTGGGGCCGCAGCTTGTACCAATGGCGGGAGTGGGGCTTTGGAAGCCCCTGCTCTCGGCAATGGGCGGCCATATTGGAGCACCCAGGGTGGGTGTACAGGCAACTTCAGTCAGGATGTGACGCACCATACCTTTACATTGTGATGGAAGTTGCCTTAGGGTTTTATTATAACAGATACCTACAGCAGTACCTATGTGCAGCAGTGCAAGTGTGCAGCGGTTCCGAAGTCCAGGAGGGGACAACGGGCGGGTGCGGTCAGGAGGAGGCCAAGGACAGCGGCCGGGTGCGGGCAGGAGGGAGCCGAGAAAGAGCGGCCGGGTGCAGGCAAGAGGGGGCCGGGGGACAGCGGTCGGATGCAGGCAGGATGGGGCCAGGCAACAGCGGCCAGGTGCAGGCTGGAGGGGGCCTTGATCTTGATGTTCCCTGAGGAAGGAGCTCGATTTGTGGCTCCGAAACGCGTCGGATAATAAAAGCACAAGTTGTTCCAGACATCTCCGTGCCTTGGTTCCTTCTTTTCTGGAGCAGCAGCGCGGACATAGAGGCAATTCGTCCAAGGAAATCTGCATTGATACCACAGTGATCTGTGGGAGTGCAGTCCCTGCAGCAGCTACATTTGATCGCTATTTATCCAGTTGTGAGTTTCACAACTGGACAAGGTGAGCAATTCCACATCGCACGCTGATAATAATTAATTAAGATAAGACCCTATATGCACATTCTTATTTTTACTGATCCCACACTTGGACACTCTGAGGAGCTATTCACTTATACATACCAGTTGAAGTGGGTCATGAGGAGATCGTATGTACCGATGCACAAAATTTGAGCAGCCACGGTCTCACGAAGGCAACAGTGGGAACGTGTCTCAACAAGAGGTGGACGATGATGAGACACAATTGCCAGAAAGTCAGGATGAGGACAAGGGTGCGGAAGTGGAAGATGACGTGGTGGATGATCCAGTAACTGACCCAACCTGGCAGGAGGACATGCAGAGTGAGGACAGCAGTGCACAGGGGAAGTTAGGCGTAGCATCACAACAGGCCAGAAGAAGCTGGATGGTGGCCGTAGGCAGAAGGCAGGGAACCATTCCCCGGAACAACAACACGACAGAAGTTGCCAGTACAACTGTTAGGTCTTCCCGAGTCTAGCTGTTTTTTAAGGTGTCTGCAGATAATTCCAAAAAAAAAAAACTGGGTAACAAACATTGACATCCATTTTGTCATGCTATCCCTTGTAAAAGTGAATAAATTGAGGCTAAAGGAACATTTTTAGATAAAATGTAAATGCATTTATTTTTTCATTCCAATTTGCATTCATAGCTGTAAAGGATTAATTAACTTCTTTTTTGTTAATTCTTTATTTATAGTATTTATCATAGAAGAACATAAAAATCAAACGATACAAAGTGTTCAGTGTTGTACACTAACATAATTAAACACAGAAGCTCCTTACACCCAACATAAAATGGTTAAGAGAAAGAAGACAAATAAAGGTCAGAAAATTGGTCGGAAAATAAGAACTAGTAGAAGGAAGAAAGAGAGAAGAGGGGGGAGGGGGAAATCTAGGGGAGAGAAAATGTCCTCATTACATCTGCCACTGAACTTTTACATGTCCCGGCAATCATCTGTTCCTCAACATTCTCTATAGGTCTCAGACTGCTGAAACTGCAGCCAACTAAACTACGTATTTCTAAATCTCGTGTACGAGAACTGAAGATGTTAAGTCTTCCATAAACATAAGGTTGTTTACCTTCAAGATCCACATCGAGATCGGTGGACATGCCGCCTTCCTCCATAAAAGTGGAATACACACTCGTGCTGCCATTATCAAGAATCTCAGCAAAGAATGCTTATATCTGTTAGTAGGTCTCTCACAATTGTGAAGTAAAAATAGTGCGGGGCCCAGTTCTCCCTCATAGTCCGTAACTATGCAGATGATTTTGCTCACCTTGAACCAAAAAGGGCCAACGATTCTGCAATCCCAAAAAATGTGCACCAAAGTGCCCTCAGCCTCACCACACCTCCAGCACATCGGGTCAGTAGAGGGGAACATTTTATGTAAACACGAAGGGACCCTATAACATCGTGTGAGTAATTTGTAGTTTGCCTCTTGGAACCGCGAGCTAATCGAAGAGGTATGGGCCAGAGTGCAAATCCTAGTTCTGTGTTTTGGGCTAAGTTCTATTTCTAAGTCTGCCTCCCATTGCAGCATGAAAGGAGGTGTTGGTAGATCCGGGGGATAGATCAACAACGCATATGCTCTGGAAAGGGCATGTCTACACAGTCCTGAGCCCTGACAAAATGTTTTGAATACTGTTTTAGATCTACGAAACTCCGTTTTGGGCAGAATGCTATAGATTGAGTTGTAGAGATCTCCAAAATCCTAAATGACCAGGAGTTGAGATGGAACTCAGTATTTCAAGAGGCGGCCAAGTTTCGCCACCTCCCCAGCTCTCTACTCTATCAATGCCTGCTTCAATCCATCTGCAGAAAATTGGATCTTCAATAATCGGTTTAAAATTCGGATGGCTAAGTACCGGAGTTAGAATCAAATTAGTAGGAATCATTGTTGAGCAGATCAACCTGTGGCTGCGTGTAAATACCGTGGACCCAACAGATGGGTTGTTATAAAGGCCTTCTTTTGTTCCCAATGTCACCTAAGGCAGTGTATGTAGTTGAAATGGGGTAAAACTATGTTCAATCTGAACCCAAATTTTGTTTTCTTTATTTCTTCACCAATCTATCACCCGTGCCAGACGCGCCAGGTGATACATCTTAATGTCTGGAAGCCCCACTCCACCCTCTCCTTTAGGTCTAAACAATATTGATATTGCCACGCGGGCACTCTTGTTGTTCCATATGAAAGTAGTCTGGATTTGAGAGATTGATTTAAAGAAGGAGGATGGGATCCTGATAGGGAGAGCTTGTAAATAGTATAGAATCCTAGGTAAAAATAGTCATTTTGAAAAGCTGACATCTGCCCATCCATGTAAATGTTGATCTTGTTCATCTATCACAGTTCGCACGTATTGAGCTTAAAAGGGTAGGGAAGTTAACCTGGTAGAGGTCATGGACGTCAGTCGTGATCTGCAGACCCAAATAGTTTATAGCCCGCTTTGAACAGCGGAACCTGAAAGTGTCTTTTAGGCTATCCACAAGCCAGAGTGGAAAAGTAATGTTTAGGGCCTCAGACGTAGATTGATTCATTTTCAAATTTGAGAGAATGGAATATACCTCTAGTTCTTTCAAAAGGTTAGGGAGAGAAATCTCAGGGTTCGATATAAAGAATAGTAGGTCATCCGCATATGCAGCAATTTTATGCATGGATGATTTCACCTTTACGCCAATTATGTCTAGGTTCCCCCAAATATGTCTCAGTAATGGCTCAAGAGACAGTATGAAAATCAGTGGAGAAAGCGGACAACCCTGGCAGGTGCCATTCGTAATGTCGAATGACTCAGATAAGATGCCATTCACCCAAACCCTGGCTGAAGGTACCGAATACAGGGACAACACCGATTGCATCATCCTTGTTCCTAGGCCTATATGGACCAAGGTTTCCAAGAATGTCCAATTAACTCTGTCGAATGCTTTTTCTGCATCCGTCAACAGAAGCATCAGTGAGGAGCCAGAAAGTTTAGCTTTAGGAATTAAATCTATCGCTTTAATTAATTAACTTCTTTAATGTGGTTTTGAGCAGTCTAAGGGTACCTTTACACGCCACAACCACAGGAGACATTTTTGGCGGCGATATTTCTCGCTGGAATTATCGCCGCCAAATTGCCTCCTTATTGCAGCGTGTATTTCAGGAATTTGACGGCGATATGTCGCCTCGCTTCGGTCGCCTGGTTTCAGAGCACTGCTCCAAAATCGAAACCAGGCGACATTGGTTTTATCGCCGCCAAATTCCCAAAATACACGCCGCAATAAGGAGGCAATTTGGCGGTGATAATTCCAGTGAGAAATATCGCCGCCAAAAATGTCTCCTGTGGTTGTGGCATGTAAAGGTACCCTTAGGGGTGCCGTTTTTAGAATGGTGTCATTTGGGGTATTTTCTGTTATATTCGCCCCTTCATAGTCACTTAAATGTGATGTGGTCATTAAGAATACGGTTTTATAAATTTTGATGTAAAAATGGGAAATTGCTAATAATCTTTGAAATCTAAATCTACACGCTTCAATGTCTCAGCGCTCCCACCAACGATCCGACTTGGCCTGGATCTCTTGAACGTCATTCATTGATCGCTAGTGAGGTGTCACACGTACAGATATATTGAACGACGCAGCAAAGATTCCGTGACAAGCGAACGATTCTTGCGGTAGTTTGGTCGCCTACGTGCTTCATTCTGAATAGGCGAAGTCGTAAACGAGATCGTTGGAATGGTGTCACACACAACGATGTTGCAGGTTGATCGAACGATGAACAACAGATTAATGGTCCTGTTCATAAACCTGCGATCAATGATTAGCCGACTTATCGTTGGTTGTATCTACGTGTCACACGCAACAACGTCGTTACGACGTCGCTGCACTGCCCCAAAAGCCATGACGTACCAATGATATCGTTAACGATATCATAGTGTGTAACGGGCCCTTAACTTCCTAGCAAAAAAAATGGTTTCCAATATTGTGCTGATGTAAAATAGACATGTGTGAAATGTTATTTAATTACTATTTTGTGTGATATAACTCTCTGGTTTAACAGTATAAAAATTCTACGTTTTAAATTTGCTACATTTTCAAATTTTTTGCCAAATTTCTGTTTTTTTTCACAAATAACTGCAAAAAAATATTGTCCTAAAATGTACCACTATCATGAAGTCCTGTCATGTCATGAAGAAACAATCTGAGAATCACTGGGATGCGTTGAAGCGTTCCAGAGATATAACCTAATACATTGACACTGGTCAGAATTGTAAAATATTGTCTGGTCATAAAGGTCAAAATTGTCTCCGTCACTAAGGCTCACTGTACTGCTCGTTCATTTTTGCCTATTAACGGGACAGATAACATTTGTCCACTGTCTTTTCTAGCAAAATAATAAAACAGCAACATCCCCCATGAAAAACATCACAAAAATAACCAGTTTTTCTACAAATCTCGGTGTCAGGGCACCCTAAGTATATATACTATATATAATTATACTTATCAATCTAACCTACTGCTCAAGTAGTAATCTACTTGAAGATAATACGTAAAATCCTAGCATGGATGACTTTTGCTGCATAAGAACACACTAGTTATAATACGTCCACTTCCAGACAAGGTACCTTTTTACTACTTCTACAAGCATTGACTGTGGTGCTACCCTACAGCGTATACATGTGCTTCTTTTTAAGCAGCGGCCAAGCATTGCTTTTTTTGTCTCACTGGACATTTTCCATTTAATCAGGAAACTGTAATGAGGGCTGTCTCTTTATTTTAGACATTTGTGAAGTAGGACAAAGGTTCTTCTTCAATAGCTGGATGTTATAAAAGAATGAGATGTTCCTCATTTGTATTGACATTCATATTGATATAATGAATAAGATGTCTCTTTGTTTGCCTGGATTTATATTCCGCAGACTATCCAGCCCATGCACTAAGAGGGGACCATTTTTTTTTTACCATTTCACCTAAGGCAATTAGGCTAATTAGCAGGATGCACAGTAGGATTACAGTGTTGATGTTCTACCTTGGTATAGAAATGAAAGGCAAAATATATTCTTATATATTATATATATATTTCTTATGTAACCAGATACAGTATAAGTATAATTCTAGGCCAGAAACATGTTTTTCTTCTTATTTGACCGTATATAGACTATCACATAGATGAAATTATATTCAAAATATTTAATAGCCATTTTAACGAAGTGTTGTCTAGCCTCTCAGAGCTGTCACTCTCTGCCACATCACATATTCTTTGAGACAGAAAAATAATTGGCCATTTTACTTACTTTGAGATAGGAACTCCACGGGGATTTGCAGCTTCCATAAATATGGGACATTTTATTTCTATATCCAAAGACATTTCCGATTTTAACTTTTGGAAGTTTTTTTTTAATTAGTTGTACAACAGAATAATATACAACTGAAGAAACCTACCTGAAGCTGATGTCAATAGATATAATGTTATTATTTCTATAGACAAATAATTTGTTTAATCTTTCTCCTTATAACTCATGTTATAGGCTTTCACATAGAGGTCCTTCACAAAGCTGAGGTCATTCTATTTATAAGCTAAATCAAAGGTCATTCTAGTAATTACGTAATAACAATTTCATTTATTAGTCCTGTGCTCTAGTATTGCTTTTGTATTGGGTAACACTAATAAGAAATGGCAGGCAAATAGCCCTACCACGACAGAGCTATATTGGAAGCATACAAGATACCTACACAAGGTGGTTTTAATACTGATGACTGAATGTTATTACATACATATTGAGTAGACACATACAGTTGTAGCCAAAAGTATTGACTTGCCTGTTCTGTCAGATAATACTCAGTTTCTTCCTGAAAATGATTGCAATCACAAATTCTTTGGTATTATTATCTTCATTTAATTTGTCTTCAATGAAAAATTTAGGTCTGGACTCATTGCTGGCCACCTTAGAAGTCTCCAGTGCTTTCTCTCAAATCATTTTCTAGTGCTTTTTGAAGTGTGTTTTGGGTCATTGTCCTGCTGGAAGACCCATGACCTCTGAGGGAGACCCAGCTTTCTCACACTGGGCCCCTACATTATGCTGCAAAATTTGTTGGTAGTCTTCAGATTTCATAATGCCATGCACACAGTCAAGCAGTCTAGTGCCAGAGGCAGCAGAGCAACCCCAAAACATCAGGGAACCTCCGCAATGTTTGACTGTGGGGACCGTGTTCTTTTCTTTGAATGTCTCTTTTTTTCTCCTGTAAACTCTATGTTGATGCCTTTGCCCACAAAGCTCTACTTTTGTCTCATCTGACCAGAGAACATTCTTCCAAAACGTTTTAGGCTTTCTCAGGTAAGTTTTGGCAAACTCCAGCCTGGCTTTTTTATGTCTCGGGGTAAGAAATGGGGTCTTCCTGGGTACCCTACTATACAGTCCCTTTTCATTCAGACGCCGACGGATAGTACGGGTTGACACTGTTGTACTCTCGGACTGTAGGGCAGCTTGAACTTGTTTGGATGTTAGTCGAGGTTCTTTATCCACCATCCGCACAATCTTGCGTTGAAATCTCTCGTCAATTTTTCTTTTCCGTCCACATCTAGGGAGGTTAGCCACAGTGCCATGGGCTTTAAACTTCTTGATAACACTGCGCACAGTAGACACAGGAACATACAGGTCTTGCTCATGCTTCCTCACAATTTGGTTTCTCAAGTCCTCAGACAGTTCTTTGGTCTTCTTTCTTTTCTCCATGCTCAATGTTGTACACATAAGGATACAGGACAGAGGTTGAGTCAACTTTAATCCATGTCAACTGGCTGCAAGTGTGATTTAGTTATTGCCAACACCTGTTAGGTGCCACAGGTAAGTTACAGGTGCTGTTAATTACACAAATTAGAGAAGCATCACATGATTTTTCTAACAGTGCCAATACTTTTATCCACCCCCTTTTTTATGTTTGGTGTGGAATTATATCCAATTTGGCTTTACGACAATTCTTTTTGTGTTTTTTCATTGAAGACAAATTAAATGAAGATAATAATACCAAAGAATTTGTGATTGCAATCATTTTCAGGAAGAAACTGAGTATTATTTGACAGAATAGCAGGGGTGTCAATACTTTTGGCCACAACTGTAAGTACATGATACCCATTATCATATGTATCAAACCTGTATAAGGGAGAAGGCATTGTAGCACAAATCAATGTTATACAGTACAGACCAAACGTTTGGCACACCTTCTCATTCAAAGAGTTTTCTGTATTTTCATGACTATGAAAATTGTAGATTCACACTGAAGGCATCAAAACTATGAATTAACACATGTGAAATTATATACTTAACAAAAAAGTGTGAAACAACTGAAAATATGTCTTATATTCTAGGTTTCTTCAAAGTAGCCACCTTTTGTTTTGATTACTGCTTTGCATACTCTTGGCATTCTCTTGATGAGCTTCAAGAGGTAGTCACCAGAAATGGTCTTCCAACAGTCTTGAAGGAGTTCCCAGAGATGCTTAGCACTTGTTGGCCTTTTTGCCTTCACTCTGTGGTCCAGCTCACCCCAAATCATCTCGATTGGGTTCAGGTCTGGTGACTGTAGAGGCCTGGTCATCTGGCATAGAACCCCATCACCATCACACCTCTTCCTCCATGCTTCACAGTGGGAACCAGGCATGTAGAGTCCATCCATTCACCTTTTCTGCGTCGCATAAAGACACGGTGGTTAGAACCAAAGATCTCAAATTTGTACTCATCAGACCAAAGCACAGATTCACACTGGTCTAATGTCCATTCCTTGTGTTATTTAGCCCAAACAAGTCTCTTCTACTTGTTGCCTGTCCTTAGCAGTGGTTTCCTAGCAGCTATTTTTACATGAATGCCTGTTGCACAAAGTCTCCTCTTAACAGTTGTTGTAGAGATGTATCTACTGCTAGAACTCTGTGTGTCATTGACCTGGTCTCTAATCTGAGTTGCTGTTAACCTGCAATTTCTGAGGATGGTGACTCGGATGAACTTATCCTCCCCAGCAGAGGTGACTCTTGGTCTCCCTTTACGGGGGCGGTCCTCAAGTGAGCCAGTTTCTTTGTAGAGTTTGATGGTTTTTGCAACTGCACTTGGGGACACTTTCAAAGTATTCCCAATTTTTCGGACTGACTGACGTTAATTTCTTAAAGTAATGATGGTCACTCGTTTTTCTTTATTTAGAATTTGTATTATGGCAAGAAAAAAACAGCTAACAGTCTATACAGTAGGACTATCAGCTGTGTATCCACCAGGGCTTAGTATAAGGGAAGGGAAAGGGGGTATTTTGCTCACCACGGCTTCCAGAGGCTGTTAGTGCTTGAAGTAATGGCTGGTTCCCATTCACTTGAACAAATATTGGGTATAAAGAAATTATGTTTCATGTGAGTGGGCATGTTTCTCCAATTTTTTGGCATACTCTGTAAAAACGAGTTATTTGGGGAACCTTATCACTCAATGTGAATCATATATTTTTGTAATATTGTATGAATTTTTATAAAAGTGATTTATATTATATCTACTAGTGCAATATATTTATCTGTTTATATCAAGTTAGCAGGTTTTAGTCCAGTATTGATATACGGTAGTTAAAATGAAAAGACTGCTGAAAAGCAACTCATCCAGATCTTAATTAATGGTGAATGATGGCACATTTGATAGGGGGGTGGTATGAATGCTTTTAGTTTCTCTATAAATATGTGATGTTCACATTTGCAAGCATGCCTAAGACTAAGGATTTTGTATCCGAAACGCATCAGGCGTGGAGGTAGGGAGCTGCGTACCCCACTAATGCTTTTAATGATGTCTGAATAAAGATCTGGAATTTTAACTGCAACAAGTCTGGTGCCGGAGTTCCTTCAATATGTGTATCCACCAGACTTCTGCACAACACAACTGATGGGCCCAACCCCATTTATAAGACAAGAAATCCCACGTATTAAACCTGACAGGGCACACCTGTGAAGTGTAAACCATTTCCGGTGACTACCTCTTGAAGCTCATCAAGAGAATGCCAATAATGTGCAAAGCAGTAATCTAAGCAAAAGGTGACTACTTTGAAGAACCTAGAATATAAAACATATTTTCAGTTATTTCACTCTTTTTGTTAAGTATATAATTCCACATGTGTTAATTCATAGTTTTGATGCCTTCAGTGTGAATCTAGAATTTTCATAGTCATGAAAATACAGAAAACTCTTTGAATGAGAAGGTGTGTCCAAACGTTTGGTCTGTACTGTACTTTAGGAATACAATCTTCAATTCATTAAAGGGTATGAAAGCTGAATTGTTTGCCAGGTAAAAATGTCAACCTATTTTAAGGCACTTAGGTTAGGGTCACATTAACGTTTGTGCTGTGCTCAGGGGGGTAGCATTTAAAACATAGGTTTTGGCAGCCTTAACGTGGTGCTACCGCCATGGTAGCGCCACATTAATGCTGCCAATGCTTACTTATGGAGACGCGGCCCATAGCGTGGCTCAAACACGGCTATCTGACTGAAATCCCGCGTTATTTCCTAATGTGAGAAAAGACGCTTTTGAAAGCGTCTTCAGTCTCGCTAGTAAAAAGTGCGAGATTTCAAACTCCGGCACTCAGATGCTGGCGTTTGATCCGCGCTTGGGGCCGCGTCTCCATAGGTAACAAGGCATCAGGGCTGCCAAAACCTATGTTTTAGCGCGGATCCCCTTTTAATGTTAATGTGACCCTACCCTTAATATATATCTATCGAAAACGTATAATGCTTTAACCTGGTACAAATGTAAATTAGAAATGTGAAGTTGAGTTATGAAGCATGTGCTACACAGGATATTTAATATGTGGTGACACAAAACCACAATGAAGGGCAGGCCAAGGAAAGGGAAACTGAGAATATTTTCTTTTTACATTATCGTGAACTTTTTACTTTTGATTTCTCATGAAACTAAAGTGTAATTGCTTTTCTTTTTCTTTAGAAATCAGTTTCTTAGAAGATTGGAAAGACTTAAAGAGTTGGTCAAGGTCCAAAGTAAATTTCTTCCTAAATCTCTATCTGTTTAGTGCTATAATTTATATTAATTTTCAATATACTTGAATTAAAAACCCTTCTCTTTTGCTAAATACACTATCTAGCTGCTTTACTATTTTTTGTTTTACTTCCTTTATGATGAAGCTTCATTTCAATACTCTAACAAAGCGCCAGAAGGGGCAGAGGCTGTGGTCACTGCTGCATGCTTAATTCCTCCCTGAAACAAAGCATCATCAGTGATGCTCATTTGAGGGGCTGTGTTAGTCCTAGTGCGATGTACACTGTGTACAATGACAGTGCTCTCTGTTGCTGGCTCAGATCAGCAGTAATAAGCCAGCAACAGAGCGGTGCCAGAATAGTTGGTGTAGAGTTCAGAACTGCCCCCACATGTGACGTGACCGGTGTGCCATAATCCTGGAATAATGAGATGCAGAAACAAAAGAAAAACACAAGATTCAAAAGAAAATCTCCACCTCCACCAGGTAAAAGAAAACTAAAAAAAAACATATTCATGGTAAACGACAAGCTAAAAAAAAAAAAAAAAAAAGAATTAAAGAACACCTTATTTACATTGAGGTATATCCCTACATACCATACCAAAACCTAGGTATAGTATCCTCTCACACTGTTATTCAAGACCCTCAACAAATTAGCCTGTTTTTTGTCTGAAAAAAAAAACAAACTCTACATAAATTGCCATAACAGAATAAAAGAAATGTAGTCTTGCTGAACAAGTTACCTGAAATCTTAAACCTCCAAATTTGAACTTTGTTAATTATATTAGGGAATTTCTTAATGGAGTTTGGTGGAGGAAATCAAACTATTGGAAAGAATATACTGTTTAAGGTTGTTCTCCATAGAAGATGCCCTAAGAGTATTTTCATTAAAGGTTAACTACCAGCAGAGATGAGCGAACCTTTAGAAATTTGAATTCTGTTTGGTTTGACAAATGGCATATGTTCGCTGAACTTCTGAACCCCATTCACATTCAATGGAAGGCAAAATCAAGGGCCTAGAAAACACCTTAAAAGGTTCCCAAAAGCTGGCAAAACAGTGCAAATTAAGGACAGACACGAGGAAAGGGCCATCTATTACCCAGAGTTAAAATTTTCATCATTGTGCATTATGTATGCATTGGCCAAGACCTGGCCCAGTATTTCAAGCTCCAGGTGTAGGCATGGTGGTGAGAGTGCCTGCTAAATTCAATAAACTGACAAGAAGGGGATGCCCAAAATGAGTGTCCACATTTTAAAAAATTAGGGCCAGATACCACCAAAGTGGCATCAATTGACCCAGACCAAAAATTATAGAATCACAAAGCCTGCATGCATGGCCCAGAGTCTGGATCAGGGTCTGGCTTAGCATTTCAAAGTTAAATATTTATGAGGGATGAGTGACATGAGTAGGTATAGTACTCACAGAGCCTGCTAAATTCAGGAAATACACAAGGAGACCCCTAAGAAGACTGTCCATATTTAAAAAATTATGGCCAGATACCACCAAAGTGGCATCAATTGATCTACAATAAAAACTGTATAATCGTGCAGCTTTCATGCTTGACACAGGGTCTGAAACAGGTCCTGGCCAATCATTTCAAGGTTAAACATTCATAAGTAACAGGAGTATGGATGACACCTGTTGACAACTACTCACAACAGAGCCCTGCTAAATTCAGGAGACAGACAAGAATTAGGACCAGATAGCACCAAAGTGGCATCAATCGACCCAGAACAAAAATTGTAGAATGGGTAAATGAATGCAGGACACTGGAAAGTACAACATCGCCTACTCTGCCCACTCAGCCACTGGGGTGGAAATGTCCTTGGAGATCCATGACTTGCTCATCTTCATGAAAGTTAGGCAGTCTACACTTTCAGGGGACAGCTGGATGTACTTATCTGTCAGGATATCACTAGCAACACTGAAAACACTTCCTGAGAGAATGCTGGCTGTCAGGCATGACAAAACCTCCAAGGCGTAATTGGTGAGCTCAGTCTACTCCTCCATTTTTGAAGTCCAAAATGCAATAGGGTCTAACCCCCCCAGATAACATGGATGTTGAGCTCCAGATAATCCTACACCATCCTATCGAGTCATTCACTATGTGTCAGACTCGTACTCATTTCTCCCGTTGGACACGCTGGTGGAAAAAATTGTTCAAAGGACTCCAAGAAATTGCTTGACAGGTATATTGGTGCTGCTAATATTTCTACACAGACAACTTGATGTAACCTGGTTTGTAAGTGTAGATATGCAATGCCTACTGTGTCCCTCATTGATGTGTTTGGAAAAAACAATTCTAAGATTGCCAACAAGCCTTTTTTGATACTCCAGCATGCGTGTGTCCCTATTGAAGACGAGGAACATCTGGCTAAATTTATTTTTCTAATACGGATCCAAGAGTGTGGTAACCCAGTAGTCATCTCTAATTTGAATCCTAAAACAGAAAAAAACTGCACAGCACTCACAGACATAATGTGAACTGGTCCCAGCAGTCACCTTGTCGCGGTTGATGAGCAAATGGACATTGGCCAATGTGTGTACCAAGAACTCCAAGAAAATAAAAAAATAAGATTTTTGAGTTTTTCGAAAAAAACATACGTTTTTTAATCTTTTCCTCTAATATATACTGCTTGTTAGCATGTGTGCACCACTGGTAGTAGCTGAGTGCTGCAAAGAATTTTTTTCTAGTAATTTGAATCCTAACAATACAGGCTTCATTTTGCAGGACAGCAAGAAGGTGCTCATGTGCAGCCCAATGGGACAGGGTACTCGGTACCGGACTGGGGTATCACAGGGGTTATCACGGCGGTGTTTGGTCCGGACCGTGTCCCGAGCCCACAAGTAAAGGTTGGGGGTTATTTACAGGGGAGAAAATCGTGACGCCACCCATGGTATGTGGTCAGGGTCACCACCGCTGCTGCAGAACCTTCGGGGATGATGTATGGCAGCCTGTGATGTGACGGCTCTCCACGGGCAGAGCCTGGTCCCCGGGGTAATAGTGATGAAAACAGTTTGTGAGGGAGAACGGGGTTCGAGTGCAAGGATTACACAGCCTCACTGTTTTGTAGTTTACCAGGTCTTTTACTGAGATGGTGATTCAGCTGAGTACTGTCCACGGAGTCTGCACAGGGGCCGAGTTGCTCCCACCCTGGCCGGGTCCTTTGGCTCCCTGCTTCTGCGCTACTTGTGTGGCCCTGCTGCCGCTTTAGCTAAGCTGCCGGCCTTCTCTCCCCTCACGGGTACCAATCTGCTAGGTAACTTGAATCTTGTCCTGTGTTCCTTGACCCCGCCGTGTTGCTTCGCTGTGGTACAGTGAAGATGTGGAACATTCACTAATCCACTGTTCACTCTGCTGTTTGTGTCAGGCACAATTTCGGATCCGGTACCGTTCTGTGCGCTCCTCTGGGGTGTGTTTCAGGGTAACTCGGTCTCCCAGGTGTGTTCCCCTGCTTACCCTGTCTCCGTTCCTCAGAGCCTGGCTTGGCCTGGAACTGGACAGCGGACCGTGGGTGAGCCTAATCCAGCTCTTTTACACCCAGGTCCTTCTTACTCAGTCCCCCTAGGAACTGAACTGCCCACTTCCTCTCCACCCCAGAATATATAGGGAAGCAGCTTTAGCTCCCCCTTCTGACCTTGAGGCACTAGTGTAGTGTTGTGGGAATCTTACCCTTTGTGGTGTTACTGTGGCACATGAACCCTGGGATGCCACATTCATGTGTCTACTAAAAAAGAGAGGAGATACAAGAGGCGCAGATTGTGCCTTATCAAAAAGACACTGATGTTTTAGTGTGGATTATATGGATATCCACTCACCTTTTAAGGTTGTGAGACCCACCTCACCCTGAGGAAGGTGCTGGGACAGCATTGAAACGCGTAGGTTTTGATGAATAAAGGACCTTATGATGGTAATAACCTATTGTGAAATCCTTTGGTAAAGAGCAGCAGCGTGGACCGTGAATACCATTCCTGTTTGATTCCTGATTTCCCGCAGTTTTTGGTGTGACGGTGGAGGTTCTGCTGCAGCTGCCTTATGCTTTCATACTGGTTGTGGGTCTCACAACCTTAAAAGGTGAGTGGATATCCACTTACAGGGTGAGGAAGGTGCTGGGACAGCACTGAAACGCATAGGTTTTGATGAATAAAGGACCTTATGATGGTAATAACCTATTGTGAAATCCTTTGGTAAAGAGCAGCAGCGCGGACCGTGGATACCATTCCTGTTTGATTCCACATTCATGTGTCTGACGTAGTGATGAGCAAGTATACTTATTACTATTCACTACTCGCACAAATAGTACGGTATTCAGGATACTTGGTACTCTGTAAGTTTTTTGCATTTTAATTGTGATAGACAATGGAGCTGAAAAGCACCTTTCCTGACTGATTTTCAGCCAATATATATGCTAGGATTGTTTGCCAGTCATAATAATGACATAATCATCTTTGTTAATGACATTACTGTGATTAGCAGGCGCAGTATAAACAAAGAAAAAAAGACGCTCAAACCGAATAGCGATGAGGTCTTGGGGGGGGGGTTTAAAAAGGCAGAGATGGATGAGAACGTACTCAAACTGCATGGGAACAATATACAGACATGATGTACAGAAACCATGGGGAGCGGATGTGTTTTGCCTCCCCATGGTCTCTGATGTAGCAGATCTGGGGAGAGGGTAATAAACATGAAGTCACTAAGTGCCTCTGTGTTGTTGTATTTTTAATAAAATAATTTTTCTTGGTGTTGTATCTTTTTTACTATTTATTTTAGATTCGTAATGGCCAGGACTAACTTAGCCTCACATTAAGAATCTCAGGGCTTAATATCAGCAGGCAATACAAAGCTGTTGTTAACCCTTATTACCCAGTGTGCCACCGCCTACAGGGCCACTGGAAGAGCCTGCTAAAGCACCTGGAAATGGCACTATGATGAATGCGCAATTTTCAGGGGTGGCTGCTGGCTGCTATTCTTTAGCATGGGGCCCTAAACAATGGGTCTTCACCCCGCTGAGAATACCAGCCCTCAGGTGCCTAGTTTTACCTTTGCTGGCAATTAAAAATAGGGCAAAGCCCATGCATTTTTTTGCTAGCCAAGGTAAAATTACGCAGCTGAGGGTAGCAGCTTGCAGCTGTCTGCTTTCGCTGGGCTAGATTTAAAAATACTGAGAAGCCCCAAGTGTTTTTTTTTATTATTTATTTATTTAACACCCTATGATGGCAGGTTGGTTGCCGTACACTAATGTGTATGGCAACCAAGCACAATCACCTTCCAGATTGTGGAAATGCACTCTGACTGCAACAGCCAATCACAGAGGAGCTCATAGAGTGTGAGCATCTGTGATTGGCTGTTTGCCTGACAGTGCAGTAAATATGCAAGTAGCTTAATGGGTGGTCCTGGAAGTGATTCAGTAGGAGACTGAGCTGACCTGGAAATGATTCAGCAGGAGTGCAGGAGACTGAGCTGACCCGGGAGCAGCAGCAGGAGTCTGGTAAGCCCGATCTACCTGTTCTTCTATCTATCCATGTTCTGTCACTCAGAGCTACAGCTGTATGGCAGAACAGTATGCAGATGGTGTACATCATGTCTGCCTATTGATCCCATGCAGTGTGAGCACATTCTCAGCCATCTCTGCCTCTTTACAGTCCTCCCAGACATGTTTCTACGTTCCAGCAGAAAATTGCTTGCGTTTCCCATTGGCTTGCATTGTACTCGCTGAATACGCGATTATTAAAAAGTGCTGGTTACGAGTATAGCGATTACGAATATTACTGTACTCACTCATCACTAGTTTGATGCATCCATGAGGCCCAAATCCTTGTTGTGTTGGAGGCAGCATATAAATCAAGTTTCTTTCCTCCATCCTCTTCCACCAATCTTGGACAACAGAAAGGGGAATATTTTCTTCCTCATCTCCAGACTGTTCTGTGCCCATCAACTCTTCCTCCTAATCATCCTCCATTTATTACTCAGCTCCTGCACCTTCACTACCACTTTGTGTGGTATCATGAGTCTCCCTGTGTCAATCTACTCCACCCACCCTGCCATGCCACCCGGCTGTGTAACAAGAGTCCGGATCTTTCAGATCTTGATACCCCTTCCGCATCCTTCTCTTCTTCCTCTTCCTGTGCTACCACCAACTCATCCTGCAGACTTTTCAAAATTTGCTCAAGCATGTAGATGACTGGAATGGTGATGCTGGTGATGGCATCATCAGCGCTAACCATCTTAGTAGCCATTTTGAAACTGTGAAGAAGGGTGCAGAGGTCCTTGATCTGTGGCCACTCTGGAAGTGTCATTTGCATACCATTCAGCCCCAGTGCAGGGCCACCAACAGATTCACACCGTTATCACACATGACTTTCCCTTGCTCCAGATTTAGTGGAAACAGCCATTGATGAAACTCAGCCTGCATATCTCTCCACAACTTTTCAGCTGTGTGACTCACATCTCCAAGGCATTTTAATGTAAACACTGCCTGTTTGCGGAGAGCCCTGTCAGTGCAGTCTGGAGTTGAGGTGGATTCTGTCTGAACTGTTGCAACATTAATGGAGAGGTTAAGGGTGCACCTGGAGTCTGTACAGGAGGTGGACGAGGCAGAAGCAGTGGATGAAGAGGTACAGGCAGAGGTTTGTCCCAAAAGTCTTGGAGATTTCAAGACTTGAGGAGTAGCCCCTTCAATGCATGGCCCTGCAGCTACTAGAGTCACCCAGCACGAGTAGGAGAATTGTAACATCCCTGGCCATGTTTGCTCATGCATGTGTCAGTGGTGATATGCACCCTATCACACAGAGCTTCACAAAGAATGGGTGATGTTGTCTGCAAAATGACGGTGTAGTGCAGACACAGTTCTCTTCAAAAAGTAGTGGCAACTGATACTGTGAGGCTACGACAGCCATCAGCTTACAGAAACCGTCTGTATCCACCGGGCGGAAAGGCAGCATTTCCATGGCCAACAAATTGGAGATGGATATGGTCAAGTCTAAGCTTTTTGCTTTGAGATGCATAGGAGGAAATCATTTTTTTGTGACCACAACTGCAGGACCGAGGGCTGGTTGCTGTGCTGAGAGAGGATGGAGAAACATGTACCTGACACTGCTGCACTGTGAAGGAAGTGCAGTTAGAGATGTTTTGGCGTATTTACAAACAAGTGATGTGTTCGGTGTTTGACATCGGTTAAAACCAACAGGCATGTCAACTTCCGTAACAGCTAATGGGCTGTAACTCACCCTGACCATAGCGGGTAAACAAGTAGAGGTCTTGCAGATGGACAGCTGTCGGACAATACTTGCCATAGTGGCAGAGGGGGGGAAGCAGCAGATGCAGTTGATGTGGTGGTCGGTGTTTGATGAGGCCCGCTAGGCACAGTTTTAATGCAGTAACTTTGCCAGAGTAATACATGGTGCTCAGCCATGTGGCAGTTCTTGCATGTAGTAGTTGAATTGTTGTATTTTTTTGCCACTACTGAAGTTTTTTTTACTTTGCAAATAACGTGAGTTGGGTCATCATTTGTGGTGTCAAAAAAGACCCAGGCTAGGCAACCCTTGCCACCCCTGAAAACTGCAGTCCCGTAACCACTACTGTTTGAGAGCCAGGGTTGTGGCTGAGGATGCAGTGCTTGTTGCCCTGAGTCTCTGTGCAGGACACACAACCTAACCTACTTGTCTTCCTCCTCCTTCTCCACCTCTGCTGCTGAGCTACTCAGCTGCGTGACTCTGGATTGATTACAAGTGGGATCTTGATCCTCATCATTATCCTCTCGGTTGTTCCACTCCTTGTCCTGAGAGTCACCCTACTCAGCTTCCCCTTTCCACCACAATCTCAAGATTTCCCACTCATGTTTAATGCATACAGATTTGGATAGCACTTTTTTGAGGCCCAATGAAAGCCTTTTAGGGGAAACAGAAAGATTTGTCAATCACTGCTTTAAGGTAATAAAATACATTTTTAGTATAAACTGTAGGATTTGGCAATCACTGCTTTGAGGCCAAACGCAGCCTTTTTAGGGAAACTGGAGGATTTTGAATCACTGCTTTGAGGCCAAGCAAAGCATTTTTAAGGGTAACTGAAGGATTTGGCAATCACTGGTTAGAGGCCAAACACAGCCTTTTAGAGAAAACATTAAGATTTGGCAGTGACTTGTCGTATGCAAAAAAGGCGGCTTTGGCAACAAACACAGATTTGGTAATCACATTTGCTCTCACCAAAAACTGCATATGTTTGGATGGACTCTCTCGCACTCCTATTATATCAAAAAAGTGATCAAGTAGCTAGCTATGGTTTTGTGTAGCACGGAAGGAGCAGCAAGGAGGAGCATGGAGCGAAGGCAGCACTGTCCCTAACAGTAACATTCTGAAAATGGCAGTGACAGCAAATGGCCGCTTCTTATATCCCGAGGGACATGTGACTTAGGCAGCCAATGAAAGAAGCCAGCCAATGACACAAGCACTTGTGTCTTCAACTTGTGGATGTTTTATGCACCTTTATTGGATGCCTGTCTGGAGCATGAAATCAAAAAGTGCTTGGAAAAAAAATGGAGTCCGAAGCTACTCTAACCTCTCCCCTCCAACTCCCCTCATCAACCATGTCATGCCCAGATTTTTACACAGTCAGAAGGTGGAAGAAAAGCATGACTAAGGCTGCTTTCACATCAGAGTTTTTTTTTTTAAATCGCGGCAGATGCGGTGAAAAAAACGCATCTGCCGCAATTACCGCATAACCGCTGCACTTGCGGCACACTTGCGGCACAGTTGCGGCAAGCCCCATACAGTGTATATGCGGGCTTGCGGCAGGTGCGGCAAGTGCGGTTTTGGCACTTGCGGCAGGTGCGGCCGCGAAAAAAAACGCGGCTGACCGCGTTTTTTTACACGGCCGCACCTGCCGCAAGTGCCAAAACCGCACTTGCCGCAGCTGCCGCAAGCCCGCATATACATTGTATGGGGCTTGCCGCAACTGTGCCGCAAGTGTGCCGCAAGTGCAGCGGTTATGCGGTAATAGCGGCAGATGCGTTTTTTTCACCGCATCTGCCGCGATTTAAAAAAAACGCTGATGTGAAAGTACCCTTAAACGTAGTAATGCTTTTTTTCATCCGATCAGTTAACAAACAAAGCCATGTTTGCTGATTTTTTTGTAAATTGTGTTCTTGATCTGAAACCAAATCCGCAATTTTCATACTGAATTTGAAATTGGCAAACATGTTCGAGCAAAGTTTGCTTATCTCTACTCCTTGCCAGTTATTACAAATGCTTGATTGCAGTTGTTGCTGGTAAGGTTTATTAAGTTATTAAGTTTAGGGTCAGTCACTTTTTCACACAGGGCACTGTAGGTTTGGATTTATTTTCCCCTCTATAATAAAGACCTTAATTTGTAAAATGCATTTTGTGTTTACTTGTGTTATTTTGGTAGAATATTTAAATTTGGTTTGTGATCTAAAACATTTAAGTGTGACAAACATGCAAAAGAATAAGAAGTCCGGAAGGGGCAAACACTTTTTCACACCACTGTATATTACTTAGCATAAACCTTAGTAATGACTGTAGCAAACTTTAATTTACTTTAACATCTCAAACTGAAAGCCTTTAATCTGCCTACAGGTTACAAGGGCAGCCTTTTTCCTTTCAATATACTGCTCAAGTACAAGATATGAATCAGTCACATTTGAAAACTATGCGATAGAGAGATGATCTTATGTATGAAATGAGTCTTTAAGATTTGTATTCATAATCCTTTTATTCACATACACGTGAGTAATATCCTAAGGGTACTGTTACATGTCGCAACATTGCATGCAATTTCACTTGCAATTTGCTGGTTGCAGTGAAATCATGGACACATTATTCAATTTTGTTGCCATGTACAAAATTGAACAATGTGTCCATGATTTCACTTCAACCAGCAAATTGCAAGTGAAATTGCATGCAATGTTGCGACGTGTTACGGTACCCTAAGACATACAATTTGAATTTCCAGTAAACAATCATACATCACTACTATTGCAAGTAAGAGGTTATCAAATGAGGTAAAAACAAAAGAGGCAAATACTGAGACATAAAGAATTATTGCCAATCAAAGTAAAAATAATCCAAAAATAATCTACAGTTGGAAAAACATGAAAAAAATAAAAACTGATGGTTTTGGCACGCCCTAAAATTATATGAATTAAATGATGGAAGAGGATGCGATAAAGGCCAACTATTAAATACCTTATTCTTTCTGAATGTATACAGGATTATACAGGAAAATTCTATGACAAATGACATTTATAGGGATATCATGTAATAAATTCTTCTTGATATCTTGTCATCTGCTTAACCCAAGATAAAGTTCAGCACCACCTCAAGAATGCTAACATAATTAAATCACTAGGTCTGTATCAGGGGCGATAGGCCCGATGCAAAATCTGAACCTGCCCACCTTTCCACATGTTGGTTAGATGTATGGGCCTTGTAGTGTTCTACTTCCTATAAGGATATAGGAGTTGCCACCTCTCTCCCATTTTGTAGTAATGCCCACCATCTTGGTATGTATGTTCCCCATCCTGGCATTTATGTTTCCCACCCTGGGCCTAACCTGATATATATGTTCCCCATTCTGGACCTATTTTAGTATATATGTTATTCATTCTGTCTTACAGTGATGGCCAAAAGTATTGACACCCTTGCAATTCTGTCAGATAATGCTCAGTTTCTTCCTGAAAATGATTGCAATCACAAATTCTTTGGTATTATTATCTTCATTTAATTTGTCTTCAATGAAAAAACACAAAAGAGAATGAAGCAAAAAGCAAAACATTGATCATTTCACACAAAACTCCAAAAATGGGCCGGACAAAAGTATTGGCACCCTCAGCCCTAATACTTGGTTGCACAACCTTTAGCCAAAATATCTGCGATCAACCGCTTCCGGTAACCATCAATGAGTTTCTTACAATGCTCTGCTGGAATTTTAGACCATTCTTCTTTGGCAAACGGCTCCAGGTCCCTGATATTTGAAGGGTGCCTTCTCCAAACTGCCATTTTTAGATCTCTCCACAGGTGTTCTATGGGATTCAGGTCTGGACTCATTGCTGGCCACCTTAGAAGTCTCCAGTGCTTTCTCTCAAACCATTTTCTAGTGCTTTTTGAAGTGTGTTTTGGGTCATTGTTCTGCTGGAAGAGCCATGACCTCTGAGGGAGACCTAGCTTTCTCACACTGGGCCCTACATTATGCTGCAAAATTTGTTGGTAGTCTTCAGACTTCATAATGCCTGCACACGATCAAGCAGTCCATTGCCAGAGGCAGCAAAGCAACCCCAAAACATTAGGGAACCTCCGCCATGTTTGACTGTAGGGACCGTGTTCTTTTCTTTGAATGCCTCTTTTTTTCTTCTGTAAACTCTATGTTGATGCCTTTGCCCAAAAAGAGAGAACATTCTTCCAAAACGTTTTAGGCTTTCTCAGGTAGGTTTTGGCAAACTCCAGCCTGGCTTTTTTATGTCTCGGGGTAAGAAGTGGGATCTTCCTGGGTCTCCTACTATACAGTCCCTTTTCATTCAGACACCGACAGATAGTACGGGTTGACACTGTTGTACCCTAGGACTGCAGGGCAGCTTGAACTTGTTTGGATGTTAGTCGAGGTTCTTTATCCACCATCCGCACAATCTTGCGTTGAAATCTCTCGTCAATGTTTCTTTTCTGTCAACATCTCGGGAAATTAGCCACAGTGCCATGGGCTTTAAACTTCTTGATGACACTGCGCACGGTAGACACATGAACATTCAGGTTTTTGGAGATGGACTTGTACCCTTGAGATTGCTCATGCTCCCTCACAATTCGGTTTCTCAAGTCCTCAGACAGTTCTTTGGTCTTCTTTCTTTTCTCCATGCACAATGTGGTACACACAAGGACACAGGACAGATGTTGAGTCAACTTTAATCCATGTCAACTGGCTGCAAGTGTGATTTAGTTATTGCCAACACCTGTTAGGTGCCACAGGTAAGTTACAGGTGCTGTTAATTACACAAATTAGAGAAGCATCACATGATTTTTCTAAGGGTGCAATACTTTTGTCCACCCCCTTTTTTATGTTTGGTGTGGAATTATATCCAATTTGGCTTTAGGACAATTCTTTTTGTGTTTTTTTCATTGAAGACACATTAAATGCAGATAATAATACTAAAGAATTTGTGATTGCAATCATTTTCAGGAAGAAACTGAGTATTATCTGACAGAATAGCAGGGGTGTCAATACTTTTGGCCATGACTGTATATGTTCCCATCCTGGTATATACAGTTGAAACCAGATGTTTACATACATTATATAAAAAGACACATATGCATGTTTTTTCTGAATATCTATCATGAAATCAGAATAAACCTTACCTGTTTTAGGTCAATTAGGATTACCATAATTATTTATATTTCCCAAATATCAGAATAATGAAAGAGAATGTTTTAAGACATTTCATTACTTTCTGCAAAGTCAAAAGTTTATATACATTTCATTAGTATGTGGTACCATTGCCCTTAAACTGTATGACTTGGGTCAAACATTTTGGATATCCTTCCACAAGCTTCTCACAATGGGTGGTAGGAATTTGGGCCCATTCTTCTTGACAGAACTGGTATAACTGAGTCATGTCTGTTGGTCACCTTGCTCGCACCTGCCTTCTCAGCTTTGTCCATAAACTTTCAATAGGATTGAGATCAGGACTTGGTGATGGCCACTCGAAAACATTGTCTTTTCTTGTACTTAAGTCACTTTATAATCAGTTTGGCAGTATGCTTCAAGTCATTGTCCATTTGGAAGACCCATTTCTGCCAAGGCTTTAAGTTTCTGGCTGATGTCTTGAGATGCTGCTTCAGTATTGTTACATAATCTTCTTTCCTTCTGATACCATCTATTTTGTATAGTTCCTCATGCAGCAATACAACCCCACAACATGATGCTAACACACAGTTGGGATGGTGTTCTTAGCTTCTCTCTTTTTCCTCCAAATGTAACGATTGTCATTATGGCCAAACAGTTCAATTTTAGTTTCGTAAGAGCACAGGACACGTCTCCAAAAATTTAGGTCTTTGTTCCTGTGTGCACTTGCAAAAATTGATCTGTTTTTTTTATGTTTCTCTTGAAGTATTGGCTTCTTTCTGGCAGAGTGGCCTTTCAGGCCATGTTGATATAGTACTCGTTTTACTGTGGATAATGACACAATCTTACCAGCTTCTGCCATCATCTTCATAAGATCTTTTGCTTTTGTTCTTGGTTTGATATACACATGTCAGACCAAAGCACATCCATCTTTGGGACACAGACACTGACTCCTTCCTGTGTGGTATGATGCCTGGACATTCCCATCTTGTTTGTACGTGCGTAAAATTGTTTGTACAGATGAACAAGACACCTTCAGTAGGGATGGGCGAATCTACTCGCTAGGACTCGTTACTCGGCGAGTAGTAAGGGACTCGCAGGACTCGGTACTCGGCGAGTTTCCCAGTGATGACTCGCACGAGTCCAATGCAAATCAATATCAATCCTAGTTTTGTCTGAAACGCTGACATCTAGGATTGCCATTGTTTGCATTGGACTCGTGCGAGTCATCACTGGCTACTGTGCCAGTGATAGCAGGGAAACTCGCAAAGTAACTGCTGTTTCTTTGCGAGCCGAGTCCAGCTGTCTTCTCTGTGCAGCTCCAGGGTCCTAGAACCTGCCTGCTCACAGAGATGATGTAGCAGTGCTGAGATTATTCTCAGTCTGCTCATTCCCTGTGCATGTAGCAGAGAGGACATCGCGTTTTGGACTACGTCGGACGGAAGAGGATTTTTTTAATTAAAGATGGAGTCCCTAATGGCTTTTTTTTTTATTTCAAATAAAAAATTTTCTCTGTGTTTTTTTAACCCTTTATTGGAGATTCTTAGTGGCTGGGTCAAACGTGGCCTGACATTAAGAATCTCGGGCTTAATACCAGCTTGTATAACAAAGCTGGTATTAACCCCTTTATTACCCAGCGTGCTACCGCCACCAGGGCCGCTGGAAGAGCGGGGTTCAGCGCCAGAGGATGGCGCTTCAATGAACGTGCCATCTTCTGGGGCGGCTGCGGGCTGCAATTTGCAGCGGGGGTGCCCAGAAAGCTTGGGCATCCCTGCGCTGCGGATTCCAGCCCTCAGCTGCTTAGCTGTACCTGGCTAGACATAGAAATTGCGCGGAGCCCCACGCATTTTTTTAAAATTATTTAATGAATTTCAGAGTCAGAGTCTCAGAGTCAGAGTCAGAATCTCAGAATTTCATGAAATAATTTAAAAAAAATGCGTGGGGCGCTGCGCAATTTCTATGTCTAGCCAGGTACAGCTAAGCAGCTGGGGGCTGGAATCCGCAGCGCAGGGATGCCCAAGCTTTCTGGGCACCCCCCGCTGCAAATTGCAGCCCGCAGCCGCCCCAGAAGATGGCGCGTTCATTGAAGCGCCATCCTCTGACGCTGAACCCCGCTCTTCCAGCGGCCCTGGTAGCGGTGGCACGCTGGGTAATAAAGAGGTTAGGGCCAGCTTTGTATTATCAGCTGGCCCTAAGCCCGAAATTTATGGTGGTCACGCCAATATTAGACATGACCGCCATGAATTTCTATTAAATTGTTTTAAAAAAAACACAACACAAAGAAAATTTTTTATTAGAAATAAAAAAAAAAGCCATTAGGGACTCCATCTTTAATTAAAAAAATCCTCTTCCGTCCGACGCAGTCCAAAACGCGATGTCCTCTCTGCTACATCCCCTGTGTATAGATATAGATCTCTATGCACAGGGAATGAGCAGACTGAGAACAATCTCAGCTCTGCTACATCATCTCTGTGCACAGACATTCATGTCTGTACACAGGGAATGAGCAGACTGAGAACAATCTCAGCACTGCTACATCAGGCAGCAGGCAGGCTCTAGGACCCTGGAGCTGGCAGCCAGCACAGAGGAGACAGGACTCTTATCTGTGCGAGTCAGCGATTACTTACAAAGTAAACGAGCAATGCAAATAAATGACAAAACTAGGATTGCTTCAGGCTGAAGCTTCCCAGACACATCTGCGAGTTGTAAATCTCACACTACTCGCTATTACTCGCTTCCCCATTCATTAACATTGGACTCGCTAGACTCGCAACGAGTAGCGAGTCCTGGGCTCGGACTCGCTAGAGTCAAGCGATTCCGAGTAATTTAGGATTCGCCCATCACTAACCTTCAGGTATCTGGAAATTGCACCCAATCATGAACTAGACATGTGCAAGTCCACAATTCTCTTCCTGATATCTTGACTGATTTCCTTAGACATTCCCGTGATGCTACACAAAGAAGCAGAGTGTTTCAGGTATGCATTAAAACACATCCACTGGTGTGTCTCTAATTAACTCAGATGTTGTCAATTTATGTACCAGAAGCTTCCAAATACATGACAACATCATATGGGCTTTATCAAATTGCTCAAAGGCAAGATAGTCTTAGAATATGTGAACTTTTAACTTTGCAGAAAGTAATAAAAATGCCTTAAAACATTATCTCTCTCATTATTCTGGCAAATATGATTAAATATGGTTATCCTAATTGACCTAAAACAAGAAAGGTTTATTCAGATTTAATGTCAGATAGTGAGAAATATGTAAATTGTCACTTCAGTGAGTAAGCAGATGAACTATAGTGCCACCTATTGAATGTAGAAATCTTAAAAGTCATAGTTGACTCTTTAACAAGTCTTTTAATATGATTACAGGAGTTGTGCCGGCTCAAAGCCCAAATCTGCTGACACTGCGTTTCGGGGTGATTGCTCCTCATCAGTGCAGTGTATGGGATCTGATCTGGCTATATGAGAGACTAAGATGCGGTCTAGCGGAGTAGCTATTCTCCTTATGGAGATCAATCTTCCTTCCAGCAGTCTTTTAGCCGCAATGCTCCTCTGGGAAATATGCAAATTTATACTTTAGTGAGGAAGTAAGCTAACTCTAGTGCCACCTTTGAAGGATGTTCCCCATCCTGGTTTATATGTTCCTCATCCTGTTATATATTTTTCCCATCGTGAAATATATGCCCTCCCCCCCCCCCCCCCCACATATTATGCCCATCCTGGAATATATGTTCTCCATTCTGGGCCGATTCTGGTAAATATGTTCTGCATCCTGGTGTATGTCCAATATACTGGGTCCATTTGGATATATATGCTCCCCATCCAAGTATATATGTTCCTTATTCTGGACTCATCTTAGTATATATATTACCCATTCTGGCAAATATGTTCCCTTCCTGGTACATACAGTATGTTCCCAATTCTTGTATGGATGCTCCTCATCCTAGGCTCATCCTGATAAATGTTCCCCATCCTGGTATATATGCTTCCCATCTTGGTATATGTTACCCATCTTATTACCCATCCTGGTATATATGTTCACCATTCCAGGCCCATTTTGGTATATATGTTCCACAACATGGAATAAATTCCCCCATCCTGGTATTTATGTTCCCTATTCTGGTATATATGTTACCCAGTCTGATAAATATGTCCCTCATCCCAGGTCCATACTGGTATTTAAGTATCCCATCCTTGTAAATATGTCCCGATCTTGATATACATATCCCACACCTTGGGCTCACCCAGGTATATGTATCCCTTATTCTGGTTTATATGACCCCATCTGGGGCCTATCCTGGAATATATGTTCCCCATCCCAGGCACATTTTGGTATATATGTCCTCCATCTTGGTATATATGCCCCCCATACCCATATATGTTACCCATCATGGTATATAGGTTCCCCATCCTGGTATATATGTCCTCATCAAGATATACATGTCCCAATCCTGGCATGTGTCCCCAACATGGTATATACAGTATGTCCACCATCCTGGGATATATGTCCCACATTCTGCTGTATAATCCTTTCGTTTGGTTGCTGTGTTTTACCACTGAAACAAAAAACTATTCTACTAACCTTCCCACTACTCTCCCGGAGTGTGGCATCCTCTTCTGAAGCCAGAATATGACTTCAGCTTGCAAATGATGGGCAATACTTGATGTAGCTGTCCTGCTCCCTGAGTCACGGGCACGTCGATGTGAGCTGAAGGCCTCTGATTGGCCGGCAGCTTGTATTCCAGTGTAGGGACCTGCCAGGTTTCTGTGCAGCAATATATTTCAGCTGAAAGTACATCCAAGGACGGACATCACATCCAGCTGAAACATTTTCTTGCTCTGGTGGGTCCCTTCCACCCTTAAACCTGGTCTTGGTTGTTACATCCCTGCTCTGTATGGCATATACCCCAGGTTCTGCTAGAATTAAGTGATAAGAAAGCAGATTCTTGTGCAGATTTTGCCCAAGTGCCATCTATATACATAATCACCACTGGTGATTATCACTTGCTCCTCCCCTGAAGCGCCGCCATATTAGCACACCCAACTGTGCCTGCAGGCTCCCGTGTCCGCACACCCCCGCACCTCCCCTCCAGCACCCGCACGCCCCTGCAATAGACCCCCACTTACCCCCGCAGTACACCCTCGCACACCCCCCTCCAGTGCCCGCTTCCTCCCCACAGTAGACCCCCGCGCCCCCCGAAAACTTACCTCTTCAGATAGGACCTTTGCTGATGTCACAGTCATGTGATCATTCACATGACCGTGCATCACCCTAGCTCCGCCTCCTCTATGCTACACTGCTTCCCAGCTAGGACATGGAGCTGTCACAGCTGGGAAGGAGAGAAGAGGAGGGAGAGAGCCAGAAGGGGGGAGCTGACACATTACAGACGAAACAAAAACACATAAGAGGGGACCACAAAAACTCTACACAGAGAAGAGGGGTACTGAAACACTAAAGAGGGTGTGCTGACAAGTAAGTGCAGCAGACAAACATAAAGGAGGCCAGAAACTCTGAGGGACCAGAAACACTAAATGGTTGCAGAGAGACGAACGGGGGGGGGGGGGGGGAAGGAGCACAAATTTAAAGAAGCAGACACACATGAGAAGACACTAAAGACATTGAGGGGGGCTGAGACACCAGAGGACACCACAAAGACTTAAGGAGGAGCAGAGACACAAGGGGTCACCAGAATTACTCAACGGGAGCCGAAACATGGGCCACAAGACAGACGCAAGAGAAAGCACAGACATGGGGTAGCAGACAGAAAAAATGGATGCCACAGACACAGGTAAAAAGACACAGAAAAGAGGTGCCAGAGACACAAGGCGGAGCAGGGAGGTAAAGACAGCACAGGGTGCTCAAAGGGAGCGCAGGGGGCCCACAAAGAGCACAGCGTGACAGTGACGCCCTCCGATGCGATAGCATCGGGCCTATTTTCTAGAATTTTTATAAATGCCAGACAGTTAAATATGCTCAATTTTCTTTTATTCATACAGGTATATATCTCATCCATCTGCTGTGTTTAACCCTTTTAAAGCCTGCATCTTTGCAAGTCTCTATTAATGGTGTATTTGTGGCATCCCAGTACCCATTCTACTGCTGCTGAGTGAAACAGCTGTTGTGAGACAGTAGATTTGTTCCAGTGTGTCAGAAATACTTTGGGCACTGTGATGAAATATGTAATACATGTGGTGATGTGATGTCCGTACACTGAGGACTGGTAAATGGACATTCTGCATTGTACTCTGCTGCCATCTAATGGTAATTATACTGTATGTGTATGACAGACCATTCTCCTCATAACTATCTGGGAGGAACCTCTACCTCAGGCCTCTCACACATAGCAATGGTGCAAGGAATTGTAAATGAAGCCAGCAACAATCCAGTATAAAAACAATGAATTCTTTATTTCAGTTATCACTCGAACATAGTAAAAAGCATCTTGTCAGCCCAGTCAGACATGTTTCGATAAAAATATCTCTTTTAATGACAAAGGTTATACACAGACAGAAAAAATTCAAACATCTTGAGAAAATGAAAAAGTGAACACACATGTGAATACTTGGAATTAGTATCAGGTGTATACAATATTAAATGCAGATTCATTCGTTGGAAAAACCTCAAACAAAATCACATAGTCTAAAGGCCCTTTCACATCAGCGGTTTTTGAAATTCGCGGCAGATGCGGTGAAAAAAACGCATCTGCCGCGATTACCGCATACCGGCTGCACTTGCGGCACGGTTGCGGCAAATGCCATAGAAGGTATAGGCGGACTTGCGGCAGGTGCGGCAAGTGCGGTTTTGCACTTGCGGCAGGTGCGGCCGCGAAAAAAAACGCAGCTGACTGCGGTTTTTTTCGCGGCCGCACCTGCCGCAAGTGCCAAAACCGCACTTGCCGCACCTGCTGCAAGTCCGCCTATACCTTCTATGGCGTTTGCCGCAACAGCGCCGCAACCGTGCCGCAAGTGCAGCCGGTATGCGGTAATCGCGGCAGATGCGGTTTTTTCACCGCATCTGCCGCGATTTGAAAAAAACGCTGATGTGAAAGGGCCCTAAGATAAAGATAGGCAAAGAAATAAATGCATCACATTGTATGTCCAATAAAAGTTTGTTAAATATATGGACAAAAGTATCCAATCATTCATGCTGAGATATATTATATTGTGTTTTTTCACAAATGACTAATGAAAATTTCCCTTTCATTCTATATTTTTTAGGATACTAAAATACACTTCAAAAAGATACTTCCACTGACAACCTGACCCGTGAACAAAGGCAAGCTCTTTCGGATCTAAGGCTGGTTTCATACTACGATTTTAGCATTTCCGATGCTGTCCGATAAAAATCGGACAGCATCGGAACGATTTTTGCCTCCATGCAGCCCTATTGGCATCGGACCGAATCGGATGTGCACTAAATGGCATCCGATTTGGTCAGATCCGATTCTGTCCGATTTTTTTATTGGTGCAAAAATCGGACCATGCTCCGATTTTTGCACCGAAAATAAAATCGGACAAAATCGGATCGGACCAAATTGGATGCCATTTAGTGCACATCCGATTTGGTCCGATCAATTTAACATGGGGCCCTATGGAGCAGGGTCCCAGGAAACATCTGATGTCTCCTCGGACCCAATTTTACTGTACTGAGCATGCTCAGTACAGTAAAACTGCTCCAAACTGGAAGGCAGGGGTTAAGAAGAAAAAAAAAAAAGTATATGCTCACCTGTCCCCGAGGCCCCCGCCGGCTCCCGGTGTCCTCGCGCTGTCTGCCAGAGGTCTTCTACTTCTGCACAGGACCTGCCGAGATATCACAGTCACGTGACCGCAGGTTACCATGGTGTAACCTGCGGTCACGTGACTGTGACATCACGGCAGGTCCTATGCAGAACTAGAAGACCTCTGCAGACAGCGCGAGGACACCGGGAGCCGGCGGGGCCTCATGGATAGGTGAGCATATACTTTTTTTTTTTCAGCACGAAGGCTACGATTTTATGCCGGAATCGGATGCCTATTTGGCATCCGATTCCAGGCATCAGAAGGGAGCCGATGCTGTGCGATTTTATCAGACAGCATCGGCTCCCTTAAAAATCGTAGTCTGAAAGTAGCCTAAGCTGTAATAACAACATTATTGTTAAAAATTCAGATAATGGGGGTTTGTCGTAATTTTGGACTCAGGTTTCTATCATAAGGAGGTCCTTAAAATGTTGGATGACAGGCAACTTAGTCTTTCTTGGCTAATGATCCCACAATTAGAGATAAAAATGAGTTAAATATTCTCTTGGATGAGGGAGTTGCTTTGGGAGTTCTGAATGAGAAACAGAAGGAATATATGTTGGTAGATCATCCTGTTTGCCCGATTTTCCACACCTTGCCCAAAACCCACAAAGGTTGTTTTCCTCCACCTTTAAGGCCCATTGTATCAGGTATTAATTCACTTAATGAACATCTTTCTGAATGGGTCGATCAAAAATTGCAACCTATTGTAGTAAATTTGCTCGGGTATATTTGTGATACCAAACATCTATTATATACTCTGGGCAAAATGGGGTGGAATGGGGACAGCAGGTAGATCACTCTGGATGTTATCGCATTGCATTCATCCATACCTCACAATCTGGCTATGGAGGCGGTTTACATTACATTGCAGAACTCGTTTTATTCAGATGATGAAGTTAGGTTCATTCTTATGTCAGTGCAGTTTCTATTGAAGAATAATTTCTTCAAATTTGAAGACTCCTTCTCCTTGCAGACATTCTCCCCCTCATTGGCCCACCTTTACATGTCTGTATGGGAGAAGGAGTTTTTGTATACCTACAGCAAGCCTTTTGTGGGCCATCTTTCATGGTATGGGAGATACATCGACGATCTCATCCTAATCTGGACAGATTGTTTGATGAATCTCCAGATACCGACATAAAAAATTTCCTCA
Source organism: Allobates femoralis (assembly GCA_033576535.1). Lineage (NCBI taxonomy): Eukaryota > Metazoa > Chordata > Amphibia > Anura > Aromobatidae > Allobates > Allobates femoralis. The sequence goes on along the minus strand of JARQOC010000005.1, from coordinate 448,861,556 downwards.
GATATTGTAACAACAATAACATGAATTTAAAATTCACTATGGAGGGTCACTAAAACAAGGCTAACTACCTAGATGTTTCTTTAATGGGGGATGCCAAAACTGGTACTATAACATCTGATTTATATAAGAAGCCCATATCAGGCAATTTGGTTTGGGAACCGATAGTAATCATCCTATGGGAACTATTAATAGTTTGCCCATAGGTGAATTCACCAGAGCCAAATGTACTTGTTATGATATGACTAATTTCAACAGACAATGTGCAATAATTGAGAATAGAGTATCGATGCGGGGTTATAAACCTTGGATGATCCGTCGAGACAAAAAACATCTCAGAGAAAAAATCTAGAGAATCATTGCTCGGTTATGGCACACATATTTGCAACAACAGGGGTAATGAGTGTGTGGACAAAGTGAAGATCATAAATAAACTAAATCGAATGATTACCTTTACTACACCTTACAGCACTGACTATAAGAACATAGTTTCCATTTTACACAAATATGTACCGATGCTATACCAAGATTCTACACTCTGTAAGGTACTCGAACACGGATTTAGATGTACCCCCAAGAAAGGCAGAGATACTGTGAGTTTCATTTCACCTAGCATGTTTAGAGGGGAACATAATAACTCTAAACCATCCTGGCTGAGATTTACCAGTAATTTTAAATGTGGACAAATGCAATGCGGTCTATGCAAATACATGCAAAAGACAGACACCTTTTTGGATAGAAAAACAGGTAAAAGTCGCAAAATAAAAAGTTACATCAATTGTGCTACAACGTATGTGGTATACATGGCCTTATTCACTTTGTGCAAGGTTGACTACATAGGCTGTACCAGCCGTAATCTTAAAGTAAGGATCTCTGAACATATTTCAGCAGCAAAGGGACTGAATACTAGTCAAAAATTATCAATGTCTAGCTTGACCAAACATTTTCAAGAAATACATGCTGGCAGTCTTGATAGCTAAAAGGCTGGTTTCACACTGCAGTTTTTTCCCTGATCAAGTTCGATCAGGTTTGTGTGCCAAAACCAGGAGAGGAACCAGGAGAGGAACTTGCAGAGAAAAAGTATAATTGAAAGATTGACACCTGTTCTGAGTTTTGGAGACACTCCTGGGTTTGACACACAAACCTGATCGAACCTGATCAGGGAAAAAACTGCAGTGTGAAACCTGTATTGAAATATATGCATTTATCTTGCACTTTTTCCAGCACATATATATTTGGGAAGTTTATTTACTTTTGGGCCATTTCAAGATCTTTCCCATGTATCTGACTTCATTCATTATGTCAGGTTTTTTGATTTTTGTGATTTCTCATTTTATTGCATATTTCTGACAATATGAATAATAAATGCATCAAGTGTATTTTAGTATCCTAAAAAATATAGAATGAAAGAGGAATTTTCCTTAGTCATTTGTGAAAACACACAATATACCGTAATATATCTATTATATAATCACGAATGGATTTCGCGCACCACACTCGCATGCGACTCGCCGTGGTCATGTGGATACGAACGAAGCATTGGCCGCGCAGCGGCCATTGCGAGCAGCTCTAAGGCGACTCGCTATGCCCGCGCAGCGGGCATGGCGAGTCGCCTTAGCGGCGCGAAGCATTGGCCGCGAAGCGGCCATTGCGAGCAGTTCTAAGGCGACTCGCTATGCCCGCGCAGCGGGCATGGCGAGTCGCCTTAGCAGCGCGAAGCATTGGCCGCGAAGCGGCCATTGCGAGTCAGAGACTCGCTCTGCTAGAATCCCGATGCATTGTGCATCGGGCACCCATCTAGTCTCAATATAAATGAATATGCATAAATGCTAAATATATTTAGCAAACCTTTATTGGACATACAATATGATGCATTTATTTCTTTGCCTACCTTAGTCTGTGTGATTTTGTTTGAGGTTTTTCCAACAAATGAATCTGCATTTAATATTGTATACACCTGATACTAATTCCAGGTATTCACATGTGTGTTCACTTTGACAAAATGTAAACATATTGAGAAAATGAAAGTCTATGTGTAATTTTTGTAATTGAAAAATATATTTTTAACGAAATGCGTCTGACTGGGTTTCACCTGACAAGATGCTTTTTACTATGTTCATGTGATAACTGAAATAAAAGATTCATTGTTTTTATACTGGACTAGCTGTAGTACCCTGCTACGCCCGGGTTAATAAATAACTGCTGTTAGCTATAACCAAATAGAATTTGAATATGTCATATTAATGACCTGTAGGAAAATAGAAGCTGAGCTGTGATTGATTGCTATAGGCAGCCTAATAAATCTCCAGCCAACAGTAAACCCTCCCCATGCCCGGCCAGTATATGTTACCTCACGCATACACATAATAGACAGCTCATGTGACTGACATCTGCCTTAATGCCCTATATGGCATATGTGTTGCACATTGGCTGTTTTTAATCAGATGTTTATGTTTGGAAAATAAAGATAGCACACATGTGAGGCGAGTTGTGTGAGGTGATTTGTGCACATATGTGTCTGTCTGTGTGGTGTGTGTGTCTCTGGGGTGTGTATGTGTGTGTCCCTGTGGGGGGGGTCTGTGTGGTGTGTGTCTCTGTTGTGTGTGTCTCTTTGTGGTGTGTGTGTGTGTCCCTGTGGGGTGAGTGCATGTGTCCCTATAAGGTGTGTATGTGTGTGTGTCCCTGTGGGGGGGTCTGTGTGGTGTGTGTATCTGTGTAGTGTGTGTCTCTTTGTGGTGTGTGTCCCTGTGGGGTGAGTGCATGTGTCCCTATAGGGTGTGTATGTGTGTGTGTCCCTGTGGGGGGGTGTCTGTGTGGGGTGTGTGTGTCTCTGTGTTGTGTGTCTCTTTGTGGAGTGTGTGTGTCCCTGAGGGGTGAGTGCATGTGTCCCTATAGGGTGTGTATGTGTGTGTGTGTCCCTGTGGGGGGGTCTGTGTTGTGTGTGTGTCTCTTTGTGGTGTGTGTGTCCCTGTGGGGTGAGTGCATGTGTCCCTATAGGGTGGCTATGTGTGTGTGTCCCTGTGGGGGGGGTCTTTGTGGTGTGTGTGTGTCTGTGTCATGTGTGTCTCATTCTGGTGTGTGTGTGTGTCCCTGTGGGGTGAGTGCATGTATCGCTATAGAGTGTGTGTGTGTCCTCTTGGGGGTGAGTGTGTGTCTCTGTGTTGTGTGTGTCTCTGTGTTGTGTGTGTCTCTTTGTGGTGTGTGTTGTTCGGTTGCATGGTGAGTATCCAATGTTGGGGCTGCACCTTAGCGACTATACACTTGCTGTTACTCTTTGTGTGCGTGTGGTGTGTATACATGTCCCCGTGCGTGGTGAATATCTCATGTTGGGGCCCCACCTTAGTGACTATATGCTGGTATGTGCTGTTAGTCTTTGGCGCTATCATTAAGCCCCTCTCATTCACAACTGTCAACTGGTAACTGTCACTTTTTCCCCATTATGTAAATAGGGGCAAAATTGTTTGGTGAATTGGAATGCGCGGGGTTAAAATTTCGCCTCACAACATAGCCTATGACGCTCCTGGGGTCCAGACGTGGGACTGTGCAAAATTTTGTCTCTATAGCTAACAGCTGTCGATTTTGCTCCAACTCTTTTCCATTCACTTTTTCCCCATTATGTAGATAGGGGCAAAATTTTTTGGTGAACTGGAACGCGCAGGGTTAAAATTTTGGCTCACAACATAGACTATGACGCTCCCGGGGTCAAGACGTGTGACTGTGCAAACTTTTGTAGCTGTAGCTGGCAGCTGTCGATTTTCCTCCCACACGTTTCCTTTCCCTTTTTCCCCATTATGTAGATAGGGGCAAAATTGTTTGGTGAACTGGAACGCGCGGGGTTAACATTTCGCCTCACAACATAACCTATGACACTCTCAGGGTCCAGACGTGTGACTGTGCAAAATTTTGTCTCTATAGCTGACAGCTGTCGATTTTCCTCCAATATTTTTCCATTCACTTTTTCCCCATTATGTAGATAGGGCCAAAATTGTTTGGTGAACTGGAATGCGCAGGGTTAAAATTTCGCCTCACAACATAGCCTATGACGCTCCCGGGGTCGAGACGTGTGACTGTGCAAAATTTTGTGGCTGTAGTTGCGACGGTGTAGATGCCAATCCCGGATATACACACATACACACACACATACACACATTCAGCTTTACATATTAGACTAGCTGTAGTACCCGGCTACGCCCGGGTTAATAAATAACTGCTGTTAGCTATAACAAAATAGAATTTGAATATGTCATATTAATGACCTGTAGGAAAATAGAAGCTGAGCTGTGATTGGTTGCTATAGGCAGCCTAATAAATCTCCAGCCAACAGTAAACCCTCCCCCTGGCGGGTAGTATATATTACCTCACACATACACATAATAGACAGCTCATGTGACTGACATCTGCCTTAATTCCCTATATGGCACATGTGTTGCACATTGGCTGTTTTTAATCAGATGTTTATGTTTGGAAAATAAAGATAGCACACGTATGAGGCGAGTTGTGTGAGGTGATTTGTGCACATCTGTGTCTGTCTGTGTGGTGTGTGTGTCCCTGGGGTGTGTATGTGTGTGTCCCTGTGGGATGGGGTCTGTGTGGTGTGTGTCTCTGTTGTGTGTGTCTCTTTGTGGTGTGTGTGTCCCTGTGGGGTAAGTGCATGTGCCCCTATAGGGTGTGTATGTCTTTGTGCCCCTGTGTGGGGGTCTGTGGTGTGTGTGTGTGTGTGTGTATCTGTGTTGTGTGTGTCTCTTTGTGGTGTGTGTGTGTGTCCCTGTGGGGTGAGTGCATGTGTCCCTATAGGGTGTGTATGTGTGTGTGTGTCCCTGTGGGGGGGGTGTCTGTGTGGGGTGTGTGTGTCTCTGTGTTGTGTGTGTCCCTTTGTGGTGTGTGTGTCCCTGAGGGGTGAGTGCATGTGTCCCTATAGGGTGTGTATGTGTGTGTGTTCCTGTGGGGGGGGGTCTGTGTGGTGTGTGTGTGTCTCTTTGTGGTGTGTGTGTCCCTGGGGGGTAAGTGCATGTGCCCCTATAGGGTGTGTACGTGTGTGTGCCCCTGTGTGGGGGTCTGTGGTGTGTGTGTGAGTATCTGGTTGTGTGTGTCTCTTTGTGGTGTGTGTGTGTGTGTGTCCCTGTGGGGTGAGTGCATGTGTCCCTATAGGGTGTGTATGTGTGTTTGTCCCTGTGGGGGGGTCTGTGTGGTGTGTGTGTGTCTCTTTGTGGTGTGTGTGTCCCTGTGGGGTGAGTGCATGTGTCCCTATAGGGTGGCTATGTGTGTGTGTCCCTGTGGGGGGGGTCTGTGTGGTGTGTGTGTGTCTCTTTGTGGCGTGTGTGTGTCCCTGTGTGGTGAGTGCATGTGTCGCTATAGAGTGTGTATGTGTGTCCCTGTGGGGTGAGTGCATGTGTCCCTATAGGGTGGCTATGCGTTTGTGTGTCCCTGTGGGGGGGGTCTGTGTGGTGTGTGTGTGTCTCTTTGTGGTGTGTGTGTTCCTGTGGGGTGAGTGCATGTGTCGCTATAGAGTGTGTGTGTGTCCCCTTGGGGGTGTGTGTGTGTCTTTGTGGTGTGTGTCTCTTTGTGGTGTGTGTTTGTTCGGGTGTGTGGTGAGTATCCAATGTTGGGGCTGCATTTTAGCAACTATACACTTGCTGTTACTCTTTGTGTGCGTGTGGTGTGTATACATGTCCCTGTGTGTGATGAATATCTCATGTTGGGGCCCCACCTTAGTGACTATATGCTGGTATATGCTGTTAGTCTTTGGCGCTATCATTAAGCCCCTCTCATTCACAACTGTCAACTGGTAACTGTCACTTTTTCCCCATTATGTAGATAGGGGCAAAATTGTTTGGTGAATTGGAATGCGCGGGGTTAAAATTTCGCCTCACAACATAGCCTATGACGCTCCCGGGGTCCAGACGTAGGACTGTGCAAAATTTTGTCTCTATAGCTGACATCTGTTGATTTTCCTCCCACACGTTTCCTTTCCCTTTTTTCCCATTATGTAGATAGGGGCAAAATTGTTTGGTGAACTGGAACGCGCAGGGTTAAAATTTCGCCTCACAGCATAGCCTATGACGCTCCCGGGGTCCAGACGTGTGACTCTGCAAAATTTTGCGGCTGTAGCTGCGACGGTGTAGATGCCAATCCCGGATATACATACACACACACATACACACATACACACATTCAGCTTTATATATTAGATTGGTGCTGGGTTGAGGTCAGGGGAAGATGGTGGCCATACCATGAGTTTATCTCCTTTTATGCCCATAGCAGCCAATGGCACAGAGGTATTCTTTGTAGCATGAGATGGTGCATTGACATGCATGAGGATGATTTTGCTCCTAAAGGCACGTTTTTGCTTTTTGTACCATGGAAGAAAGTTCTCAGTTGGAAACTCTATATACGTTGCAGACATCATTTTCACACCTTCAGGAATCTTAAAGGGGCCTACCAGCTGTTTCCCAATGATTCCAGCCCAAAACATGACTCCTCCAACTCCTTGCTGACGTCGCAGCCTTGTTGGGACATGGTGGCATCCACCAACCATCCACTACTCTATTCATCTGGACCATCCAGGTTTGCTCGGCACTCATCGGTAAACAAGACCGTTTGAAAATTAGTCTTCATGTATATCTGGACCCACTGCAACTGTTTCTGCTTGTGAGCACTGTTTGGGGAGGCCGAATAGTAGGTTTATGCACCACAGCAAGGCTTTGAAGGATCCTACACTTTGAGGTTCGAGGGACTCCAAAGGCACCAGCAGCTTCAAATATCTGTTTGTTGGTTTGTAAGGCCTTTTTAACAGCTGCTCTCTTAATCTGATGAACTTGCCTGGCAGAAACCTTCCTCATTCTGCCTTTATCTGCACAAATATATCTATGCTCAGAATCAGCCACAAATCTCTTCACAATACGATGATCACGCTTTTCGTGCAATTTCAAATGTTTTCATCCCTTGTCCAAGGCATTGCACTATTTGTTGCTTTTCGGCAGCAGAGACATCCTTTTTCTTTCCCATGTTAATTGAAAACTGTGGCCTGCGTAATATTGTGGAACACCCAGTTTTCCTTTTATTGGGCTCACCTGCCAAACTAATTATCACAGATATCTGAGATTGATTTCAATGATCCAAAGAATCCTGAGACACAATACCATCAATGGGTTTCATTGAAAAAAAAATAAAAATAAAACCCTATAACACTCAAAACCAATTTGCATAATAATTTGGAACACAGTGTAAATAGGAAAGGGTTCTTTACTGTTACAGCAGTCTTATGTGGAATTCTCTGCCACAAGATGTAGTAATGGCAGACACTATAACAGCTTTTAGGCTGGAGTCAGACTGTCCATGTGGTATAAACTAAGTCAGACGTGTCACGGATGAGTAACTTGGAATGCTCTCTCCTGTCAGGACAGGAGTGTGGAACTGCTTAGAAACACAAGTAGCTGAAGCTCCCGTGCAGAGAGGGGAGAGCCATTCCAAGTTAATCATCCTTGACACATCCGACTTAGACATTATATCACATGGACAGTGTGTTTCCAGCCTTAAAAAAGACCTGGATGAATTCCTCTGTAAAAATAGCATTATGGGTTATAGATAATGTAATGAGAAAGAGTGTGTTATGGTGAAGAAAGTTTGAACTAGATGGACCCAAGTCTTTTTTCAACCAATGTAACTCTATGTAATTATATATGTAACTACAATACTGTAATTGCATTATATAGTCTAAGCGAGCAGATGATCACAGGTTTAAGTCCCCTAAGGGAAATAAAAAAAATCAAGGAAAAAATGAAATATAAAAGTTTAATTAACCTCCTTTTACACATTTCTCACTCCTGTGATTTTTCTAATTAGATAACATGTCTTTCTTGGTGTTGCAATTACAATGGTGATGAGTTTGAAAACAGATAAGGTTCTTTGAAAAAAAAGCAAGCTCAAAAATGGAAAATTTCACAGTTATGATGGAGTTAAGGTATTTGTCTTAAGAGAGAATTAGAACAGACTGTTGTCGAGCCCCAGGTCCTAGGGTACTCGGGTATCAGGCTCGGAGGGGTGTTCACGGGGATGTCACGGGTGGCAGCGCCTGAGCCCGTGGCCTGTGTGAGACTTCAATGAGGGGTTATGTACAGGGGATAAGAGTTATTTGTCACGTGACGCCACCTGTAGTACCTGGTCAGGGCTGGACTGGGACCAAAAATCAGCCCGGGAAGTAAAGACCCCAGCAGCCCACACACTATATCAACTATCAGTCACAATAAGTGAATTTTGTTTTTACATTGGCGTGACCCTCATCACTGTTTTACAAGAGTTATTTGGAGAGCCACATGTGAGTGGCGAGACAGAGGGAGTAATCACCCACAGTTCCATTCACATGATACTCTTCAAAGCTACAGTTTCTCAGGATTGTGGGGTCCCAGCGGTCAGATCCAGAGCAGAGGGAAAGTCATCACCTATACAGAAGAGAAGTGATGACTTCCTTATTCAAGATAATTTAAACAACATTTAAATTTTGAAAATCCCGAAGTCCAATACCATCTCTCTGACAGCAGAGCAGTATACAGGACAAGAGAAGTGGTACTGTGCAGTGTATATACAGAATAATACAGATACTGAGGATTACACCCAGTATACAGGACAGGAGATGTGGTACTGTGCAGTGTATATATACAGAATAATACAGATACTGAGGATTACACCTAGTATACAGGACAGGAGAAGTGGTACTGTGCAGTGTATATATACAGAATAATACAGACACTGAGGATTACACCCAGTATACAGGACAAGAGAAGTGGTACTGTGCAGTGTATATACAGAATAATACAGATACTGAGGATTACACCCAGTATACAGGACAGGAGAAGTGGTACTGTGCAGTGTATATATACAGAATAATACAGACACTGAGGATTACACCTAGTATACAGGACAGGAGAAGTGGTACTGTGCAGTGTATATATACAGAATAATACAGATCCTGAGGATTACACCCAGTATACAGGACAGGAGAACTGGTACTGTGCAGAGTGTAGCATATGACTCAAGCAAGGATTGTATTGCACCGCCTGGAGGCTCTCCTGATCTGAGCACGACTGCTTCATGTATTTCTATGCAGCTGACATTTTCAGGTCAGGTTAGCCGCCGGCTGATTCTGGGCAGTGCGATGCGATAGCTGCAGAAACAAACACTGCAAAATCGCCCTGTATGAATATACTCTAAGGTGATCCCACTACTGTTATCATGCCCCTGTGGCTGTTAGTGACATGAAGACCAGCATCACCGCCAGCTTTGCACATCTCTGCCTCCCATGATGAAGGCAGTGCGTCTGTGTGTGTGTGGCGCCCCTGCAACCAGGGCGGCCACAGGGTGGACTGCAGCCAGACGAGGTAAGACGGTTGACTGAGGAACACACACACCGACCCACTCCAACCCAATGCCCAGAAACTCTATGTCAGGCAAGGGGTGGCGGGAGTTTAGAGAAGTGTGGGTGGAGAGAAAGAGACCCGGACAAGTAGGTGGAGGAACTAGACACAAGTTGGGCCTAGGAACACTACGTTGGAAGAGCAGATCCCAGGAGGAGAGGTTCCCTAGAGGCAGAATACCCAGGAGGGAACTCACCGTAGAGGAGGCGAGAAAGAAGCACCACAAGCCGAGACACCACACTGAGAATAGTGGTAGAACAACTGGCCCAGCAGCCGCAACTGACATAGCTGACCGGAGGACCCAGAGCTGACTACCAGAGAGAAAGAGGGAGCCTGATGAGCCCAAATTTCACCTGGGTCACTGGAGAGCTAGGCCAGGACAACTAGAGCGCTGGCTCTGTAGAGGTGACCGGGGAGACTTCAAGACCCTAATCACAAGACATCCTGGCATGTTAAGGAGACTCTAAGGCCCGTGACCAAAGTACCGCAGCGGAGTAGGACAAAGCCATCAGACTAGGGCTAGTGACCCTAAAGCAGAGAGAGACATCACTACAAAGCCCATAACGGCCGGACCAAACCCGTGTGCAAGGACAGAGACAGAGTAGAGGCCTGGAAGGTACTTTGAGGGAAGTGATGCAAAGGAACAGTCTGAGCTGCAGTGGCACCCGGGTCCCTGACAAGTGTAAGAACTGTGAACTGTACTGTAACTGACTTTTAAGAAGTTTGGAACAGTAAAGTGCTGGTAAGCTCAAAAGTGCCTGTGACTGTTCATTACTACACTGCAGCAGAGACTTCCACCTGCGGAGCATCTTTGCTGTCCCTGTGTTCTGGCTGGAGACGCTGCTGGGAGACACGAGTGCAGCATCCAGAGCACGCCATTATCTACTACTCATGTACTGGGGGCACCCAGCCCCACCCATAAGAGCTTAACATCTACGCTGCCCCTCACCACCATCCCCCAGCAGGAATACGGCAGCGGTGGTCAACCTGACCACATACCACAGGTGGGGTCATGACAAACTCCCCTGTATATAACCCCTTTTTGGACTTAGCACAGGCCACGGGACTGGGTCACGACCCCGTGACTCCCCAGCGACAGCAGCTGCCCAGTCTCCAGTACCCCACGGCCTGGTGGCTTCTCATCTGCACCTGAGCTTCATCAAAACACTGCGCAGGCTCAGGTGGGCAGAGCAGACATGAAGGACACTGCGCAGGCTCAGGGGGTAGAGCAGACATAGAGGATACTGCACAGGCACAGGGGGGCAGAGCATACATGGAGGACACTGGGCAGGCTAAGGGGGGCACAGTGGACATGGAGGACACTGAGCAGGCTCACAGGTGCAGAGCAGACACGAAGGACACTGCGCAGGCTCAGGGGGGTAAAGCGGACATGGAGGACACTGCACAGGCTCAGGGGTGCAGAGCGGACATGCAGGACACTGCACAGGCTCAGAGGGGCAGAGCAGACATGGAGTACACTGCGCAGGCTCAGGGGGGCAGAGCGGACATGGAGGACACTGCACAGGCTCAGGGGGGCAGAGTGGACATGGAGGACACAGCCAGCCCACAGTTTTGTATACTTGGCGCTAACAGCTGCTTGAGTCCTGTGTCACCGCTATCTTACTGGGCAAAGTGTCTGGATGAAGCTGGGGGCCACACCGGGTTACTGCACATTGTCGGGGAAGATAAGCTTCTCACCGCAAACACGACGCACAATTGTCACCATGTGCCCATGCACATGATGTGTGTATCCATAATTGGTGCGTGATGATATATGTATGTGTCCATACACATACATATATCATCACGCACCAATTATGGATACACACATCACATGTCACCACTTACATCACCATGGGCATGGACACACGCATGCACATACATCAAAACATACAGAGATGCGCACACACCGCAGTTAAGGACCTGAGGCTGCATTAATCACACCGAATAAAGTATACTAATCCCTCTCCTGTTTCTGCCTGTCTGACCCCTCTAGCTGGGTTTCACCCCTATCTACACTAACTTCCCACACACAAACACCCCATACACACAGACACCCATATACACCCCACATACTCACACCCATATACTCACACCTATATACACACACAGACATCTACAGTTAGGGCCAGAAATATTTGGACAGTGACACAAGTTTTGTTATTTTAGCTGTTTACAAAAACATGTTCAGAAATACAATTATATATATAAAATGGGCTGAAAGTGCACACTCCCAGCTGCAATATGAGAGTTTCCACATCCAAATCGGAGAAAGGGTTTAGGAATTATAGCTCTGTAATGCATAGCCTCCTCTTTTTCAAGGGACCAAAAGTAATTGGACAATGGACTCTAAGGGCTGCAATTAACTCTGAAGGCGTCTCCCTCGTTAACCTGTAATCAATGAAGTAGTTAAAAGGTCAGGGGTGGATTCCAGGTGTGTGGTTTTGCATTCGGAAGCTGTTGCTGTGACCAGACAACATGCGGTCAAAGGAACTCTCAATTGAGGTGAAGCAGAACATCCTGAGGCTGAAAAAATCCATCAGAGAGATAGCAGACATGCTTGGAGTAGCAAAATCAACAGTTGGGTACATTCTGAGAAAAAAGGAATTGACTGGTGAGCTTGGGAACTCTAAAAGGCCTGGGCGTCCACGGATGACAACAGTGGTGGATGATCGCCGCATACTTTATTTGGTGAAGAAGAACCCGTTCACAACATCAACTGAAGTCCAGAACACACTCAGTGAAGTAGGTGTATCTGTCTCTAAGTCATCAGTAAAGAGAAGACTCCATGACAGTAAATACAAAGGGTTCACATCTAGATGCAAACCATTCATCAATTCCAAAAATAGACAGGCCAGAGTTAAATTTGCTGAAAAACACCTCAAGAAGCCAGCTCAGTTCTGGAAAAGTATTCTATGGACAGATGAGACAAAGATCAACCTGTACCAGGATGATGGGAAGAAAAAAGTTTGGAGAAGAAAGGGAACGGCACATGATCCAAGGCACACCACATCCTCTGTAAAACATGGTGGAGGCAACGTGATGGCATGGGTATGCATGGCTTTCAATGGCACTGGGTCACTTGTGTTTATTGATGACATAACAGCAGACAAGAGTAGCCGGATGAATTCTGAAGTGTACCGGGATATACTTTCAGCCCAGATTCAGCGAAATGCTGCAAAGTTGATTGGACGGCGCTTCATAGTACAGATGGACAATGACATCAAGCATACAGCCAAAGCTACCCAGGAGTTCATGAGTGCAAAAAAGTGGAACATTCTGCAATGGCCAAGTCAATCACCAGATCTTAACCCAATTGAGCATGCATTTCACTTGCTGAAATCCAGACTTAAGACGGAAAGACCCACAAACAAGCAAGACCTGAAGGCTGCGGCTGTAAAGGCCTGGCAAAGCATTAAGAAGGAGGAAACCCAGCGTTTGGTGATGTCCATGGGTTCCAGACTTAAGGCAGTGATTGCCTCCAAAGGATTCGCAACAAAATATTGAAAATAAAAATATTTTGTTTGGGTTATGTTTATTTGTCCAATTACTTTTGACCTCCTAAAATGTGGAGTGTTTGTAAAGAAATGTGTACAATTCCTACATTTTCTATCAGATATTTTTGTTCAACCCTTCAAATTAAATGTTAAAATCTACACTTGAATTCTGTTGTAGAGGTTTCATTTCAAATCCAATGTGGTGGCATGCAGAGCCCACCTCGCGAAAATTGTGTCCCTGTCCAAATATTTCTGGCCCTAACTGTATATACACCCCACATACACACACACCCATATACACACTCATACACCCCACAATCACATACACACAGACACCCATATACATCCCACATGCACACACCCCACATACACACACGCAGGCACCCATATATACCCCACATGAACATCCCCATATACACATATATACAGCCCCATTTACACATACAGACACCTATATACACTCCCATATATACACATGTGGCGCCCCTGCGTCCAGGAGGCCACAAAGGGAACTGCAGCCAGGCAGGTAGGACACTTGTTGCACAACAACACCCTCACAGCCCACATACCCACGTGTAAGAGAAGGTAACATCCAGCCTGAGATTAGAGACTCTATGAGATTGAGGGGTGGTGGATTTAGAGGAGTGGGTTGGGCACACCCGTAGTCAGGTGACTTGACAGTATATAGGAAGGGGGAGGAGTGAAGGTGTTGAGTTGGCCGAGGTAGGCTGAACAGCAAAGACCAAGAGCAGCAGAGAAGCTGAGATGCAAAGGCCAGAGAACAGCAGCAGGTTGAGCTGAAGCTGAGCAGACAGAAAGCCACACGTTCTGGAAGAGTGAGGGCAGAAGGAACGCAGAATCTGTACTGAGCCAGTGTGAGCCAGAGGAGAGAGAAAGCCTATCCCGAGCCGGATCCCCAGAAGTGTGAGAGAGCTGAGAGGGATGGTGTAACCCGGGGCCCTAGAACCACAGCTAAAGTAACTGACTGCAGGCAGAGTAGCCCCCCTATATACCGAGAGGAACAGAGAGGAAGGAGCCTGGTAGAGCCTCTTGCTGGAGGACTGCTGGAGGCTGGGCTGAAGTAGAGTGTCGGCTCTGGAGGGGACCGTGGTTTACCCGGTATCCCCAAACAACACGACGGGGGGGTCCGAGTTTCAGATTGAGATCCCTACCCAAAGGACATGCAGCTCAGTGACAAACTTAGGACCCACAGGGGCCCGAGTCACCGCCATACTGTCCAGCGTTTCACACACACCCGTGGAGACGGAGACCGTAATAGCCCGGAAAGGACACTGCAGACGGTGTGAGGGGTCACAGAGAGAGAGGCCTGGCTGCAGGGAGCAAAGGGAACCCGGAGAGGGAGAATGTGCTCGTGTACTAAGAACTGAACTTGAACTGTGTAAGAACTGTAACTGTGCTGTAGAGTAACTTGAAGAGCTGAGAGTAAAGCTTTGGAAAACCCTGGAACTGCTTCCCTTGTGTCTCTGCGTGAAAGCTATTCCCTCCATACAGGAATTCAGCAAACCTCCACCTGCAGAGCCACAGCTACAGCCTGTCAGCACCAGCACTGAGGAGAGATCCCTGCAGCGTCTGCAAAGTAAGTGTGCTACACACTCCACAATAGACTTAATCCTTACTGCCCCGGGGAACACAGTTCTACCCATTGGAACTACACCATCTCCGCTGCCATTACATCGTCCCCGGAGGTTCTGCAGCAGCGGCGGCCCCCATCACTGGCCGCATCAAGTGGGTGGCGTCACGACTGACAATCCCCTATAAATATTCCCCTTTAATTGCCAGGGCCCGGGACACGGTCCGGACCAGGACCACCCGTGACTTCCCCAGTAAAGACCCGGTCCGGTACCGAGTACCCTCGTCCCAGTGGGCTCGACAACCTGGCGTCACGAACAGGATCTACCCAGTCCAAAAGAATTGGACCCCGTGCGCCTAAAGAACGTGTTCTGGACTTTTCCCGCCAAATCTGACCTTAATGGCAGCCAGGGGAGGCTAACGCCATGTGCCGAGGAGGCGTAACTGAAACTCCCATCGTGGGCCAGCCCGTTCCAAGGCGCAAAGAAAAGGATCAGTCCTGGCTCCCCTTAACTCCGGGAGAGCCAGCCGTCGCTCTCAAAAAAGAGCCTCCGCCCCTAGACCCTCTTCCTAACAAGCTGGCGGGAACGAAGAAGGAACTCGTCATCAGGAGGGGGCGGAACGAAGAACCGGAAGAGAAGCAGTCGCCATTCCAGTACACGAGGATGGAAGCGGAGGACGCCCAGAAGAACGCTGCACTCGGAAGAACACAAGTGATCCCGGAGGGCCCACGAGTGACCCGGTGGAGAAACCCGCCAGCTACTTGCGAGAAATGTATCTTGCATCGGCAATGTACCCCATAGTAGCGGCGTGTGAAGACGGTAGTAGCCACCCGGCAGTAGCTGCACCTGTTTCCGAGCACTGCCCTGAAACAGGTGGCTACACAGCCGATTGTAACGACCTGTATCGGCGTGTAAAGAAGGAACAGAAGGGTTGTTTCTACACCATGCTATGTACCTGGTATGTAGCTGGGGCGTGACACAGGCTCCGGGTTACCGCGCCCCATCAGCGATCATTGGAGAAAGCTCCTGCATTACGATTGGTAGTCGCTGCATAGGGAAGCATATTCAAGGAGCTGACCAGTCACACTACACAATTGCTCGAGCGTCATGTATTAAACAGCCTCCTGCGATGCCTGCCCAATCATGATGTTCTTGCTTTGTCCTATCAGCGTACGGACGTCTCGTAATCCACAATTGTGGCACGCCTATGTGTTGTCCCTGCTGCACCAGGTCCGCCCATATTAGCTTGTTGTAGCGGTGTGTAAATGAGGTAAGGTGAGCTACAGAAGGTGACTTGAGACACCCGGCGGTGTATCTAGAGATAGATGTAACCTACTGTAGCGCACCTTGTGGCGGCGTGTAAAGGTGGTGCGATTACCGTTTGTAACCGTTTGTGCATGCTCGTGCACGTGAAGTAGCTGGTTGTATCCACCCGCCAGTAGCGGCGTGTAAAGGTACCCTTAGGGTACCTTTACACGCCGCTACAACAGGATGGATACAACCCGCTACTTAACGTGCACGAGCACGCCCAAACGGTTACAAACGGGAAACGCACCACCTGTACACGCCGCCACAAGGTGCGCTACGCTACGTTACATCTACAGCTAGATACATCGCCGGGTGTCTCAAGTAGCCATCGGTAGCCTAGCCTACCATCTTCACACGCCGCCACCACATAGTAATCTGGGCGTAACAAAGGCAGCAGGTAAAACATATAGGCGTGCCACAGTCCTGTACGCCGCGCCCAAACCACAACCATTGGCCAACACTAGAGAGTTGTGATTGGGCACGACGGAAAGGGCGGATGGCTGAGACGTGACGTACTAGTGATCGGACTGTGGTACGGAATAAGCGCTTGTGACATGGCGGAGCGTGGCGTATGCATCTAAATCGATGGTAAAGCGTCACGCTGGAGCGGTGGTCAGTCACATACCCGTGTGTATTAAAGTAGCAGTTCCGGGCTATGTGTGCGTATTAGAAGTGTTTGGCTTGTCACGCACGATGAGCGCTTGTGACACCCAAGGAACACTTCTACGGCATCTGCAGTACAATAAGCCAGGGCGGTGCGTAAAACAAACTTGTGCGCTGTGTACAGCATTATTCCTTATTATGTGTTCAGAGAATGTGCACACTGTATAAGGATCATGGCGCTTTTCTACAGTTCCTTTCCGCAAGTGTGTGTCCGCGTAATTGTACTAATGTATGATCGTGCATACGGCGCGTATCTGTAGTGCTGAAGTGACAGCTCAACAAAGATGGAGGGCTGTGAAGCAAGGGCCAATCGGAACGCAGCATCTTCCACCAATGATCGCAGATGGGGCGCGGTAACACGGAGCCTGTGTCACGCCCTAGCTACATTCCAGCTACATGGCCTGGTGTCCAGACATCCCTTCTGTAGCTTCTTTACACGCCGATACAGCTCGCTGCAATCGGCTTTGTAGCCACCTGTTTCAGAGCAGTGCTCGGAAACAGATGTATCTGTTGCCGGCTGCCTCCTACCGTCTTCACACGCCGCTACTACGGGCTATATTGACGACGCAAGCTACAATCGTAGCCTGTAGCGGGTTGTATCCATCCTGTTGTAGCGGCGTGTAAAGGTACCCTTAGGGTACCTTTACACACGGCTACATTTGTAGCTTGTCACCAGGTAACTTACTGGTTGCAGTGAAATCATGGATACATGATTCCATTTGTACACAGCAACAAGATAGAACCATGTATCCATGATTTTCACTGCAACCAGTAAGTTACCTGGTGACAAGCTACAAATGTAGCCGTGTGTAAAGGTACCCTTAGGGCCCCTTTACACGCGGCTACATTTCTTGGGTGGCTACAGGTAACTTACTGGTTGCAGTGAAATCATGGAGACAAGGTTCTATCTTGTTGCTGTGTACAAATGGAATAATCTCTCCATGATTTCACTGCAACCAGTAAGTTACCTGTAGCCACCCAAGAAATGTAGCCGCGTGTAAAGGGGCCCTTAAAGATAAGTGTTGTTATAGAGCTGCTGTCACACAATCCCTTTTCTTTTTTTTTTTTTTGCAATTACAGAATCAAACCACTAATACTGCTGAAAGAAAAAACACATTAACTGACTGCTGCCACTGTTATTTTGTTCAGCCTCCAATGTAGTATCAGAGAGGCTTTTCAGTGCAAAGGGTGCTTTGTCATAATCAAGTGAATCACATTGTCTTCCATAAGTGTGAAAAGCTTGTATTTGCCAAAATAACTAAAGGCCCCTTTACACTTAGCGACGCACCAGCGATCCCAAAAACAATACGACCTGGAAGGGATTGCTCTTGCGTCGCTACGTGGTCTCTGGTGAGATGTCAAACAGTCAGATCTCACCAGCAACGCAGCAACGAAACAGCGGTCGTTGGGACCCTGTCACTCAGACCTGTAGTATTGAGGTCGTTGTTCGTTGTCCCCGTTAAACACACCGATGCATGCATGGATCCCGACGATCAAAAAATCCAGAACATTCCAACACGATCGGTGATGTCACAGCGGGGGCCTGGTCGCTGCTACTTGTCACACATAGCGAGATCGCTGGCGAGGTCGCTGTTGCATCACAAAACCTGTGATCCCGCTATGTGACGAGGGCTTAAACATAGAACAGTGAGGATTTTAATTACTGATGCCAATTATTAGATTGGCTGAAGCATCTACCTGCTTGACCAATGTGTTATAAACTATTCTGCATACCGCTTGGCATCTCATACACTGACAAGCAAAAGGATACCAATGTTTGAACTTTTGACTTTCAGGTCCCATATCTCACCATACACTACAGTTTTGAGTGTGAAACTAACTTCATTTCATACACAATCATCTTGACTATCGCAAACAGAAATTTGACTTACAACTATTTAGCATATAATTAGTTATGCAGATTACTCCTATGCCACTGCATTGTTACTGTTTTGCTCCTAAAAATCTCAATTTATAATTTGTAATAATTTGTTAGTGTTTTGTATATCCACCCTTGGCTCTCAAAACTGTCTGAATCCTTCTGAGCATGCTCTTGCTTAGATTCAAGCATGTTTCAACCGAAATCCGATCACAGGTCTCTTCTACACGTTCCCAATATCAGTTCATACTGGTTGACTCACTTGGGTATATATTCAGCTTTTCCCATACCCATAGTACTTGAGTGTACAAAGAAATGTATCTAGTAGGATATTCACATATAGTTCAGCATTAAGACCACCTTCGATAAAGTTTTCAAACATCTTTGGCTGTGGAAAAAAAACATATCATCAAGCTTCCTCTCCCGAAATTGATAGTTCCTCCAATATATTGATCCGTTAGCCCCTTTTCCCTTATTTCTTCCAGACCCATTTGCACCCATCAGTGCCAATTTTTTTATTGTTGTCTTATTTCTCCAAATCGCCGGTTTCCAATTTTCTACTGTCCCCTTTTTGCAAGTCAAGTCAAAGCTTCTTATGACGATATTGAAGTCGAAGCTTCTTCGCCTTTTTTGGACCACCATTCCAGACATGTTTAATGTGTGCCACATGGTGCTTGCATGGACATCTGTGATCCCACTATTATGAAGCATATGAGCCACCTTTACTGCCGTGTTTGCAGCATCAGAACTGAAAGAACTGATGAGCCAACTTATTGACTCCGATATTTTGATTGGGCATGCACCTCTTGGCTTTTGAATGGATGAACAGACTTCATCTCATATTCTTCTAACTGTCATGGCACTCACATGGTGGAGTTTGGCAAATTTTTTAGCCGACAGACTGCTATCAATGAACTGGATATTGCTGTTTCACTTTTCTTAGGAAATTTTCTTCATGGTTGCTCATCGATTCAAACCAGTAAACATTTGCAGGAGAATCAACCTAATAAAACACTGAGTTATTAGAAAATGTAAGAAAAAGTTCTAAGTTGTAGTATACAGGAAGAAATAGAAATAGATTTTCCTAACACCAGGAGCAAAACAGTAAGAGTGCAGTGACAGTACAAGAATCTGCATAACTAATCATATGTTAAATAATTGCTAGTCAAATTTATGTATGAGATAGGCAAGATGATTGTCTATAAAATGAAGATAGTCTCACGCTCAAAGATTTAGTGGATGGGGAGATATTGAGCCTGAGGCTAGGGTCACATTAACCCTAAACAGGGGTTAGCATTAAAAACATAGGATTTGGCAGCATAAACGCAGTGCTACTGCCAGGGTAGCGCCACGTTAACTCTGCCAATGTTACCCTATGCAAACGCGGCCCGTAGCACGGCTCCAACATGGTCATCTGATTGAAATCTCGTGTTATTTCCTAAAGCGAGAAAAGACGTTATTGAAAGCATCTTTTCTCATGTTAGGAAATAACGCAAGATTTCAATCAGATGGCCCCGTTGGAGCCGCGCTATGGGCCGTGTCTCCGTAGGTTAACATTGGCAGCATTAACGCGGCGCTACCCTGACGTTAGCATGGCGTTTATGCTGCCAAATTCTAGGTTTTTAGCGCAACCCCCCTGAGCGTGCCTCAAAATGTTAATGTGACCCTAGTCTGAAAGTGAAAAGTTCAAAACATTGTTATCGTTTTGCTTGTCAGTGTAGCTGCCCATTATGTTCTAACTGTACTGTGCTGTTGTTATCAGGGCTGCCAGGGCTAATCCTACAACCCCTGGCAAAAATAATGGAATCACCTGGCTCGGAGGATGTCCATTCAGTTGTTTAATTTTGTAAAAAAAAAAAAAAGCAGATCACAGACATGGCACAAAACTATAGTCATTTCAAATGGCAACTCTCTGCCTTGCAAAAACACTAAAAGAAATCTTGAAGAAAAAATATGCTAGCCAGTAACAGTTACTTTTTGTAGACCAAGCAGGAGGGAAATTATGGAATCACTCAATTCTGAGGAAAAAAATTATGGAATCATGACAAACAAACAAAACAACACTCAAATACACTACTAGTATTTTGTTGCACCACATCTGGCTTTTATAACAGCTTGCAGTCTCTGAGGCATGGACTTAATGAGTGACAAACAGTACTCATCATCAATCTGGCTCCAACTTTCTATGATTGCTGTTGCAAGATCAGCTTTACAGGTTGGAGCCTTGTCATGGACCATATTCTTCAACTTCCACCAAAGATTTTCAGTTGAATTGAGATCCAGACTATTTTCAGGCCATGACTTTGACCTTACAGTTATTATTATTATAATTATTTATTTATATAGTGCCATTGGTTCCCTGTCGCTTTACATAAGAAGTGGGGGTAACAAGAACAGGTACAGTACATATGAACAGTCAATGCTTGCTGATACACGACGGGAGAGGATCCTGTCCATGAGGGATCACAGTCTACAGGGGTGGGGGAGGACACAATAGGGGGGAAGTGCCAAGCGTGTGGTGGAGCAGCGCTGGGTCTCATCGTAGGTTGTAGGCTTGTTGGAATAGATGAGTTTTCAGGTTCTTTTTGAAACTCTTGAGGGTAGGCGAGTGTCTGACGTGCTGGGGGAGAGAGTTCCAGAGTCTAGGGGAGGCGCGGGAGAAGTCTTGTATGCGGTTGTGGGAGGATGAGATGAGGGGGGAGGAGAGGAGGAGTTCTTGCGAGGAGCGTAGCTTGCGTGCAGGTTGGTATCGGGAGACCATATCGGAGATGTAAGGGGGGACAGGTTGTGGATGGCTTTGTAAGTCAGGGTTAGGATTTTAAATCGAGATCTTTGGGGGGTGGGGAGCCAGTGGAGTGCCATGTGGAGAGAGGAGATAGGGGAGTAGCGAGGAGGTAGGAGGATTAGACGGGCAGCTGAGTTTAGGATAGAGCGGAGGGGTGCAAGGGAGGAGGCAGGGAGACCGGTGAGCAGTAGGCTGCAGTAGTCAAGGCAGGAGATGATGAGGGCGTGGATGAGAGTTTTGGCAGTGTCATGATTAAGAAACGGGCAGATACGTGAGATGTTCTTGAGTTGGAATCGGCAGGAGGTGGCGAGGGCTTGGATGTGGGGCTTGAAGGAGAGGGAGGAGTTGAGGGTGACCCCGAGGCACTTTGCGTGGGGGACTAGGGAGAGGGAGCAGTCGTTGACTAGGATTGACAGGTCTGATAGAGGGGGAGGGCAGCTGGGGGGGAAGACAATGAACTCTGTTTTGTCCATGTTCAACTTGAGGAAGCGAGCAGAGAAGAAAGATGAGATGGCGGACAGGCAGTGGGGAATTTTAGACAGAAGGGAGGTGATGTCAGGCCCGGAGAGGTAGATCTGGGTGTCGTCGGCGTAGAGATGGTACTGGAGGCCATGGGACTCGATGAGTTGACCTAGGCCGAGGGTGTAGATGGAGAAAATTAGCGGTCCGAGTACGGATCCCTGGGGGACGCTGACAGTAAGGGGGTAGGACGAGGAAGAGGTGTGGGAGTGGGTGACGCTGAAAGTGCGGTCCGTAAGGTATGAGGAGATCCAGGAGAGGGCGAGGTCAGTGATACCAAGGTATTCTAGGATTTGGAGTAGGAGGGAGTGGTCGACTGTGTCGAAGGTGGCGGATAGGTCGAGGAGGAGGGGGACAGAGTAGTGTTTTTTTTCTCTTTGCGGTCAGGAGGTCATTGGTGACTTTAGTAAGGGCTGTTTCTGTGGAGTGGTGAGGTCGGAAACCGCATTGCAGGCGGTCGAAGAGGGAGTGGGAGGATAGGTAGGAGGACAGTTCAAAGTGGACGTGTTGTTCAAGTAGTTTTGAAGGGAAAGCGAGAAGGGGTATTGGATGGTAGTTGGCAACGGATGATGGGTCAAGGGAGGGTTTTTTGAGGATGGGTGAGATCAAGGCGTGTTTGAAGGATGAGGGAAAGATGCCAGTAGTGAGTGATAGGTTGAAGAGGTGGGTTAGGGCAGGGATGAGGACAGTGGTGTGGTTTGGGATGAGATGGGTAGGGAGTGGGTCGAGGGCGCAGGTGGTGAGGTGAGATCATGACAGGAGGGCGGAGAGCTGGGTTCCAGTCATGTTGGAGAAGCTTCCTTTGGTCGAGGAGGGTTGGGCGGTAATGGTGGTGGGTTGGGGGGACGTTGAGCCAAAGATTTCTCTAATTTTATCAATCTTGTGTTTGAAGAAGGTGGCGAAGTCGTCGGCGGAGATGAGGGGGGAAGGAGGAGGTGCTGGGGGACGGAGAAGGGAGTTGAAGGTTTTGAATAGTTGTTTGGGGTTTCGGGACAGTGTGTTGATTAAAGAAGAGAAATAGGTTTGCTTTGCGGCGGTGAGTGCGTCCTTGAAGTTGGAGAGGGATTGCTTGTACATGGTGAGGTGGGCTGTGGAGTGGGATTTCTTCCATCTCCGTTCAGCGACCCTGGACATTCGGCGGAGTTCTTTTGTGAGAGAGGTGAGCCAGGGTTGTCTGTGTGTGCGGGTTTTCGTGTGTGTGAGGGGGGCAGCCTGGTCGAGGGCCGCAGTTAGTGTGGTGTTGTAGAGGGTGGCAGCAGTGTTAACGTCGGGTGAGGAGGCGAGGTCTGTGAGAGGGAGGAGGGAGTGAGAGAGTGAGTTGAAATCGATAAGTTTAAGGTTTCTGCACGGGTGACTGAGTTTCCGGAGAGGGGGGGTGAGGTAGGGGGGAAGAGAAAGTCAACAGGTTGTGGTCAGATTGGAAGAGGGGTGAGTTTGAGAGGTTGGTGAGGGAACAGAGGCGGGAGAAGATGAGGTCAAGCGTGTGGCCGTCTTTGTGAGTGGCTGAGGAGGACCATTGGGAGAGGCCAAAGGAGGTGGTGGCCAAAAGTATTGACACCCCTGCAATTCTGTCAGATAATACTCAGTTTCTTCCTGAAAATGATTGCAATCACAAATTCTTTGGTATTATTTTCATTTAAGTCTTTCGATGCTGAAGCATAAAAATTTTCCTTCACAGGATCTAAAGGTCCTAGTCCAAACCCTAAAACACAACCCCAAGGCATTACTCTTATCCACCAAACATTACAATTGGCACAAAGCAGTCAATTATGGTACTCCACCAACTTGAGATGCTGTGATTCTGACGCACTTCATCTTTTGAATAAAATAATTCACAATACAGTAGATTCTGGAGTATATAGAAGGAAACAATTTTCATGAGTTAACTTTTTGCAACTGTGTCATACAAAAGAATTAAACTCAAATCCAGTGATCTCTATGAAATAACACATTATTCCAATAATGTCTTAAAAGCCAGACTGCATGAATAGGGGCTAGATTTTATACACCTGTAGCAATGGGACTGAATGAAGAACCTAAATTCAATGATGAAAAGGTTTACTCAAATACATTTTGTCTATGTAGTGTATGTTAAGACCAGTCATTTCTAATCCAACTACCTCTTGAAATATATCAACAATAAAATGGCAATTCTTTTTGCCAACTCATATTCCAATAGTTGTACCTTTTCAATTTTTACAGCAGTATCATATGGCTAGTATCCAAAGGGCTAATTGTCATTTTGTGCGGTTTCCTTAAAAGTTAACAACCAGGCCACTTTCTGTTTTTATGCTTCCATTATTGTTCTTCAGCTTTCCAGTTGCTACAACTTTTTTTATTTTTTGTTGATATGAAAGCAACGGTATAACTTGAAGCTCATGGACCCCGATGCGAAAGTTGCTATGGGGTCCCCAATTATTGCAAATCTTTCATAGCATTAGATGCTTTCTATAGGCCAAAGGACTTTTGGGGCCCCTAGGTTCCAGAGCCCAGGTGCAATTGCAACCCATGCACCCGTTGTAGCTATGCCCCTGTATGAAAGATTATATGTAGATGTATGATATATAGATATATAGATATATAGATATATAGATATATAGATATATAGATATATAGATATATAGATATATAGATATATAGATATATAGATATATAGATATATAGATATATAGATATATAGATATATAGATATATAGATATATAGATATATAGAAGGTCTGGGAACTTGCTCTCAACCTTATGGAGAGAGCGAAGTAGGTGAGGAGATTGTAAGCCACTTCCCTCCTCTCAGATATATGCATATATGCAAATTTGCACTTCACTAAGGAAGTTGAGAAACTCCCATGCCACATTTACGGTAAGCAGCTTCCTCAAAGTCATAATCGCTTTCCTACAAGCTTTTAATATAACTAAGGGATTTGTGCCAGATCAGAACCCCAAACTACAGACGCTGCCTTTCGGGGTACCTGCCCCTCATCAGTGTAGTGTGTGGGATATTCTGATCTGGCAGAGTGAGTGGGCTAAGACAAGGTCTGGGAACTTGCTCTCAACCTTATGGAGAGAGCGAAGTAGGTGAGGAGATTGTAAGCCACTTCCCTCCTCTCAGATATATGCATATATGCAAATTTGCACTTCACTAAGGAAGTTGAGAAACTCCCATGCCACATTTAAGCAGCTTCCTCAAAGTCATAATCACTTTCCTACAAGCTTTTAAAATAACTAAGGGATTTGTGCCAGATCAAAACCCCAAACTACAGACGCTGCCTTTCGGGGTACCTGCCCCTCATCAGTGTAGTGTGTGGGATATTCTGATCTGGCAGAGTGAGTGGGCTAAGACAAGGTCTGGGAACTTGCTCTCAACCTTATGGAGAGAGCGAAGTAGGTGAGGAGATTGTAAGCCACTTCCCTCCTCTCAGATATATGCATATATGCAAATTTGCACTTCACTAAGGAAGTTGAGAAACTCCCATGCCACATTTAAGCAGCTTCCTCAAAGTCATAATCGCTTTCCTACAAGCTTTTAATATAACTAAGGGATTTGTGCCAGATCAGAACCCCAAACTACAGACGCTGCGTTTCGGGGTACCTGCCAGATCAGAATATCCCACACACTACACTGATGAGGGGCAGGTACCCCGAAACGCAGCGTCTGTAGTTTGGGGTTCTGATCTGGCACAAATCCCTTAGTTATATTAAAAGCTTGTAGGAAAGCGATTATGACTTTGAGGAAGCTGCTTAAATGTGGCATGGGAGTTTCTCAACTTCCTTAGTGAAGTGCAAATTTACATATATGCATATATCTGAGAGGAGGGAAGTGGCTTAAAATCTCCTCACCTACTTCACTCTCTCCATAAGGTTGAGAGCAAGTTCCCAGACCCTATATATATATATATATATAATATATATATATATATATATATATATATATATATATATATATATATATATATATATATATATATATATATATATATATATATATATATATATATATATACATATATATATATATATATATACACACAGTCATGGTCAAAAGTATTGACACCCCTGCAATTCTGTCAGATAATACTCCGTTTCTTCCTGAAAATGATTGCAATCACAAATTCTTTGGTATTTTTATCTTCATTTAATTTGTTTTCAATGAAAAAACACAAAAAGAATTGTCCTAAAGCCAAATTGGATATAATTCCACACCAAACATAAAAAGGGGGTGGACAAAAGTATTGGCACCCATAGAAAAATCATGTGATGCTTCTCTAATTTGTGTAATTAACAGCACCTGTAACTTACCTGTGGCACCTAACAGGTGTTAGCAATAACTAAATCACACTTGCAGTTGCAGCTAGTTGACATGGATTAAAGTTGACTCAACCTCTGTCCTCTGTCCTTGTGTGTACCACATTGAGCATGGAGAAAAGAAAGAAGACCAAAGAACTGTCTGAGGACTTGAGAAACCAAATTGTGAGTAAGCATGAGCAATCTCAAGGCTACAAGTTCATTTCCAAAGACCTGAATGTTCCTGTGTCTACCGTGCGCAGTGTCATCAAGAAGTTTAAAGCCCATGGCACTGTGGCTAATCTCCCTAGATGTGGACAGAAAAGAAAAATTGACGAGAGATTTCAACGCAAGATTGTGTGGATGGTGGATAAAGAACTTCGACTAACATCCAAACAAGTTCAAGCTGCCCTGCAGTCCAAGGGTACAACAGTGTCAACCCGTACTATCTGTCAGCGTCTGAATGAAAAGGGACTGTATGGTAGAATACCCAGGAAGACCCCACTTCTTACCCCGAGACATAAAAAAGCCAGGCTGGAGTTTGCCAAAACTTACCTGAGAAAGCCTAAAACATTTTGGAAGAATGTTCTCTCTTTTTGGGCAAAGGCATCAACATAGAGTTTACAGGAAAAAAAAGAGGCATTCAAAGAAAAGAACACGGTCCCTACAGTCAAACATGGCGGAGGTTCCCTGATGTTTTGGGTTGCTTTGCTGCCTCTGGCACTGGACTGCATGACCGTGTGCATGGAATTATGAAGTCTGAAGACTACGAACAAATTTTGCAGCATAATGTAGGGCCCAGTGTGAGAAAGCTGGGTCTCCCTCAGAGGTCATGGGTCTTCTTGCAGGACAATGACCCAAAACATACTTCAAAAAGCACTAGAAAATGGTTTGAGAGAAAGCACTGGAGACTTCTAAGGTGGCCAGCAAAGAGTCCAGACCTGAATCCCATAGAACATCTGTGGAGAGATCTAAAAATGGCAGTTTGGAGAAGGCACCCTTCAAATATCAGGGACCTGGAGCAGTTTGCCAAAGAAGAATGGTCTAAAATTCCAGCAGAGCATTGTAAGAAACTCATTGATGGTTACCGGAAGCGGTTGATCGCAGTTATTTTGGCTAAAGGTTGTGCAACCAAGTATTTGGCTGAGGGTGCCAATACTTTTGTCCGGCCCATTTTTGGAGTTTTGTGTGAAATGATCAATGTTTTGCTTTTTGCTTCATTCTCTTTTGTGTTTTTTCATTGAAGACAAATTAAATGAAGATAATAATACCAAAGAATTTGTGGTTGCAATCATTTTCAGGAAGAAACTGAGTATTATCTGACAGAATTGCAGGGGTGTCAATACTTTTGGCCAACACTGTACACATATAATTTAGAAAACCTGAAAGATTGTCCTTTTTTCGTATGGGACAAGTTTAATTTTCAAAGATATTTTTAATTTACTGAAAAGTGCGTTCTTTTGTCAGATTTTGTCTTTTCGGCATTCACTAGGTAATAAAAATGACTTTAGCCCTTAATTCTGCAAGTCAATGCAAACATAGCAAATATAGCATATGGGGACCTATTGTTTAAATCTGGTTTTGTTTTTAAAAAAAATTCTGCCAATTTTTTTCATGTTATGATATTTATTTTAAAAAATAGTAATCTTGTAATTTTTACACTGGCCAGTGAGACATTTTTACACTGCTACTTGCTCACCTTTTAGAAAGTGTTTACAGCAAGGCTCCATATTAACAAAACTGGCAGGATTACAATGAAAGATAAACACCTCTATAAATCATTGGTAATTTAGGATCACCAATCATAATAAGTGATGTAGCAGATGTTTCATCTTAACCTCCCTTTATGATGATCTTTACACAGGGTCTTTGAACACTTCAATAAAAAAGATAAAGTCATTATATGAACTGTCATGCGTAGGCCTCAGGACTTGATCCAGTGGCCTCTTGCTGCATAGTCGGTTTCCAACCCTGCTGGCCACAGCCCGCTTGGTCCCTTTCCAAATGCTGATAGTTCATTTGTCTTTGCCTTTTCTTGCCTTGCATAGTTGCCAGTCTGGTGTTCTCACTTTCCTATTTTTTCCTTGCCATATGGGGATATTGGGGGGCTGCAAAAGGATGATGGGGATGATGGGAGCTGCAAGGGGATGATGGGGACATTGGGGTGCTGCAAGGGGATGATGGGGGCTGCAAGGGGATGATGGTGATATTGGGTTATTGGGGGCTGCATGGGGATGATGGGAATGATGGGGGTTGCAAGTTGATGATGGGTATGATAGGGACTCCAAAAGGAACTGCTGTGGGAGATCATTACCAGTACAGTCTCCAGACAGTGTATGGGAGATTGTTACAGTCTCCACACAGTGTGTGGGAGCCAGGTACTTTACAGCCCTTATTTTTTGTGGCCCTGTGTGTGTGTCAGGCAACCAGTCAAGAAAAATAAGACATCCCCTGAAAATAAGACCTAGCGCATATTTGGGAGCAAAAATTAATATAAGACACTATTTCATTTTTGGGGAAACAGGGTAACAATCTGGCAACTTATTTCAAAGAAGAAAAATCAACCATATCCATTATGGCATGTTTGCCTAATCCCCATAGAACTTGAAATATCTTCCCTCCCACACATCATGTTGACTTTCCACCTTTGAGCTTGTCACAAAAGAGGAAGTTATCAGGCTACTCACTTCTACTCTCTGAACAACCTGCAGCAGTGATCCTATTCCCTTAAAATTCCATCACATCTCCCTGAAAGCGAACCTGTCAGGTCCACTAAGCCCTCTAAACTATCAGCAGGCACACGTGTGGGACAAAGTTCACTGCCTCACCATTTCTATGGCATGATATTCTCCAAATCCAATGTTTAAAAAAATTATTTTTGTTGCTGGTTTTCCCTATCCTAATGAGGGCTTTGACTAGTTGAGGGGATGTCTGAGGCGCACTGCATATGATCTTATTGTCTTATTGTCTTATTGTAACAGGGTGGTATAGCGGTACAGGAAGTAAGATGGCAGGATGGTAACGATGGGCAAAAGGCGATCGGGGGAACTAGTCTGATAGACTAGGACCCCTGGGTCACCCTGTTCCCTGAGTTACCCCTAAAGGTGGAGATGTCTGGGCTGCCAACCTTGCCCTTGCTCCTAACCAGTCCTAGGCTAACTTCCCTCCCCCACCTCCACCCAGAGATCATGATAAGCACTGCAACTTCCAGCAGCAACAGCGAAAGAGAGCTCCAGCAGAGCAGCACTTGGCATCCACACAGGTCACAGGCTTAGCATAAAATGAATTCTGCAACACCAGCTGGTAGGAAATGAGAGTATTTAACAGCTGAGGTAGTGGTCACCTGATACACCCCCAACCTTCCACCTGCAAAGCCACTTCAGACATAGAAGCAATACTGCAGCAGCTACTGACATTAACTCTGCAAGTGCCTAAGGAAATGTACTCCCATTTAACTACAGCAGAGCATTTCACTTGGACTGCAGGGCAGTCAACACATGACACTTATGAATTTCCATCGATGCGCAGTGCGCCTCTGTGTCAGGTGTATGGGTCCGATTTCAGAGCCGCCTTGCACATAGATGGAAGGGCAGAAGACTCCTGAATATGAGCAGTGCCCTCTGAAGCCGGGACCATACACCCAACAGAGAAGCACAGTCACACTGCAGACACGAGACAAGACATTTCCAGGAGCTGGCGGTGACATCAGCTTCTGGAAATTATGTTATCACTAGTAAAAAGGCCCGATGCAATTGCATCGGGAGTGCGGTGAAATGAATTGTGTGTATACAGGCGGGTCAGTGGGTAGCAGAGTATACAGGCGGGTCTGTGGGTAGCAGAGTATACAGACGGCTCTGAGGGTAGCAGATTATACAGGCGGCTCTGTGGGTAGCAAAGTATACAGGCGGCTCTGTGGGTAGCAGACTATACAGGCGGCTCTGTGGGTAGCAGAGTATACAGGCGGCTCTGTGGGTAACAGAGTATACAGGCGGCTCTGTGGGTAGCAGAGTATAGAGGCGGCTCTGTGGGTAGCAGAGTATACAGGCGGCTCTGTGGGTAGTAGAGTATACAGGCGGCTCTGTGGGTAGCAGAGTATACAGGCGGCTCTGTGGGTAGCAGAGTATACAGGCGGCTCTGTGGTTAGCAGAGTATACAGGCGGCTCTGTGGGTAGCAGAGTATACAGGCGGCTCTGTGGGTAGAAGAGTATACAGGCAGCTCTGTGGGTAGCAGAGTATACAGACGGCTCTGAGGGTAGCAGATTATACAGGTGGCTCTGTGGGTAGCAAAGTATACAGGCGGCTCTGTGGGTAGCAGAGTATACAGGCGGCTCTGTGGGTAGCAGAGTATACAGGCGGCTCTGTGGATAGCAGAGTATACAGGCGGCTCTGTGGGTAGCAGAGTATAGAGGCGGCTCTGTGGATAGCAGAGTATGATGTGGCGGGAGGCTGGAGGGGTGAGGAGAGCAGAGGCTGGAGGGGTGAAGAGAGGTCCGGCTGGAGTGGTGAGGAGAGGTCCGGCTGGAGGGCGACATTACGGCTCGGCGGCAGGACATGTCTGCGTGCTGGGGCTGATCGCAGCCCCAGTCAGACGGCATTGTCTTCTGCGGCGGTGTGGGGGGCTGCAGAGAGGGATCAGTCCCTTCCCTCAAGTCACATGTGACCTGAGGGGAAGGAGCGGATTGGGCGCTCTGTGGTAAACACAGGACGGGCATGCGATTGGTCCAGGACGCAGAGTCCTGGCCAATGGGATGGGCGTCCTGTGTTTACAACAGAGCGGGCAATCCGCTTGCAGGGGCGGCGGGCAATGGGAGTGAGCGGGGCGTGTCAGGCTGTCCGCCGCCGCCCACAAGACGACGTCACTGGCTCCCGGCACCCGCCCACAGCCCCTACACCGCTACTCCACCAGCATGGGGACAGCGAGGCCTCAGCGGTGAGAGAGCGGTGAGGGGCGGAAGGCACCGCCGGCATCCGGGCAGCGTTGAGCTGGCGGAGGCCGCTGGTAATGTGGCTATTGCGTCATCGCTCGCGGCGGGGCCGACGGTTGCCAGGATAGTGGTGGTGTCAGCTAGTGCGGTTGCGGCTCGCGATGACGCTATGGCATCATCGCTCGCACTGCCGCAAAGGATTTTGGGATTGGGCTACAGTGCCCGAATCCCAAACTCACGATTATATAAAGGGGGCAGTGTGGGTGAGTGGGGGCAGTGTGGGTGAGTAGGGGGTAAACAGGGGCATTGTGGGTGAGTTGGGTGGGCTATTGCATCGGGAGTGGGGTGACATCAAGATGAGGGCGTGCTGTTCGGCATTGGGGGCAGCAGCTGTCACTTTACCCTGTGGGGCATCAGCAGGGGCAGTGAGGGGAGTGAGGGCATGTGGGGGGTAAGAGGGGTGAGCAGGGGCAGTGTGGGGTGAGTGGGGAGGTGAAAGGGGTAAACAGCGGCAGGTAAGAGGGGTAAGCAGGTACAGAGTGGGGGCATGAGCAGGGGCAATGTGGGGAGTGAGGGCATGTGGGGGATAGGAGGGGTGATCAGGGGCAGTGCGGGTGAGTGGGGGGGTAAGCAGGGGCAGTGTGGGTGAGTGGGGGCAGTGTGGGTGAGTAGGGGGTAAACAGGGGCATTGTGGGTGAGTTGGGTGGGCTATGCAGGGGCAGTGTGGGTGAGTGCGGGCAGTGTAGGTGAGTAGGGGGGTAAGCCGGGGCAGTGTGGGTGAGTGGGAGGTAAGCATGGGCAGTGTGGGTGAATGGGGGGGGCTATGCAGGAGCAGTGTGGGTGAGTGGGGTGGGCTATTCAGGGCAGGGTGGGTGAGTGGGGGCAGTGTAAGTGAGTAGGGGGTAAGCAGGCGCAGTGGGAGTAATGGGGGCAGTGTGGGTGAGTAGGGGTAAGCAGGGGCAGTGGGGGTAAGTGGGGGCAGTGTGGGTGAGTAGGGGGTAAGCAGGGGAAGTGGGGGCAGTGTGGGTGAGTAGGGGGTAAGCAAGGGCAGTGTGGGTAAGTGGGGGCAGTGTGGGTGAGTAGGGGGTAATCAGGGGCAGTGTGGGTAAGTGGGGGCAGTGTGGGTGAGTAGGGGGTAATCAGGGGCAGTGTGTGTAAGTGGGGGCAGTGTGGGTGATTGGGCGGGTAAGCAGGGGCAGTGTGGGTAAGTGGGGGCAGTGTGGGTGAGTAGGGGGTAAGCAGGGGCAGTGTGGGTAAGTGGGGGCAGTGTGGGTGATTGGGGGGGTAAGCAGGGGCAGTGTGGGTAAGTGGAGGAAGTGTGGGTGAGTAGGGGGTAAGCAGGGGCAGTGTGGGTAAGTGGGGGCAGTGTGGGTGAGTGGGGTGGGCTATGCAGGGGCAGGGTGGGTGAGTGGGGGCAGTGTGAGTGAGTAGGTGGTAAGCAGGGGCAGTGTGGGGAGTGAGTGAGGGCATAGGGGGGTAAGAGGAGTGAGCAGGGGCAGTGTGGGTGAGTGTGGGGGGCTATTCAGGGGCAGTGTGGGTAAGTGGGGGCAGTGTGGGTGAGTAGGCGGTAAGCAAGGGCAGTGTGGGTAAGTGGGGGCAGTGTGGGTGAGTAGGGGGTAAGTAGGGGCAGTGTGGGTAAGTGGGAGCAGTGTGGGTGAGTAGGGGGTAAGCATGGGCAGTGGGGGTAAGTGGGGGCAGTGTGGGTGAGTGGGGGGTAAGCAGGGGCAGTGTGGGTGATTGGGGCTGGTAAGCAGGGGCAGTGTGGGGAGTGAGTGAGGACATGGGGGGTAAGAGGAGTGAGCAGGGGCAGTGTGGGTGATTGTGGGTGGCTATGCAGGGGCAGTGTGGGTAAGTGGGGGCAGTGTGGGTGAGTAGGCGGTAAGCAAGGGCAGTGTGGGTAAGTGGGGACAGTGTGGGTGAGTAGGGGGTAAGCAGGGGCAGTGTGGGTAAGTGGGGGCAGTGTGGGTGAGTAGGGGGTAAGCATGGGCAGTGGGGGTAAGTGGAGGCAGTGTGGGTGAGTGGTGGGTAAGCAGGGGCAGTGTGGGTGATTGGGGGGGTAAGCAGGGGCAGTGTGGGGAGTGAGTGAGGACATGGTGGGGGTAAGAGGAGTGAGCAGGGGCAGTGTGGGTGAGTGTGGGGGGCAATGCAGGGGCAGTGTGAGTAAGTGGGGGCAGTGTGGGTGAGTAGGCGGTAAGCAAGGGCAGTGTGGGTAAGTGGGGGCAGTGTGGGTGAGTAGGGGGTAAGCAGGGGCAGTGTGGGTAAGTGGGGGCAGTGTGGGTGAGTAGGGGGTAAGCATGGGCAGTGGGGGTAAGTGGGGGCAGTGTCGGTGAGTGGGGGTAAGCAGGGGCAGTGTGGGTGATTGGGGGGGTAAGCAGGGGCAGTGTGGGGAGTGAGTGAGGACATGGGGGAGTAAGAGGAGTGAGCAGGGGCAGTGTGGGTGAGGGGGGTTAAGCAGGGGCAGTGTGGATGAGTGGGGGGTAAGCAGGGGCAGTGTGGGTGAGTGGGGGGTAAGCAGGGGTAGTGTGGGTGATTGGTGGGTAAGCAGGGGCAATGTGGGTGAGTGGGGTGGGCTATGCAGGGGCAGTGTGGGTGAGTGGGGGCCGTGTGGGTGAGTAGGGGGTAAGCAGGGGCGGTGTGGAGATAGGGGGGGTAAGAGGAGTGAGCAGGGGCATGTGTGGGTGAGTGGTGGAAAAGCAGGGGCAGTGTGGAGGGGACTGGGGGGGTAAGCAGGGGCAGTGTGGGGAGTGAGGAGATAGGGGGGGGTAAGAGGAGTGAGCAGGGGCAGTATGGGTGAGTGGGGGGTAAGCAGGGGCAGTGTGGGTGAGTGGGGGGTAAGCAGAGGCAGTGTGGGGAGTGAGGGCATGTGGGGGGTAAGAGGAGTGAGGAGGGGCAGTGTGGGTGAGTGGGGTGGGCTATGCAGGGGCAGTGTGGGGCAGTGGGAGTGAGCGGGGCGTGTTAGGCTGTCTGCCGCTGCCCACAGGACGACGTTACTGGCTCCCAGCACCCACCCACAGCCCCTACACCGCTACTCCACCAGCATGGGGACAGCGAGGCCTCAGCGGTGAGAGAGGGGTGAGGGGCGGAAGGCACCGCCGGCATCCGGGCAGCGTTGAGCTGGTGGAGGCCACTGGTAATGTGGCTATTGCGTCATCGCTCGCGGCGGGCCGACAGTTGCCAGGATGGCGGCGGTGTCAGCTAGTGCGGTTGCGGCTCGCGATGACGCTATGGCGTCATCGCTCGCACTGCCGCAAAGGATTTTGGGATTGGGCTACAGTGCCCGAATCCCAAACAGGAGCAGTGTGGGTGAGTGGGGGCATGTGGGGGAGGTAAGAGGGTTAAGCAGGTACAGAGTGGGGGCATGAGCAGGGGCAGTGTGGGGAGTGTGAGCATGTGGGGGGATAAGAGGGGAGATCAGGGGCAGTGCGGGTGAGTGGGAGGGGTAAGCAGGGGCAGTGTGGGTGAGTGGGGGCAGTTGGGTGAGTAGGGGGGTAAGCAGGGGCAGTGTGGGTGAGTGGGAGGTAAGCAGGGGCAGTGTGGGTGAATGGGGGGGCTATACAGGGGCAGTCTGGGTAAATGGGGGCAGTGTGGGTGAGTGGGGGGTAAGCAGGAGCAGTGTGAGTAAGTGGGGTGGGCTATGCAGGGGCAGGGTGGGTGAGTCGGGGAGTGTGGGTGATTGGGGGGTAAGCAGGGGCAGTGTGGGTAAGTGGGGGCAGTGTGAGTGAGTAGGGGGTAATCAGGGGCAGTGTGGGTAAGTGGGGGCAGTGTGGGTGATTGGGGGGTAAGCAGGGGCAGTGTGGGTGAGTGGGGTGGGCTATGCAGGGGCTGTGTGGGTGAGTGGGGGCAGTGTGGGTGAGTAGGGGGTAAGCAGGGGCAGTGTGGGGAGTGAGGTCATAGGGGGGTAAGAGGAGTGAGGAGGGGCAGTGTGGGTGAGTGGGGTGGGCTATGCAGGGGCAGGGTGGATGAGTGGGGCAGTGTGGGTGAGTAGGGGGTAAGCAGGGGCAGTGTGGGGAGTGAGTGAGGACATGGGGGGTAAGAGGAGTGAGCAGGGGCAGTGTGGGTGATTGGGGGGGTAACCAGGGGCAGTGTGGGGAGTGAGTGAGGACATGGGGGGTAAGAGGAGTGAGCAAGGGCAGTGTGGGTGAGGGGGGGTAAGCAGGGGCAGTGTGGTTGATTGGGTGGGTAAGCAGGGGCAATGTGGGGAGTGAGGAGATACGGGGGGTAAGAGGAGTGAGCAGGGGCAGTGTGGGTGAGTGGGGGGTAAGCAGGGGCAGTGTGGGTGAGTGGGGGGTAAGCAGGGGCAGTGTGGGTGATTGGTGGGTAAGCAGGGGCAGTGTGGGTGAGTGGGGTGGGCTATGCAGGGGCTGTGTGGGTGAGTGGGGGCAGTGTGGGTGAGTAGGGGGTAAGCAGGGGCAGTGTGGGTGAGTGGGAGGTAAGCAGGGGCACTGTGGGTGAGTGGGAGGTAAGCAGGGGCAGTGTGGGTGAGTAGGGGGTAAGCAGGGGCAGTGTGGGGAGTGAGGGGATGGGGGGTAAGAGGAGTGAGCAGGGGCAGTGTGGGTGAGTGGTGGGAAAGCAGGGGCAGTGTGGTTGATTGGGTGGGTAAGCAGGGGCAATGTGGGGAGTGAGGAGATACGGGGGGTAAGAGGAGTGAGCAGGGGCAGTGTGGGTGAGTGGGGGGTAAGCAGGGGCAGTGTGGGTGAGTGGGGGGTAAGCAGGGGCAGTGTGGGTGATTGGTGGGTAAGCAGGGGCAGTGTGGGTGAGTGGGGTGGGCTATGCAGGGGCTGTGTGGGTGAGTGGGGGCAGTGTGGGTGAGTAGGGGGTAAGCAGGGGCAGTGTGGGGAGTGAGGAGATAGGGGGGTAAGAGGAGTGAGCAGGGGCAGTGTGGGTGAGTGGGGGTAAGCAGGGGCAGTGTGGGTGAGTGGGAGGTAAGCAGGGGCAGTGTGGGTGAGTGGGGGGTAAGCAGGGGCAGTGTGGGGAGTGAGGTCATAGGGGGGGTAAGAGGAGTGAGGAGGGGTAGTGTGGGTGAGTGGGGCGTAATGAGGGGCAGTGTGGGAGCAGCAGATCAGAGCGCCGCCGCCCCTGTAAGCTTAGTTGAGGAGCGGGATGGGGGGGGTGGTAGCAGACTGCAGCCCGCCGTGCTTGCAGCCTGCAATGACAGTGTGCCGCCGCCTTCATCTTACCGGGGGGGAGGCTGCGGCGGGCATCGTCTATCATAAAGGCGGCCGCTGATACTTGCGCCGGCCCCTTCTCTAAAGCCGCTCTTCCTGGCAGCTGCCGCTTTGGACTGAGGGCTGACACTGTCCAATGGACGGTGCGGCCCTGGCGGCGAGGGAGCGGTAGCATGGGGCGAGGGAGCGGGGAAGCGGGAACATGGGGTGAGGGAGCGGGGGAGCGGGAGCATGGGGTGGGTAGCGGGCAGTGTAGTGTTTGGCGGGTAGAATCGGCGGCTCGCAATGGCGCATGCGCGCCATCGCACGCTCACAGTGCTGCAAAGCATTTTGGGATTCGGCTACATCGCCCAAGTCCCAAACTGCCGATTATATAAATAGATGCCCACAGGGACGTGATAACACAGAAACAGGGCAAACTAGCCAGGGAAAACAAGGCCTCCTCAGCTAGTCAAAACCCTCATTAGGATAGGAAAAACCAGCAGTAAAAATATTTTTTTTACACATTGGATTTGGAGAATATTATGAGACAGGAATGGTTAGGCAGGGAATTTTGTACCACACATGTGCCTGCTGATAGTTTAGAGGGTTTAGTGGACCTGATAGGTTTGTCTTAATCTCTCTTCCAGTTTGTCACCACCCCCCTAATTAAATATTTAATCTCAGTCTTTCTTCTGCTATATTTCCCTCATTATTACACATAACTTAATTTATGAATATCTGTGGTTTAATTTCATTGCCTGTGTGAACTAGATGGATTGTTAGGGACATCTGGTGAGAAATTCATGTCAATAACACCTTTTATGGACGTGTTTAAAACTTATTTCTCCCACTGTATTTTCTACTGACATCACTTCCACAATGGAATAGTTTAGATCAAAGCATATTCATGTGTTTGAATGGCCTTGTCACAGTCCAGACCTAAATCCCATTGAGAATCTGTGGCAAGACTTGGAAATTGCTCTTCACAAATGCTCTCTATCCAGTCTCACTGAGCTAGATGTATCGAAGAGCCCTTGATTTAAAGTCAGAATGTCTTTCCCCATAAGAGTCTAAAGAGGTATTTATGCTAAAAGAGAGTTGTGAACCACCATTGCTAAAAATTATCATTTTATGATTATCTTGCAATGTAAATAGGTAGTCTATCACAAATGAATGAGCAAAACACTTGACCAAAGGTATCAACGGCAAATAGTTTGTATGTTCTCCTCGTGTTTGGGTGGTTTTCAGCTGAGTTCTCCAGTTTCCTCCCACACTCTGATAGGGAATTTAGATTGTGAGATGTTAGGGTAAAGCTAGTGGCACATGTTCAGACGAATCCTGCCAGGACATCACACCCCTCATCATGACAGCCTTAATCTACAAGTGAATCACCAGGATTGCGTATTGAACTTGTACAGTCTAGAAAAAAAGATTGTTATCCTGTTTACCCCTGATGGCTTTTGTGGCTATATGTATTGAATTGACCAGATGATGTAAACATTATTCTAGTCCCAACCTGAAGTGGTCAATATAATCAGCATATTAAAGCTTTGTATAGGGAAGTGTAAGAAAAATAGTCTGTTATTTATGGAAATGACCATTATGTGTTATCTAGTCACACAAAGCCTTGCTGCATGAAGGAGAAACAATGTCCCCTACAGAGAGAGGGGATGAGCCCCACAATTGAAGAGATGAATATTAACAAGTGGTCATTAGGATATCAACAACTTGTCATTACAGCCACCTGCCTCTTATTTGTCCTGTCTGGGAACTGAATGCCCCGATAATCCACAGGAAGAGCAGGAAGGTGGGAACCAGGAAATATCTGAAATAAGCATATAAAATCTAGTATGTACAGGATGATGAATAAAGTAGTTTTTTGGAAAGCTGTCTAGACATTTTTTCAACAGTGTCTCACGGAAAGACATAGCATAGGGGCATACTGTGCGACAGTGCAGTGACACAGGGGCCCAAAAAGTAAACAAAAAAATTTTTACCTCCGAAACAAGTATATGACGCTAATCACTTACTCACGGGCTTGTCTCAAGGCAGGGTTGTCAGTTAATCAGGTGTCAGGTACAGGAGAGCTCATTGTGTATTCAGGGAGTAAACTGAGGCATATTCAGGTAATCGTCCGGGGTCAAAATACCAGGACAGCACATCTTGGATTCTGGGAATAAACTGAGACATTGTCAGGTAATGGTCCAGGACCAGAATTCTGGGAGAGCACATCAGGAACAGGGTAAGAAATGAGGAATTGCCAAACAACAGTGTGGGGTCACAGATAACAATGATCAGAACAGGCTAAATACAGAAACACAAACCAACAGCACCACTCTGACAGAATGTATGACTGGCAGAGTTCTGACAGATTGCTCCGATAAGTAGCTGGACAATCACTGGGAAGATGAAACACCTGAACAACCCAGCAACTGCTGTCAGCACAACTGTGCTGTCATTCAACTCACTGCACAGTCAGCATAATCCCTCATTGCGTCCTAGACGCACTGCATGGAGGAATTGTGTTAAAGCAGCTTCTGTCACAGGCACATGAAAGAATGCATTGTGATAAGCTATTGGACTGCAAAGGGTCCATTTGTTCTACTTGCACATGTGCCATCTTCTGTCTATGCCCACCACCCCCTAGTGTGTTTGATATTTTACACTACTTATGGTATTATGATTTTATGACAATTACTAATATAATGAAAAGTTATTATTGTTAGATAGTAATTTGAAGATAAATAGGCAGTCTTAACACTAAATATGATTGATCATTTTGTGTAATCCAGGTTAGTGCTTTCTGGTTGTGAACAGGAGCTGCACAAATTTTCTGAGAGTCCAGGTTCCCTGGAAGAGATTTTGATAGCTTGGCTAATTATAAACCAAGCCTTGGATCCCAAAGAGTAAGAAGTCTTCTCAGGCTCCTGGCCATGGCCAGACAGCACTGACCCGGACCGTGGATTTGGGTTGCACCAAGCCATATGCTCATCTCTGTTTATAGTCAGCCTAAAATTCCAATATGTAAACCCACAAGAAACAACAATCAGACATCCATATGCAAAATAGAAACATTATTGAAATTGGTGCTTGTGATAGGAGCAAGGGGTGTATACAGAGTACAACAACAACAGAGGATGCACAATTATTGGATCTCCACAGAAAAAAAAAATCAATAAACCAAAATCCTATTTTTCAAATCATGCAGAACCCAGGCATCATGCTTATAAGCATTCATGGAACATCAAACCTGCCATACAGCTTAACCAGTGAATGCTGGAGATAGAGTGGAAGCTGTATGAGGGAGATCCACCAGAGTGGCACCCTGATGAAGGCTGAGCCGAAATAATCATTGGGCAGGTGCCACTCTATCTCCAGCGCTCACTGGGTAAGCAGCATAGCAGGTTTGATGTTCCATCTGAGCATGATGCCTGCGCTCTGCAGACGGAATGACTACTTTGTACGAAAAGTGTTAACTGTGCCAAAATAGGAAGACTGACATATGATTTATTTGGAATAATTTTTATCTATATGGGCAAGTATGCAATATCCTCTATAGGTACTCATTCATATAATGGAATACCTGACTGCCATTATGATGTAAAATTGTATAATACTGGATGTGGAGTATTAAAAAAACATCAACTGATGGGACATTTGAGAAATATGATTTTGGTTTATTGTTTTTTATATCTTTGTAGAGATATGCTGATTGTGCATCCCCTATGTTTGCTGTACTCCATATACACCCCTTCCTCTTATCTTAAGCCCCAATTTCAATAAAGTTTATATTTGCATATGGATGTATGATCTCTGTTTCTTGTATTATATGTAATTGTAGCAATTTATCCATAGTCCCACTTACTTTGTACTTTTAAATTCTATTGGGGCACTTAAAAAATAAATAGCACAGAGAATGCTGGTGATTTTTAAGTGTTAAAATTCCAATATGCCTCAGCAACCTGTTTCACATTTCGAAAAAAAATAATGGTTGCTAGCAACTTAGAGTAATAAATCCTAACATTGTCAACTGTGTAAACCTATTAAATTATTTCATGACTGTTTTCTGTAGAACTGATACATTTGTAAATGTCTCAAAGGTGTCCATACAATTGTGCTCAAATGTTTATATTTTGCTTTCTTGGCCTTTTTCAGAGAATATGAATGGTAACACAAAAAACTTATTTTCCACTCATGGTTAGTGGTTGAGTGAAGCCATTTATTGTCAAACTACTATGTTTTATCTTTTTAAATCAAATGGACAACCAAAAACATTCAATTGACCCCTATCAAAAGTTCACATACTCCAGTTCTTAATACCGTGTATTGCCCCCTCTAACATCAATGACAGCTTTTGTGGTAGTTGTGGATGAGGCTCTATTTCCTCAGATGGTAAAGCTGCCCATTCTTCTTGGCAAAAAGCCTCCAGTTCCTGTAAATTCCTGGGCTTTCTTGCAAGAACTGTGTGTTTGAGTTTTCCCCAGAGTGGCTCAATGATACTGATGTCAGGAGACTTAGACAAAGTTCGTAGAAGACCAGCACTCCACTTCAAGGTTTAAGTTAATGGTGCTAATGGAAAGGATCAAGGATCCGTAGTATCAGAGAAGTAGAAATCCAAGCACTCATTCAAAATGTTAATATGCTTCAAAGTGATTTATTTGAAAAGTTGGTGCAAGAGAGTGACCAGCAGGACAGATAACGTTTCGGCCTCGCAATTGGGCCTTGATCACATAGTCACTGCAGTGGTATGCAAGGGACTCACTGAGTAGGGAGTACTTTGTGGGTAAACTTGTAGTTTCTGCGTACTGGTATAAGGATAAAGTCCTGTATTACATCAAGAGGTGTGTTGAAAGGATTCAAAAATCCAGGGTAGGAAGCCGACTTGTGTATATGGTATACAGGTTATCCAGAGTACCCCTCAGGTAGTATCTTGAGTAATCAACAAGTCAATCCCTCACAGTAAATCCCAGTTTTTGATACAGGCTCCTATCAGCTGTAACTAATAGGGTAAGGAACACCTTTTTAATTGGTGTCAGTGGGTGCCAGCACGTCCAGTGCCCAGGCTGTGAATGCGCATTCACAGCCTGGGCACTGGGCGCATTCACAGCCTGGGCACTGGACGTGCTGGCACCCACTGACACCAATTAAAAAGGTGTTCCTTACCCTATTAGTTACAGCTGATAGGAGCCTGTATCAAAAACTGGGATTTACTGTGGGGGATTGACTTGTTGATTACTCAAGATACTACCTGAGGGGTACTCTGGATAACCTGTATACCATATACACAAGTCGGCTTCCTACCCTGGATTTTTGAATCCTTTCAACACACCTCTTGATGTAATACAGGACTTTATCCTTATACCAGTACGCAGAAACTACAAGTTTACCCACAAAGTACTCCCTACTCAGTGAGTCCCTTGCATACCACTGCAGTGACTATGTGATCAAGGCCCAATTGCGAGGCCGAAACATTATCTGTCCTGCTGGTCACTCTCTTGCACCAACTTTTCAAATAAATCACTTTGAAGCATATTAACATTTTGAATGAGTGCTTGGATTTCTACTTCTCTAGGAGACTGAGACAGGCACTCAAGAACCTTCACTTTGTTTTGCTGTAGCCAATGACAGGTCGACTTCGCCTTGTGTTTTGGATCATTGTCATGTTGGAACATCCAAGTACGTCCCATGCGCAGCTTCTGGGCTAATGAGTGCAAATTTGCCTCCAGTATTTGCTGATAATGTGCTGCATTCATCTTTCTTTCAAATTTGATCATGTTTTCTGTGCC